>JAXRJS010000003.1:0-455000 GCA_037127375.1 Dione juno
ATTTTTTTTAAAAATATTTTAAATTTAAGTAATTTTACATTTTAACCAAAAATTGTAAAGACAGAAATCACGAATCGATTAGATTTTGACTACAAAAATTTTCACGAAAATTAACAAAATGCTTGTCAAAAACACATTACACTACGGGGTTTATTTTTAAAAAAGGGCAGAATCAAGCACCCCCGAAAGTGATTTTTAAAATGGGTTCATGGTTCGATCGAACTGAAACCCCCAATGAAAAAGAAGATCGTTGTGCTAAAAATTTTCCCGGTAGCAAGAAGATCCGGAGGGCCCCCATTTTGAAGGTGGACCCGGGGTGGGGGCCCGCGCCGCCAGCGGGCGTCCCCGAGGGCCGCGGCCTCTCGTCGACTCGCAGTCCCGCCCGGGGCTACTCGACGTGAAGTTCTCCCCAAAAACAAGCGTGGTAAAACTTTTTCCCCGGTTTTTTTGTCTATGTCGAAAAGAAATACCAAATTTTAGGGCCCGCTAACCTTTTTAACGGGGCCAAATCATTTCTCGTAAATGATTTTTAATTATTGGAAGTCGATAGGTTGGCTGGTTACCAAAACTCCTATACTCCCCCGCTATTTTTTTTTTAATTTGCGCAAAAATTGACTTTAAACATTTTTTTGCTTCCCCCCCTATTGTATAGCAAAGCTGGAAGCTTTAAAAAAGTTCGGGCGGTGTAGTGGAAATTTGCTCGATAACAAAAAAGAATCTTTCTTTTTTAAATAATTTACTTTACTTGGGCAATCATCATCAACGTACGATTAATTGGAATAAAAAATTAAAAAGCACTTTGTTAGCGCTTTGTAATCTGTGAAGCTATCTGGGGAAAAAAACACTTGTGCTGTATTAAATTTCGGCTACAATACATACGTCCAATTATTTTCACTTTAGCTCTTCCAAAAGTTCCTTTTATCTTGTGTTCCATAATAAATGTACCGACGACTTTGTGATCTTTAGATATTAAACGTAATAGATAAGCAAACTGCATGTCATTTTGACAATTCCTACGCAAATTTGTTGTAAGTTAGCCGCGTGGATGTAATTATTTGAAAAAAGCATCAGTATTCACTGTCTCTGGGTGTTTCATGTATGTGTAACATCATTTTTTTAAATAAACTATTCCTGAAATAATGTTTGTTTTACTTTAGCAACGAATATAGTTCCAAACAGAACAGAACAGAATAAACGTAAATAAAAGGTGTATATGATAAAGAAAACACTTTATTAATTCCATTACAGTTGGACATCAGAATATAAACATCAATGTCTATCTTTGGATTCTATTAACTATAAATCAGGAAGGTGGACGTCGCTTCATACGCGTATATCGAGTATATCGCGCCGGGGACGGTTGGCGGGTTTTATTCATTTACTATTTGTATTGTTCACAGTTTATGGCACACGCCTGGTAAGCATCAAGTAGTAAAACGCTTAAATACAAGCTTTGAAATATCTCCAGTTAGGCAGAAGGCACCACGGCGCCTTTAGGTAACAGGATATCTCCTGGAATCACCATTTGCTTGTTTACTTTTCTAATATTTAACTGAACAATCATAATTAATACATGAATGAGGCATTCACGAGTAGAGTGTACACGACCGTCCCCGGCCACTGGCCACGTCCACACCGGCAAGGGTAACAATATAAAAGCGTGGACAAACGGAAACGGAATGTCGGTACTCAAATACGTGAATAGCTGCGTACATAAATTGAAGCGCGTTCGAAATACTAATCACATATATTACTTTACGCATTAATTATGCAGCGACTTGATTAAAAATATGAAAACGATAATCTACTAACTTATTATTTATTTTCAGCTCAAATTTGAGGCCCAAGGTATTGTGCTATAAAATGTGTGTAACAATCTTGTTGATAATTTCAAGTTTTTGAGTAACATGTAACCGCATGTTTAAATATGGTACTACTTAATGAGCGTGAACAGAGACCGTCTATCCACTTAATGCAATATAATAATAATCTTATTTATATTCTCTACTATCAAAATAATTTAAATGCTTTATTAATATAATATGTGTATACGTTAACCCGTAATTACTGGCGTTTAAAATTACGACCCTTTTGGGATCAACGTTAGACCACAATCTCATTATACTGACTGACTCATTAAGGAAAGTTTGTTTCTTGCGAAATAAAAAAAGATAATATGTTTAATTAAACTGATATATTTCGTTCTTCTGCGTGTAATTACGGGTTATAATCATCATTGTTTCCTCATGTCATGCTAATAGTACTAATGTAATATACATAATAGCAAGTCGGGGAGGAGCACGCCGGTCGCGGCTGCGGCGGCTGAACGATTTGCCTCTCACAAGCCGCCCTCGGTGGCTATTGCCAAAGTAAGTATGGGAAAAAATGCATACATACATACATACATGATTCTCAGGAATATTTATTTTTGGCCTAAGCTCTCATTTTAACTATACTACATAGGTTTTCTTTTATGCTGTAACTTAAATGTCACATTTTTCAGGTGATCCTCGGCGATTTGTTCCAGGACTCCAGCAGGTGAGTTTGTCAATGTATGTTATATGTAATTAAATATTTGTATATTTGGATTTATAAGGACATCAGGACGTTATAGTTTGAAGGCATGCTTCCTATATCCATCATATATATATATATATATATATATATATATATATATGATGGATATAGGAAGCATGCCTTCCTTGCCTATATATATATATATATATATATATATATATATATATATATATATATATATATATATATATATATATATATATATGTATGTTGTGGATATGTAGATAACTTGCCATTTAAGGTTTTTAAAAAGCATAATATTATATATATAATGTCGGATCACTGAATCAATGTTTTTTTTTATTTGTCATTTTTTACTTATAAGTAAGTAACTTATAGCAAGTTGCAGCTGTCGTGTCGCGTATATTCATACGCGTTTTAATATAGATGATTATGTTCGGAGCAAACCGGTCTATAGTTCGTTCTCACTTCGCTAGTATATAACATTCCAGGACATTTCCTTCTTAATCTCATTCGTGTCTTCTGTACTCATTAAATCTTCTACGTCTCTGTCACTGTTGACAACTTTTGATAGTATTCATTAAATTGCGTTGTGAGTAACATACATATTCCACATATTTATCTGAATTGTATGAATCTCAATGATATGAGAGATGTAATATATTACCAAACTAATCTATTGCTAGCAAATAAGATGGAATTTAACCAAAAAACTAAATAATAATTGACCCCTTAACCCTTCAAATTATAAGTAAACGTAAAAAGACACGAGATGTATTGTAATTGATGCACTGTGATATGATAATATTTTAATTTAATATTTAATGAATAGTTTTTAAATTGATCATTTTTCTCATCAAAATTTGTTCTTTATTCCGTACTCGTAATGCATTTATTGTTCTGCGTATTAAGTGTATCGTGTATGTTACAGTAAGTTCGCACAATCGTCGTTATTGTAGAAACTCATTTTTTTATTAAATAAATATACACTTTTTTGTTTATTTAAGCATGAGTTTTATTTATTAGCTCTAATTTTACCTTTTATTTGTGCTTTTATTTAATTTTCGTTCTGCAATGCTTTAACGGCTGGACGTAGGTGTGTGGTGCGACGAGAGTCGTTTGTTTTTATTTCCCTGCTCTGGTAGAAGTCGTCTTGTGGCGTGGTGAGTTCCGTCACTAACACGCAAACTCGTCTCGAATGCGGCGAAAAGCGGAGAAAGGAGTGTCTTGATAGATCTCTTTATTTTGAGGATAAAAAGTTAAGACGGAAAAAATACTTTTCTAGTATGAAGTAATGTTCCACAATCATTGATCGATTTGACTGTTCGACTGAGATTTCTTTTCAAATATTTTAATTATAAAAGTATATTTTACATATATACCAAAATATGTGTATATAAGTACATGAAATCACGAATCGATTAGATTTTGTAATCTATCAAATACTAAGTTTCATCGACAATTAAACAAAATAGCAATTGTACCTAATAGAATCTACATTACACTACATGTGTTACATTATTTTATAAAGGAGTTCAGAATCAAGCAGTCCCGTAGCTGATGTTGTAAATGTGGTTCATGGTTCTGATTCTGAACCTGAAACACCAATGAAAACAGAAGATAGCGTTGTGCTAGAAGTTGCGCGTAGCAAGAAGAGTCCGGAGAGGCCTTCCACTTTGAAGGTGGAGCCGGTGGTGGAGGCCGCGCCGCCAGCGGAGCTGTCTCCCGAGGGCTCGACGGCCTCTCGTCGCGACTCGCAGCTCACCGACCGCGGCTACTTCGACGTGAAGTTCTACCACAACAAGCTGTGGTAAAGCTCTATTACCGAGTATTTTTGTCTATGTCGTAAATAGTTATACTCAATTTATGGCCGCTAATCCTTATTTAATCGAGGCCTAATCTACACTATCTCGAAAATTGTAGTTTAATGTAATGGAAGTCGATAGGTTGGCTGGTTACCTAACTAGCCTACTACTACTCCCGCTATTTCTATTTTTAATTGCAGTCATAATTGACTTTAAACATTCCTTTTGCTTCTCCGCACTATTGTGACTAGACAAAGCTTGGATAGCATTTAAGAAAGTTCGGTCGGTGTAGTGGCAATCTTGTCTACGATAACAACAAAGAAATCATTTCTCTATTTAATAATTTACTAATTACTTGGCAAATCTATCAATCTAACTGTACGAGTATAATTGGCAATATAAATGTATAAAGCACGTTCTGTTAGCGCATTGTGAATCTGTGGAAGCTATCTGTGGAATATAACACTTGTGCTGCTGTATCTAAATTCGTATGCATACAATACATACGTCCAATTATTTCACTTTAGCTCTTCCAAAAGTTCCTTTTATCTTGTGTTCCATAATAAATGTACCGACGACTTTGTGATCTTTAGATATTAAACGTAATAGATAAGCAAACTGCATGTCATTTTGACAATTCCTACGCAAATTTGATGTAAGTTAGCCGCGTGGATGTAATTATTTGAAAAAAGCATCAGTATTCACTGTCTCTGGGTGTTTCATGTATGTGTAACATCATTTTTTTAAATAAACTATTCCTGAAATAATGTTTGTTTTACTTTAGCAACGAATATAGTTCCAAAAACAGAATAAACGTAAATAAAAGGTGTATATGATAAAGAAAACACTTTATTAATTCCATTACAGTTGGACATCAGAATATAAACATCAATGTCTATCTTTGGATTCTATTAACTATAAACCAGAGGAAGGTGGACGTCGCTTCATACGCGTATATCGAGTATATCGCGCCGGGGACGGTTGGCGGGTTTTATTCATTTACTATTTGTATTGTTCACAGTTTATGGCACACGCCTGGTAAAGCATCAAGTAGTAAAACGCTTAAATACAAGCTTTGAAATATCTCCAGTTAGGCAGAAGGCACCAAGGCGCCTTTAGGTAACAGGATATCTCCTGGAATCACCATTTGCTTGTTTACTTTTCTAATATTTAACTGAACAATTATAATTAATACATGAATGAGGCATTCACGAGTAGAGTGTACACGACCGTCCCCGGCCACTGGCCACGTCCACACCGGCAAGGGTAACAATATAACAAGCGTGGACAAACGGAAACGGAATGTCGGTACTCAAATACGTGAATGGCTGCGTACATAAATTGAAGCGCGTTCGAAATACTAATCACATATATTACTTTACGCATTAATTATGCAGCGACTTGATTAAAAATATGAAAACGATAATCTACTAACTTATTATTTATTTTCAGCTCAAATTTGAGGCCCAAGGTATTGTGCTATAAAATGTGTGTAACAATCTTGTTGATAATTTCAAGTTTTTGAGTAACATGTAACCGCATGTTTAAATATGGTACTACTTAATGAGCGTGAACAGAGACCGTCTATCCACTTAATGCAATATAATAATAATCTTATTTATATTCTCTACTATCAAAATAATTTAAATGCTTTATTAATATAATATGTGTATACGTTAACCCGTAATTACTGGCGTTTAAAATTACGACCCTTTTGGGATCAACGTTGACCATAATCTCATTATACTGACTGACTCATTAAGAAAGTTTGTTTCTTGCGAAATAAAAAAAGATAATATGTTTAATTAAACTGATATATTTCGTTCTTCTGCGTGTAATTACGGGTTATAATCATCATTGTTTCCTCATGTCATGCTAATAGTACTAATGTAATATACATAATAGCAAGTCGGGGAGGAGCACGCCGGTCGCGGCTGCGGCGGCTGAACGATTTGCCTCTCACAAGCCGCCCTCGGTGGCTATTGCCAAAGTAAGTATGGGAAAAAATGCATACATACATACATACATGATTCTTAGGAATATTTATTTTTTGGCCTAAGCTCTCATTTTAACTATACTACATAGGTTTTCTTTTATGCTGTAACTTAAATGTCACATTTTTCAGGTGATCCTCGGCGATTTGTTCCAGGACTCCAGCAGGTGAGTTTGTCAATATATGTTATATGTAATTAAATATTTGTATATTTGGATTTATAAGGACATCAGGACATTATAGTTTGAAGGCATGCTTCCAGTCCATATATATAATATATATATATATATATAATTATATATATATATATATATATATATATATATATATATATATATATATATATATATATATATATATATATATATTATATATTATATATATATATTATATATATATATATATATATATATATATATATATATATATATATATATATTATATATATATATATATATATATATATATATGTATATATATATATATATATATATATATTTTTATTTTTTTTCTTTTATTTAAATATCATAAGAACTTATTTTATTTAAATGAACATCTTCCATTTCTTTTCATAAGCTTTTTTTTAGTGGACTTTCTGCTTGATTAATTATTTTTGTTTCACAATTTCAGCGCCATTAATAATGCCATGGCGGATTATAGCAAACATCTTAAGATACATGAGTAACGTATTAGCTGTATACATACCTATTTATTATTGTTTATTTGATGTGAGATATGATGAATGAAGTTAAATCGTTGTTTAAAACCTGGCCTGCACACTTTTACTACGTATCTTCATTTTTGGACGCAGGTCCGCTTAAAGACACGATTTAAACAATAATTTATAATAAAGCTTCAGTATTCAAGATTTTGAGTTGTGGATATGTAGATAACTTGCCATTTAAGGTTTTTAAAAGCATAATATTATATATAATGTCGGATCACCGACTCCAGGTTTTGTTTTTTATTTGTCATTTTTTACTTATAAGTAAGTAACTTATAGCAAGTTGCAGCTGTCGTGTCGCGTATATTCATACGCGTTTTAATATAGATGATTATGTTCGGAGCAAACCGGTCTATAGTTCGTTCTCACTTCGCTAGTATATAACATTCCAGGACATTTCCTTCTTAATCTCATTCGTGTCTTCTGTACTCATTAAATCTTCTACGTCTCTGTCACTGTTGACAACTTTTGATAGTATTCATTAAATTGCGTTGTGAGTAACATACATATTCCACATATTTATCTGAATTGTATGAATCTCAATGATATGAGAGATGTAATATATTACCAAACTAATCTATTTCTAGCAAATAAGATGGAATTTAACCAAAAAACTAAATAATAAATTGACCCCTTAACACTTCAAATTATAAGTAAACGTAAAAAGAAACGAGATGTATTGTAATTGATGCACTGTGATATGATAATATTTTAATTTAATATTTAATGAATAGTTTTTAAATTGATCATTTTTCTCATCAAAATTTGTTCTTTATTCCGTACTCGTAATGCATTTATTGTTCTGCGTATTAAGTGTATCGTGTATGTTACAGTAAGTTCGCACAATCGTCGTTATTGTAGAAACTCATTTTTTTATTAAATAAATATACACTTTTTTGTTTATTTAAGCATGAGTTTTATTTATTAGCTCTAATTTTACCTTTTATTTGTGCTTTTATTTAATTTTCGTTTTGCAATGCTTTAACGGCTGGACGTAGGTGTGTGGTGCGACGAGAGTCGTTTGTTTTTATTTCCCTGCTCTGGGAGAAGTCGTGTTGTGGCGTGGGGAGTTCCGTCACTAACACGCAAACTCGTCTCGAATGCGGCGAAAAGCGGAGAAAGGAGTGTCTTGATAGATCTCTTTATTTTGAGGATAAAAAGTTAAGACGGAAAAAATACTTTTCTAGTATGAAGTAATGTTCCACAATCATTGATCGATTTGACTGTTCGACTGAGATTTCTTTTCAAATATTTTAATTATAAAAGTATATTTTACATATATACCAAATATGTGTATATAAGTACATGAAATCACGAATCGATTAGATTTTGTAATCTATCAAATACTAAGTTTCATCGACAATTAAACAAAATAGCAATTGTACCTAATAGAATCTACATTACACTACATGTGTTACATTATTTTATAAAGGAGTTCAGAATCAAGCAGTCCCGTAGCTGATGTTGTAAATGTGGTTCATGGTTCTGATTCTGAACCTGAAACACCAATGAAAACAGAAGATAGCGTTGTGCTAGAAGTTGCGCGTAGCAAGAAGAGTCCGGAGAGGCCTTCCACTTTGAAGGTGGAGCCGGTGGTGGAGGCCGCGCCGCCAGCGGAGCTGTCTCCCGCGGGCTCGACGGCCTCTCGTCGCGACTCGCAGCTCACCGACCGCGGCTACTTCGACGTGAAGTTCTACCACAACAAGCTGTGGTAAAGCTCTATTACCGAGTATTTTATATAATAGTTATACTCAATTTATGGCCGCTAATCCTTATTTAATCGAGGCCTAATCTACACTTTCTCGTAAATTGTAGTTTAATGTATTGGAAGTCGATAGGTTGGCTGGTTACCTAACTAGCCTACTACTACTCCCGCTATTTCTATTTTAATTGCAGTCATAATTGACTTTAAACATTCCTTTTGCTTCTCCGCACTATTGTGACTAGACAAAGCTTGGATAGCATTTAAGAAAGTTCGGTCGGTGTAGTGGCAATCTTGTCTACGATAACAACAAAGAAATCATTTCTCTATTTAATAATTTACTAATTACTTGGCAAATCTATCAATCTAACTGTACGAGTATAATTGGCAATATAAATGTATAAAGCACGTTCTGTTAGCGCATTGTGAATCTGTGGAAGCTATCTGTGGAATATAACACTTGTGCTGCTGTATCTAAATTCGTATGCATACAATACATACGTCCAATTATTTCACTTTAGCTCTTCCAAAAGTTCCTTTTATCTTGTGTTCCATAATAAATGTACCGACGACTTTGTGAATCTTTAGATATTAAACGTAATAGATAAGCAAACTGCATGTCATTTTGACAATTCCTACGCAAATTTGATGTAAGTTAGCCGCGTGGATGTAATTATTTGAAAAAAGCATCGGTATTCACTGTCTCTGGGTGTTTCATGTATGTGTAACATCATTTTTTTAAATAAACTATTCCTGAAATAATGTTTGTTTTACTTTAGCAACGAATATAGTTCCAAAAACAGAATAAACGTAAATAAAAGGTGTATATCATAAAGAAAACACTTTATTAATTCCATTACAGTTGGACATCAGAATATAAACATCAATGTCTATCTTTGGATTCTATTAACTATAAACCAGAGGAAGGTGGACGTCGCTTCATACGCGTATATCGAGTATATCGCGCCGGGGACGGTTGGCGGGTTTTATTCATTTACTATTTGTTTGTTCACAGTTTATGGCACACGCCTGGTAAAGCATAAAGTAGTAAAACGCTTAAATACAAGCTTTGAAATATCTCCAGTTAGGCAGAAGGCACCAAGGCGCCTTTAGGTAACACGATATCTCCTGGAATCACCATTTGCTTGTTTACTTTTCTAATATTTAACTGAACAATTATAATTAATACATGAATGAGGCATTCACGAGTAGAGTGTACACGACCGTCCCCGGCCACTGGCCACGTCCACACCGGCAAGGGTAACAATATAACAAGCGTGGACAAACGGAAACGGAATGTCGGTACTCAAATACGTGAATGGCTGCGTACATAAATTGAAGCGCGTTCGAAATACTAATCACATATATTACTTTACGCATTAATTATGCAGCGACTTGATTAAAAATATGAAAACGATAATCTACTAACTTATTATTTATTTTCAGCTCAAATTTGAGGCCCAAGGTATTGTGCTATAAAATGTGTGTAACAATCTTGTTGATAATTTCAAGTTTTTGAGTAACATGTAACCGCATGTTTAAATATGGTACTACTTAATGAGCGTGAACAGAGACCGTCTATCCACTTAATGCAATATAATAATAATCTTATTTATATTCTCTACTATCAAAATAATTTAAATGCTTTATTAATATAATATGTGTATACGTTAACCCGTAATTACTGGCGTTTAAAATTACGACCCTTTTGGGATCAACGTTGACCATAATCTCATTATACTGACTGACTCATTAAGAAAGTTTGTTTCTTGCGAAATAAAAAAAGATAATATGTTTAATTAAACTGATATATTTCGTTCTTCTGCGTGTAATTACGGGTTATAATCATCATTGTTTCCTCATGTCATGCTAATAGTACTAATGTAATATATATAATAGCAAGTCGGGGAGGAGCACGCCGGTCGCGGCTGCGGCGGCTGAACGATTTGCCTCTCACAAGCCGCCCTCGGTGGCTATTGCCAAAGTAAGTATGGGAAAAAATGCATACATACATACATACATGATTCTTAGGAATATTTATTTTTTGGCCTAAGCTCTCATTTAACTATACTACATAGGTTTTCTTTTATGCTGTAACTTAAATGTCACATTTTCAGGTGATCCTCGGCGATTTGTTCCAGGACTCCAGCAGGTGAGTTTGTCAATATATGTTATATGTAATTAAATATTTGTATATTTGGATTTATAAGGACATCAGGACATTATAGTTTGAAGGCATGCTTCCAGTCCATATATATATATATATATATATATATATATATATATATATATATATATATATATATATATCTATATATATATATATATATATATATATATATATATATATATATATATATATATATATATATATATATATATATATATATATATATATATATATATGTATATATATATATATATATATATATATATTTTTATTTTTTTTTCTTTTATTTAAATATCATAAGAACTTAATTTTATTTAAATGAACATCTTCCATTTCTTTTTCATAAGCTTTTTTTTAGTGGACTTTCTGCTTGATTAATTATTTTTTGTTTCACAATTTCAGCGCCATTAATAATGCCATGGCGGATTATAGCAAACATCTTAAGATACATGAGTAACGTATTAGCTGTATACATACCTATTTATTATTGTTTATTTGATGTGAGATATGATGAATGAAGTTAAATCGTTGTTTAAACCTGGCCTGCACACTTTTACTACGTATCTTCATTTTTGGACGCAGGTCCGCTTAAAGACACGATTTAAACAATAATTTATAATAAAGCTTCAGTATTCAAGATTTTGAGTTGTGGATATGTAGATAACTTGCCATTTAAGGTTTTTAAAAAGCATAATATTATATATATAATGTCGGATCACTGAATCAATGTTTTTTTTTTTATTTGTCATTTTTTACTTATAAGTAAGTAACTTATAGCAAGTTGCAGCTGTCGTGTCGCGTATATTCATACGCGTTTTAATATAGATGATTATGTTCGGAGCAAACCGGTCTATAGTTCGTTCTCACTTCGCTAGTATATAACATTCCAGGACATTTCCTTCTTAATCTCATTCGTGTCTTCTGTACTCATTAAATCTTCTACGTCTCTGTCACTGTTGACAACTTTTGATAGTATTCATTAAATTGCGTTGTGAGTAACATACATATTCCACATATTTATCTGAATTGTATGAATCTCAATGATATGAGAGATGTAATATATTACCAAACTAATCTATTGCTAGCAAATAAGATGGAATTTAACCAAAAAACTAAATAATAAATTGACCCCTTAACCCTTCAAATTATAAGTAAACGTAAAAAGACACGAGATGTATTGTAATTGATGCACTGTGATATGATATTATTTTAATTTAATATTTAATGAATAGTTTTTAAATTGATCATTTTTCTCATCAAAATTTGTTCTTTATTCCGTACTCGTAATGCATTTATTGTTCTGCGTATTAAGTGTATCGTGTATGTTACAGTAAGTTCGCACAATCGTCGTTATTGTAGAAACTCATTTTTTTTATTAAATAAATATACACTTTTTTGTTTATTTAAGCATGAGTTTTATTTATTAGCTCTAATTTTACCTTTTATTTGTGCTTTTATTTAATTTTCGTTTTGCAATGCTTTAACGGCTGGACGTAGGTGTGTGGTGCGACGAGAGTCGTTTGTTTTTATTTCCCTGCTCTGGTAGAAGTCGTGTTGTGGCGTGGTGAGTTCCGTCACTAACACGCAAACTCGTCTCGAATGCGGCGAAAAGCGGAGAAAGGAGTGTCTTGATAGATCTCTTTATTTTGAGGATAAAAAGTTAAGACGGAAAAAATACTTTTCTAGTATGAAGTAATGTTCCACAATCATTGATCGATTTGACTGTTCGACTGAGATTTCTTTTCACAAATATTTTAATTATAAAAGTATATTTTTACATATATACCAAAATATGTGTATATACATGAAATCACGAATCGATTAGATTTTGTAATCTATCAAATACTAAGTTTCATCGACAATTAAACAAAATAGCAATTGTACCTAATAGAATCTACATTACACTACATGTGTTACATTATTTTATAAAGGAGTTCAGAATCAAGCAGTCCCGTAGCTGATGTTGTAAATGTGGTTCATGGTTCTGATTCTGAACCTGAAACACCAATGAAAACAGAAGATAGCGTTGTGCTAGAAGTTGCGCGTAGCAAGAAGAGTCCGGAGAGGCCTTCCACTTTGAAGGTGGAGCCGGTGGTGGAGGCCGCGCCGCCAGCGGAGCTGTCTCCCGCGGGCTCGACGGCCTCTCGTCGCGACTCGCAGCTCACCGACCGCGGCTACTTCGACGTGAAGTTCTACCACAACAAGTTGTGGTAAAGCTCTATTACCGAGTATTTTTGTCTATGTCGTAAATAGTTATACTCAATTTATGGCCGCTAATCCTTATTTTATCGAGGCGTAATCTACACTTTCTCGTAAACTACAGTTTAATGTATTGGAAGTCGATAGGTTGGCTGGTTACCTAACTAGCCTACTACTACTCCCGCTATTTCTATTTTTAATTGCAGTCATAATTGACTTTAAACATTCCTTTTGCTTCTCCGCACTATTGTGACTAGACAAAGCTTGGATAGCATTTAAGAAAGTTCGGTCGGTGTAGTGGCAATCTTGTCTACGATAACAACAAAGAAATCATTTCTCTATTTAATAATTTACTAATTACTTGGCAAATCTATCAATCTAACTGTACGAGTATAATTGGCAATATAAATGTATAAAGCACGTTCTGTTAGCGCATTGTGAATCTGTGGAAGCTATCTGTGGAATATAACACTTGTGCTGCTGTATCTAAATTCGTATGCATACAATACATACGTCCAATTATTTCACTTTAGCTCTTCCAAAAGTTCCTTTTATCTTGTGTTCCATAATAAATGTACCGACGACTTTGTAATCTTTAGATATTAAACGTAATAGATAAGCAAACTGCATGTCATTTTGACAATTCCTACGCAAATTTGATGTAAGTTAGCCGCGTGGATGTAATTATTTGAAAAAAGCATCGGTATTCACTGTCTCTGGGTGTTTCATGTATGTGTAACATCATTTTTTTAAATAAACTATTCCTGAAATAATGTTTGTTTTACTTTAGCAACGAATATAGTTCCAAAAACAGAATAAACGTAAATAAAAGGTGTATATGATAAAGAAAACACTTTATTAATTCCATTACAGTTGGACATCAGAATATAAACATCAATGTCTATCTTTGGATTCTATTAACTATAAACCAGAGGAAGGTGGACGTCGCTTCATACGCGTATATCGAGTATATCGCGCCGGGGACGGTTGGCGGGTTTTATTCATTTACTATTTGTTTGTTCACAGTTTATGGCACACGCCTGGTAAAGCATCAAGTAGTAAAACGCTTAAATACAAGCTTTGAAATATCTCCAGTTAGGCAGAAGGCACCAAGGCGCCTTTAGGTAACAGGATATCTCCTGGAATCACCATTTGCTTGTTTACTTTTCTAATATTTAACTGAACAATCATAATTAATACATGAATGAGGCATTCACGAGTAGAGTGTACACGACCGTCCCCGGCCACTGGCCACGTCCACACCGGCAAGGGTAACAATATAAAAGCGTGGACAAACGGAAACGGAATGTCGGTACTCAAATACGTGAATAGCTGCGTACATAAATTGAAGCGCGTTCGAAATACTAATCACATATATTACTTTACGCATTAATTATGCAGCGACTTGATTAAAAATATGAAAACGATAATATAGCACGATCGGCTCTATTACAGAAATATTGGACAGGCGTATAATATATTATTATTGACATCAACAATACAAAACTGTCCGACACTCTGAATGCAGTTCAGTTCAAATCCTTTTATCACTTCAAACAACCTCGCGTGACTAGAATGTAAAGCGTCCTCTATTCACTTTTATATAGATGCATTTGTTATTTTGAAAACTGTTTACAAATTTAATTGAATTGAAATAATGGAACTTAAAAAACATTACATGTTACGCAAACATCATTGTTACATCCACAAGTGTAAATATGTAAATAAATATATATATATATATATATATATATATATATATATTATATATATATATATATATATATATATATATATATATATATATATATATATATATATATATATATATATATATATATGTATATATATATATATATATATATATATATATATATATATATAATTAATATATGTAATTAAGGCTTCAATTTTCTATATAACGAAGTTCAAAGTCCAATTAGTATATATAGTGAGTGATATTTACACATCCGCTACAAAGATCTACGCTAAAAGAACGCTTTACAAAGCACCCGTCGCGCCCCGCTCCCGACCTGTATAAATTCGTTCCGCATTGAGCTGTCACCTGTCACCACCTGTCAGCTGTCAGCTGTCAGGCCTCGTGTCAACTGAGACCAGAGTGCGCCACTATAAAGGTACAACACACGAGTACATACATACAGGCCTCCAGCGGTAAGCAGTCACTGCCGAGACCTTAATACAAATACTTACTTACCCATGTAATGAATAAAATAGTAAGAAGAGCAGTACGCAAATCTATTCAAGACAACTTACGTATATATTTTATCTTAAAAAGGTAATACATTTATTATCATAAAGACTAGCATATATCAGTTAAATTCTTAAATAACATCCAATATAATGGTTTTATACTCATTGATTGACTCCGATTCTCGTCGTAATAATATAATATATAACATATAATCCTATGAATTTGATTATTAGAAAGTACATACGATAAAAATGAAATAAGTTGAGCACAATCAAAGAAGCCGCCGTATCACAGTACGCTAACTTAAATAATAAGATTATATCCAAATTCCAAAAGTATGTTTTAGTAAATGTGAATAAAAAAGAAGCAATACACGGATGCGGTTCGGTAGGCGTGCGCCGGTGACGTCACGCACTGTATACATCATATAAAATCACGCAATAGGCCGAATCGAACCGATCCTCAACGTCAGTCTTAACGCGAAGGCGTTTCAAACAAAAACAAATGCATACTTATTGGTCCGAGTCGAGAGAGTCTCAATATACATTATCTATATATTCTATGTATACATACTCGTATATTTAAATGCGAATGGTGATTAATATTAGAGTATAATACAATACGGCTAAGTAGAGTAAAGTGAGGAATGTTCGCCGGAGTCGTGCACTCGCTCCTACAATACAATCAAATACTTATAATTACGTATACACCACTAATTGTAAGGGAAATTCCACGTCTACTGAAGGCTGCAGGGTTAAGGGTTGCAGGGTTGCACTGGTACACTGGTACAAACAGATAACATCGAAGGCGTCCGCGACGCTACAATGCTCACTAAATACTGAGTCTCTTGAAAACTAACGGCTAAACTAATAATGATAAATATTAAATATCTATTAGAAAACCGAACCGTACAATGTCGGCATTGAATGTGACCGGGACTGGGATCAAGCTACGACTCACGTGGGGAACAGTTTAGGAAGAGTGTTCCATCATCAACAATTATTTGGCACTGAACAATATGATTACGATATGATTATTTATTCATAATTAATTATTAAAATATTGATACAAGTGCAGTTGAGACTTAAGAATGAAGTTATATAGAATGCCGTATGTATATGGCAAGGAGTTAAAGAGGCGACCTGCTAAAACTGTTACGACCGTTTTTGAAATATTGTAGCGCACAAATAGGTACATTAACAGCGAGCAGTGGTCAGTCTTCTTACAGGAAAATAACACCGCGATATCAATATGTATACTAACTTAGGCGAGTATCTGCGGGACCGTCACTAGTGAGGTCGCTTTGTGACACACTCATAAAGGTTTCAAGGCTTTTGTACTAACAATCAATAAATATTATACATATCCCTACGTTACATGTCACTTAATATCTTAGTTGAGAGTATTTGACGGTAATCAAACGACAGTGTGTCAGTATCGGGGTTCCAGAACATGAAGGCGCATAGCCTTGGTCTCTTTGGTTTATTTGTGTAAGTATTTATATAAAACAATTACCGAGCTGATCGTGACGCCATCTTGTATTGCTATACGAGATCAGCACTATACATACAAATTTACATTAAGAAAAATTCTATCATAAAACATTATAATAATTAATGTAATATATTAAAAAAAATATGGTTAATTTATATATTCATTATAAATGTCAAAAGTATATAAAAAAAATATTATGAGAATGACAGTTGTAATAACAATGCTGTATTATCATATCAGCTCAGTTTATATTGTTACACATCTATGGTGAGTAGTGTCACAGTACATCGTCTGTTAAACGTGACACCTAAATATAAGCAATATACCTACACTAAATTATATATGTAAGAAAAATATGCCGAAATTAAATATTTAAAGCGAGTCGCGTTTAGTTGACGATGCAAATTTGTGTTTTTTATATTTCAGTAATACTCTGAAGTTCCGTTGCTGGCGTATGTATGTTCTATGACGCATCGAGTGTTCTGGTACTGCAGCATGATACACTATTTACCTGAAATATATTAACAATTCATTAATAAATTATATTTAAGTGAAATAAAACAATACATTATGGGGAAATAAAGATAATTTAATTAATACGGGGCAGTAATTATTTTTTATAGAGTTGTTCAGAGATTGTCTGTATGATTAATTTTAATTGTTATTAATGGAGTCTTAACATAAAAATTGTAGAACCTCGGAATCCAGGTACGGTCAATGAATTGTCATAAAAACTGTTGCGCAGCATTGTTAATAGCTCAGAAAAAAAGTTAAAAAGAAATGCCAACAATTTACTGAAATGTGAGAATAGTAAAGAAAAAAAATCTATTTTATGTTTAATAAATATTATTTGCACAGTATTCGTAACTGTAATGGTAATTTATTAATATTTTGCGAAGAATAACAATTTACAGCAAAAACACGATTATAAACTATAACATTACTCATGACTATCGTCATCATCGATGTCATTGATGCGGACTGTACATGAAAGATGAGTACAGTTAAGAGTATGAACATTGCAGTGCAAGCAAGCTACAGTGTAATTTAATTCATTTTTCCCGCATCCATCGGCTCCATTGCTGCGTCTACTTGATTTTTTATTGAACTCTATTGAATTTTGTTTACTCTGGGGTCTGTTTTATGAAACTTCTTAAATGTATGTAACAATACACGTGACAATTTCAGTAAAAACAAATCCAATGAAAGACCTGTGTTATTTTAGCAAAGGAAAGCGAACTTAGTGAAGAAGAGTAAAACACTCTTCTTTATTTATCATTAGACATTCAATATTGCAAGAATATATTTAATAATCTAAATTTTAACCAACAATTAAATTGCTACCTATGCACAATCGCAGCTAAATCTCGCAACGCCTGCTCCACCCCGTCAGCGAGGTGGTGGTGGTGGGGCGCGGGGGAAGCGAGCGCGCGCGCTTCCGCCTCAAGCCGCGCGGCTGCGGCGCGGAGCTGGACCCGGAGCTGCGGGGCCAGGCGGGTAGTTGTGGCGGCCGTGGCGCATGCGCCGCCGAGGCGAGCCAGGCGCTCGGAAGTTTGGAGACGCCATAGTGAACCGCGGCCTCCGCTGCCACCGCAACCACGGCGTACCTGTGAACATGGACCTCTCTTAAAACATAAACAAAAAGATGAAGATGATGTTAGAATTTAATAAAAATCTCTCTTCAATTGCAAATTTCTTGCAACATTGCAATTTGTTGAAAATCAATTAACTGAACTACTTAATCTACTTAAATTAAAATGAAAAACACAAAAAATTAACTCAGTAAAATTATCAATACATTTCGGAATGAAATAGTAAGACAAATAGTTTTATAGTTTTATAACTTTAATACTGAATATAAGCCACTAATGTTACCTCATTGGTACACCACTCCAAGGAAGCTCGTAAAGCGGCGAGTGCGTCATCGTCGTCGGCGACGGGTGGTGCGAGCGGCGTCGCGTATATGCCGGTCTTGGCGAGAGGGCGCGCGCGCATCGTTGGCTTGCTGGCCACAGCCGGCTTGTCATCCACGCGACGCGCTTGTACGCTGCCACTGCGTCCTAAACCGAAACTAGTCCTTTCTTCAGGAGAAACTTCCTCACTTTCCTCTCCCTTGAGCCGCAGCTTTGGACTCAATCGCTCGTCAGTTTCTTTGCTCTCCCACAGTTTTTTGAGACTGCTAATACTTCCAGTGCTCCGTCTTTTGTCCTCATCATCACCTCCGCTAGTGTCGAGAGATCCGCTTTCGGAGCGCTTCTTGTCAGAGTCATCACTCTTGGTCGACACGTCCTTTCTCGAGTCGTCGGGGGAGCTCTGCTCGGTTTTCTTTCCAGTGCCGTTAGTAGAGGGGGTGCCACCGTCTACTTTTCGTAATCGGGCTTTCAAATCAATTATGGAGCGGCCTGGCTCCTCCACGTCTTTACTGGCATTGTTTATTTTATTCGTGTCAACCTTTTTAAGTTGTGACTTGAAATCGGTTTTCCCGTCCAGTTCGGACTTCTTTTCGACATTGTTACTAAAAGAGGTTTTCCTGAGGCTCGCTTTGAGATCAATAGGGGAAATAGTATCTTTTCCATTATCAATTGACTTAGGTGGTTCAACTTTTTTCTCTGTTTTGCGCAGGGCTTCAATGTTGAGACTCTCGGAGAGCTCGGACACAAGTCGGATGACGGGGTCACCGAAAGAGGTGTGCATTTCAATGACTTCATTCGGAGGAGGGGATTCCTTTAGTCTATGCTTTTTCTTGTCAGCGCGCTCTTTAATTTCAGCGACTAATTTCAACTCCAGCATTTCTTTCATGATCTGTTTCTGCGGTTTCTCTTCAATGTCGAGTCGCTCGTGGTCGGCGGCATCGGGCGGCGGGGGCGGCGGCGGCGGCTGTGCAGCGTCCTCGGGGGGCGGCGGCAGGTCGGGCGGCGGCGGCGGGAACTCTAGCTCAGCCAGCCGCGGCCTGGGCTTGGCGGGGCTGCTGGTGAAGGAGCGCAGCGGCGGCGGGGCACGGGAAGCGCGCGGAGACGCGGGTGCAGGGGCTGTCACGCCACCGGATGAGTTTGAGCGGATCATGTGAGGCTGCGCGCGTGCCGTACGCGGCGACAGCGAGCGCGCTTCGTCTTGGTGCGGCTCACGCGGGAGGCACTGCGCAGCGCTGCCCGCACCGCCGCTTTGGCGCAGCGACTCCAGGAAGGCTCCGATCCGAGCCCCCTTGGGTAAAGTTCCGTATCTGTTGATGGCGCGTTTAACATTTTGTACTTCTAATGCTGCTACCTGGACTCCAGGCTGTAATATCAAATGATTGTAATAAAGTAATTGTAATATACTAGTCAATATTGTAAATATATGTATTGTCTGTAAATAAGCTTACCTTAGGTTGCAGATCATGCGCCGGCGGGTGGTGAGAGGGTTGCGCGTGGACGTGGTGTCTTCGCTTGGAGCGATGCCGATGTTCCGACACGCCCATGCCCCCTGACTCGTCCGTGTCCGGTGTCGCCTCGGCGAGCGACCCCTCCGACGAAGCCTCGCGACCCCCACCTCGACCCCCGCCTGGTCATAATGAAAAGATATTTTGTTTTTTACATTCATCCCTATATATGTAAGACATAGAAGCACTCATATAAACTAATACTGGAAATTCCAGAAAACAATAGCATTTTAGGCTTACAATAAGATTCACCAAATCAAACAAATCGTCTTAATAAAATATAAAGTGAATTTGTAATTTAATAAAACAAAATGTTTAATCAAAAAATTTGTATTGTTTCCAAACCTACACAGATTTATTATGAAATAAGATTTATTTATTATGAAAGAAATGCTACCGTTTTCGTACTTTCTAAATATAAGTTAAGTCAATAACATGCTATAATTGACTCAACCTGAAATTCACAAATTGGCGATATAAAAAAAACCTTTAAGGTCATTTCAAATATTGCCCACATTGTTCACTTATGATCACTTGGGTTCATTAATAAAATACACTATTTTGCACAAATTTACAGATGTCGTTGTTCGCTCCCTGCAGGAGTCGAACCTGCGACCCCCGGGCTCTTGATGAACATATTTAGCTTTTAATGAGCCTACGTTAGTGCCACATCTTAGTATACTTGCTTTGCCTTATGCGACTATATGATCCATTGCAATGATGACGGTGGCTAAATAATGACAAATGGCGATACATGTAAATAAAAAATCAAATTTCAAAATTTGACGTTTAAATTGAAACTAATGTCACTACAAAGAAGAGAATGGGTTTTTTAAAAACAAACAATGTAAAATAATACCACAATATGTTTATAATATACTTTATCAAACAAATGCTCTAAAATGAAAACATAAACATGAAAACGAGAATACAGTGTCAACGTTCCATGAAATGGAATTTTACGAATTTTTGATTTGGCGGTAATGAGATCTAGGAAAATTTGCGGACTAGTGTTAGTTATTATCGTAAATCGCATTGAGTTAGCCTTATAAAATGGCATACTTACACGAAACACAACAAACGGTGCGACACTATAGAAATACATTTCGGCAATAATTTACAAAAGTATTCAATAAAATATTATATATATTTTTTATTTGTCATGTAGTGCGAACGCAGATTCTCCAAGATCATAGAGGCAATATGAGTAATAAGGACTTTTACAAAAAAAAAAAATAAAAACACCTAATATTTCAAACAAAACATCACAGGATTTCTAAGTTAAAACCAACTAAGACCAAAGGCGTAAGTGAGAAGGGATGCAACAACCGAATAAAATACATCATACCAAGCGCCTTCTATAATGGCCATATTTTCAATATCTATAAACACAAGGCGTCAGAAATTTCGTTCATACATTTATGAATAATTGCTTTTATAATTTTGACATGTTAAATGAATTGAATTGATTATAAAATAATTATCTTTACGCCCTGTGCATATTCCTGCATGGAACATCTAAAATACGTAATTGTATATCAAAACGCATCGCGCCTGTCAAGAACGAACAAAGTGGCTAAATTGTTACTCTGCTGTCTCAACAAACTCGAAGCGAAGTTTTAATTTTTAAGCTAACTCATTATTAACATGAGTAATGATATACAGATAAAATATATAGACGATATAGCTAGAAAAGAATATAAATAAATTGTATGTTAAGGCATGACCGTTTCTATTCGAAACGTATCGTATACTTACAAAATGTTCGAACCTATTGCTATACACCTGAGCGAGCGGACAACAGACAAAAACGCTTGTTTAAGGAATGCATGTAGGTACAATATGTAGCTTACAGGTAATGTCACATATAATTATATCTAAGTAAAAAGTACTGTCCGAACGTCGCTCAAATAACACATATAGCAAGCACCAATACAAAAATAATATATAAATGCTAATAAAACACACGTATAGTACGATTCTTATGATATCATATAAGAACGGCGACACCAGAGCAAATTAAGAATTCATAAAAAAAATAAATACCAACAAACAGAAGCTGACAAATAGCTAAAGCAGGAGTCACTTGAGCAACTATGAAACGTTATAAGATAACATTGAGCGACCGTTGAAATTCAGCTAAATTAACATTGAATTTAAGACAAATTGCAGGTACCGAATACAACATAAATAATTGTTTCATTCCTCTAAAATAAGGCATTGTTGCATTGCAATAAATAATTCATTAATTCGTAAAATTACTTCACCAGAAAGGTAAACACGATACATGTACAGTGGCGGTACACCGACATGCTTCAGACAAAGGCATTTTATTGTTTTAACATAACAGAGCAATTATTTCCAGTTCATGATCCGAAAATGATAAGCAATATTGTATATAATAAGTAAACCAAAATAAATCGCCTGCATACATACCATCATATGTTCTTTAACATTTCAATTATTTAATAAACGTACTTACAATTAAACGTCAACGAAAATGTCGTTTATCAGTTTTCCATTTTCATTAAAGTGTATTTATTTGCGTGGCCGACAGTAATGAGTAGATGTTGTTTAATTAATGTAATGTGCTATGGTTAGCATGGTGAAAATGTTTCTATCGAATGACAAGGTCATTATAAATATTCTTTCCAGGAAATATACAATAAATACACTAACGAGCTGACTGTTTATTCATTTCTCGTGAATTTGTTATGGGGCCGGAGCGTATACGAGCGTATATTTTGCTAATTAATTCAAAATAAATTTAGACAGATAATAATCATCACGTTATCAAAATGGACAAGCACGTAGCGTAATTAAATTTTGTATGAGATTAATTGAACAGTCAATTTTAAAGTAATTTTGAAACTTATCAATTTATGTCAAGAACTAATAAATTAACAGACAAATATAAAATTAAATTATTATAACAAAATATCAAATCCTTTATGTATAGGTATGTATATAAGGCTTGTTAAAACGGCGTCTTGTTGTAGTAAATGTGTATCGCAATCTTACCATTGAGCGACGCGAGCCCGTCATCGTGGCCGCCATGTTCCTCTGTGGCGTACTGGGACTCACGGAATGAGCTGCACGAAGACAACAAGCTGTTGTGTGGAAATTGAAAATCATTTTAGTACAACCCAAAAAAATAATAATAAATACCCTTTAATTCAGTATTTAATGAGTATTGTGTGGAATCACATGTCTGTATATATTTTTTTTAGTCAATATTATAGTATTTTATGTTTTATATATTATCGTTTTACATTTTATTTTTTATGACATTACTATACAAAAGATTATCACATTTGACATACAACATGAAAAAAGTGTTGTTTAGATATATTATGTACATATTTTCATATTAAAGGCCAATTATAATGACAGCAACCAATTGGAAATATCATGTGTAAGATTGGCATGAGCATGGCGTGCTCGATTCAAATATTCCACAGGGATGTGATATCATAAACATGTTATAAATATAGAGGGAAATAATTGATTTCTCGGAACATAAACTATTTCGGCTCATTTTGGAAATAATTCAATTCAAGTTAATGATTTACAGAGTTATTCAAGTTAATGAGTGACTCATCACTCCGTCATACATGTTTTATTTAACGACCACAAGCAACGTCTAATTTTTTATAACCTCTTAAGTCCAACCAATTAAGTCTACAAAACTATTTTAAATACATATATTTCTCAAAAGTGGGAAGTGAATTTTCAAACGATCGGGTATGAACTTTCAGCTCACACACGCACACATACACAACTATATAATTACACAGTTGACATTCACACTAAGAAACCATTTACACTGCATTATTATGAAATACAAAGTAATATTACAGTATGAGAATCGAGAATAGAAACCACTTAGAGAATATAATATGTAGTTAATGAGATAGAATTACAGGTTATTATTGAAACAATATTTGTATTTGTACATGAAAAAATCATTTCCATACTGTGTTCCTATTGAGAATTACTAATTTAAAAGCGCAACCAGACGAGAGGGCTGCCAGTAAAGTAACGAGTGTTTTCATTGAGCGCTGGTATATATGGCAAAGTTACCTACAAATGTTAAGCACTAAAGTTAGATTTTTTTGTACTAACATAGGATTAGTACAAAAAGATTTTAATAGTAAAATATTTTCAAATTTTATAATCAGAATTTTAATGATTGATATGGAAGGTTCCTATTTCTAAACACCTTCGACATGTGATTAAATATTCACCATCAACATAGTCTGTGCAATAGTATATTGAAATATTGCTATATATTTTTACTAATACTGTTTACATACACAAGTTGGGTACGCATAGGACGACCACCAAGTATATGATATTGACACTAGACACTAAGATATAAACTTCAATGTCTACGTATATAAAACTTATAGTAAGTATACTGTTATACTTGCTACCTGCTGTTTACCTTAAATACAAATTAGTAATACCTACATTATTATGATATATAGCACATTTAGACAGCCACAGCAGTACAGTTCAGTGCATTAAAACCATCCTCGACAAATGGCGAGCATGACAACACGAAATTAATTCTCCAGTAATTACTGAGATGAGTGCGCTTGTTCAAATTTGACAGTCCACGTAAGGTTGAGGTCCGTCCCCCCGTAAGGTTGGGGTCAGGTCCACTGAAGGTCATACATTACCTGGTGCGTTTCGGCGGTGTAGGCGCCTGCTTGCCACGTCTGTTGGTCGGGCGGCGCATCTGAACGCGCTCGCTGACTAGACCCACTCCCTTCTTGATCGACATCTGAGGTGTACCGCACACACCCTCCTGTAGCTGCTTCTCCACTTCTGATAGAAAACGCACATGTTCTAACACAATGATATTCACTTTATTTACATGAAATTCCATTTACTAGATCATGAAGGATCGTTTCCTCCCAACGCTATTATGAAAGTGAATAAACGAAATAATATATTTATTATTATTAAATATTATATACGATTGCTTTCTTATAGTCAACTCAAAGCATCCTGGAATTAACAGTAAACAGCAAAAAATACGATTCAAGAAAAAAAAAAAATTTAGAAATTTAAGAACGAAACAAGAACAACATTAAATGCCTCAAGTCTCTTAAATGGATAATCTACAATACCGTTTGTTTCCCCTTGAGTATCTCATAATCCGATTTGAATGTATAAGTAAAAATATAAAATATAAGTAAGTAAAAATACAGTTGGTTATCAATTCTGTTTAACGTCGATACTTAAACAACATTTTCATATTCTAGCCTATACAAGTTCAACAAAGCGGCTCTCGTTAACATCCAATAGGTGGAAAGTACAAAACTGAATATGTTTTCAATAACTTACCTACACTTACCTGGCTAAGCTGGAGAAGTCTCCAATAATATTTTAAAAACTGACCTTCAGTTATAGAATTATCTTGGAACATGTGTTCGAGCGCATGATGTATTTCGCGGAAGGAAGGGCGATCAGAGGGGTTCCACTGCCAGCAGGCGCTCATCAGCTCGTACACCGCGACCGGGCAACCTGGCGGGCACTCCATGCGGTAGCCCTACACAATATTGTTAAATAGCCCGTTAGAATATATGAAACTATATGAATTGTTGAATGATTACCATTTAATTAAATTTAAAATTATATTGCCTCATAACATTATTACAATATAATACACGGATTGACGAAGCAAAATTAATTGAAACGAGGTAGGTGTACAGTATTGATGTAAAACTGGAGTAGCCAAAAACAATTACCAGTACATTCAACTAACTATAGTTAAATTCATTTCATACCACGAATATCATTTTACACGTTGTATAATTTCAGTTGGTTTCACAAAATAATAATGTTGAACAAATTGCAAACAATTATTGGATCGCTCTCCAAAACTCCCACTGCAGTTTATTAATACAAAAATCAATAATTGGGTTCCGCGACCAAGTGAGCGGAAACGTTTATTTAATAGGTACGCAAATTGAACTTTATATGCATTCCAATCTCGAATATTGCATACGGTTAAAATCAAATATGAGGATGTTGTATGTCGTTGGAAACAAATTATAACCTATCCTGTCGATAGAATATCACATCTCAGTAAGATGTAGATGAAGACTTCTTTAGGCAAAGAATACATTTATTGTTAATGAATCACGAAAATGAAACGCACAATGTAGTAGTAAATGCGCATATTTGTAGTAGTAGTCGACAGCGATTGAATGTTTGTGTACAAATAGCACGCGTATTAATGTAGGAGCCGGCCTAACCGTGCTAGTATCGATGTCAACAAACAAAAATACACATGTAAATATGACTCTGTGTGTATGTACATGGTGTTACACACGTTTATTTTAAATTATTCGATAGGTAAAACTGCGCGTTATGTGTTTCTACCACTACTAAAATTTGCTTGGAAATCTTTTAACGTCTTAATAAGTACGCTATGAGGAAATCAAAACCATTTTTTTCAGTTGTTTAATCCATTTTATAGCTAAGCAGATAAGCTGTATGCCGTCGATACTTATTATTTTTAAGATTCCACCTAAGCTACTTGTTATTTTTAATATATAATCTGTTATAAAATAAAAAAATAATAAGGTATAGAAGTTTCTTGTTGTTTTTCCACATTTTTCCATTATACAATAGAAGTAGTTAAATGTTTACATCTTATGATAGATCGATAGACGGACCTATGAAAAGGATGTTTTAGAACAACCTGTATAAAACACAGTGACGTCGATACCAAAACAGCGATCATTGTTTTCCGTCAGCGTATAAACGTGGCTCTCGCGCCTCGTCTTAGCAGTGTTAATACGGTGCTGAGGAGGAAACCACTTGGTTCAGACACTTTGCGAGATTCGTGTGTCGAATTATAGTAAAATTATGTTCTCGTTAAAGGATACATTCATTTACATTCTCCTCCTTTCCATCGTAGTTAATGGTAAGTAAAAATTATGCAATAAATAAAATTCTATTCTAAATTTATGCAATAAGTGAAAATCGTAAAATTTATCTGTAACAGGAAAACATAAAAAGCCAAAGCCAAAAAAGTTTGTTTCACCTTCGATCAAAGGTATCCAATGCTACAACTGCTTGTCCTTTGACCATCCCGGTTGTTGGGATCCTGATCACCCTGACTATGCTAATATTACTGTGAGTTTTAACTATAAATAATAATAAAAGATTGATTAAGTTTAATGTTCTGAAATTTTTCATCCAAATAAGTAATTGCAAAAAATTAAAGTATATAGTATATATATTAGATGTTACATTTTATCGTAATATCTTCTTATGTAATTTTTTTTTTGTTGTATGTAACCAAAATTATGTAACGTCTCGGAAATATAACTTAGAGGTTGCAAGAGTTTGATATTATATTAAAGTAAAATATACTTCACAGGTTCCTAACATCGACTGTTACATACCGGGAATGGCATTCTTATGCATAGTAATCACATCAGAATCTGCTAAATTAGGTAAGTTAAAAGAAATCAAGTTGTTCTTTGCATAAACTAAATATAAATTACAGTTATCACTTATGAAACTATTATATTCAAATAATAATAATATTTATAGTGGAAACTGGCCAAGAAATTGGACCCGTCAGGGCTCGTACGTGTGTTCCCGCAAAGGATTTTTCTAAAAAAATCGTATCGTACTCCATGTGCAGTAAGCTAAGCAAAGAATTATCAGCTTCAGAGATATTCTCTCGTATAGCCGTAAGCAGACCACAGTGCACACTATGCAAGAAACATTTGTGTACAGACGCTTCCCACTGCTAGAATACACCCTCAACCATTTAGGGGGAATATTTGTTAATACCATTAAGTTTCAAAGTCAAGTCTCAAAATTCCTAGCAAGAAGGTATACACCAAACATGCATTTTCACTCCGCCTCATGAAATGTTATCATTTGTTTAATTTCGTTCGTCGTTATAATTGTTCGCGTTTACATAATTTGTTTATTAAACTTTAAAGTCGACTTCACACGAAACCTTAAAACTGAAGGAGTTTGTTTTGAAATTGTGAACTTGTTGCAATAAGTGTAAAAGCATTTCATTTTCCTTTTATTTATAATATTATAGTTATAATAATTTAATAAACTTTTGAAAGTTAATCGATGTTTTAGTCTACCTAAGCTATTATGTAGGTAACTAACAACTATGTATTTGCAAGTAATTGCATATATGTGTCCATTACTTTTCTTCAAAAAAAAAAAAACTTTAAATTTTTTTATGGAATGCCAATAGGGCTGCCAAACAAAAAATAATATTTTTTTAATATTAAATTATTCTTCTCATTATTCACTTGTCTTGTTTGTGCATCACGCGAGATGTCATCAAACTTTCAATCCTTAACCTTATTTTCGCTCTTAATGTTGAATACACACTTAATAAGTTTTTACTGCACTACTTTTCCTCATTAATTAGTAAATATACCAATTATAATATCAGGTTAGTACATTACTATTTTCATGTGTCACTTTGAGAATACATATTAACGTCCTACTAATTGTTTACTATATCTATATATATATATATAATATATATATATATATATATATATATATATATAGATATATATATTTATATATATATATATATATTATATATCTATATATATATATATATATATATATATATATATATATATATATAATATATATATATATATATATTCAGATATGTAATATACACCTCTAAAAAATGAACGAATTGAGCACAAATGAGTCTGGTAAATATATGTATTTATAATAGATACACTCACAAGACTCAATGTATGTACGAATAAATTTCGTCAAATGAAAATTTGGTGCCCGTGGACGACGTAAATGAATAGCCATTAATTGTATAATTTCATGGGCACGTGCACACGAACATACGAACAGGTCAAATGTAACCCTCTAAAGAAAGCTAAAATAGAATATAAAATAATAGCAAGACATACAAATTTTAATAATAGCCCAATATATCCCTACCCTAAAATAACAATAGCAAAAAAAAAATCAAAATTATATCAGTGCACTAAGTCTTTAATCCCATAATAATAAGCATCATAATTAACAAAAAGAATGACAAGCCTCACCTTCTCCAGCCTATGGTATACATCGGCGAGATCAATCCCGGGATACGGAGACATGCCATAAGTTGCTATTTCCCATAGCAATATGCCAAACGCCCATACATCTGACTTAGTACTGAAGGTGTTATACGCGAGACCCTCGGGGGCGGTCCACTTGATGGGGAACTTGGCACCAGCATGGGCGGTGTAGGTATCGTCTCGCATCAGACGAGCTAGGCCAAAGTCAGCCACTTTGACCAGGTGGTTTTCACCTACAAGGCAGTTACGGGCCGCCAGGTCCCTGTTAATATGCCATTATTAACAATTACATTTTCGTGACAATTTTTATAATGTGTAATTAATTTTTCATTGATTAATTAATTAACATTCATTTAGCTTGAATCGTTTAGTCAAATCCTTGTTTTCTAGATAAAAGTTCAGTTAATATAACTAAATCTCAGTGATGCTGTACATAAAGATAAAAAAATATGTGAAATATAATAATAAAGGTAACTAATATGACCATTTATTTAAATACGTAAATTAATTATTACAGTAACTAAATTACATAAATGACACACAATGATGTGAACATTCACAAAACATTTCTCACCTATGTATAAAGGAGCGGCTTTCCAAATAGCTCATGCCAGACGCAATCTGCGTAGCCATGTACATGAGCACCACCGCGTCGATATACTCGCGGTTGCCAGTACGTAAGTAGTCCAACAAGTTGCCACGGCTCATGAACTCCGTGATGATGTAGAAAGGAGGTTCCCGAGTGCAAACCCCCAGGAGTTGCACCAAATTTGGATGTCGCATTTCCTTCATTATGGCGGCCTCCTCCAAGAAGTCTTTGAGCGCCATTGTGTCATCTTTCAGGGTTTTCACTGCCACCTAATGAGAAAATAAATGTATCTAATATGATGTATCTCGATAAATGTGATCGTTGTAAGTATTATTTTGTAAGTATTATTTTGTTTATGAAATACTACAACACGTTGCTATACAAATCCAAATTATGAAAACCATAAATAACTCGTATTTATATGACACTTGAAAAATAAATAAACTGAATGGAGAACATGAACGTAAACTGAAAATTAGGTCATAGTGTATTTTGTTGGGCTAAGTCGCCGAACACTCTGTATGGGATGACCTCGATTTATGATTTTAGATTTAAGAGAATACGCTTTCCCATCTGAAATCTCTCCCGTGAAGTTAATAAAATTGTGAATACAAGTGAATTTGGCGTGATATCTGTTAATTGTTAATCATGACGAATAAGTGTTTTTTTTTGAATTCTTCATAATTATGAAATATTTTACAATATAATAAGCAGTTTTTCAAAGAGAAAAGTACGTTTAAGGCGACTATATGTATCTATCATAGATATACGGATCGTCAATAAATTTCATTACGTATAGAACTCTATTTGAACGCACAATAGCACCAAGACAGTGACATTTAGGTGACCTAGAAGCATCACAATTGTCACGGAAGACATTTCCTTTGGCTTACTAAATAAAATTAGCAGTTGAGCGATGTGTGTGAATTATTCGATCTCCATAAGTTGATAGTTGATATTAAACTAACGACGATATACTGCAATAGATGTCGAACTAACGATGTAAGTTAACTCAATTCAAATTCAGTCGAGTGATATTAATTCGACTACAAACGAGACGAAGTTTACAAATGTTATGCAAATTTATATAATCATAATGTAACTTCTTATTCTTATTTTGATAACATAATTGGTTAGAAATATCGCCGTGTGAAAATGTCGTCTATTGTGCGCTTGTATTAAAAGTTTTAGAATATACATTGTTACAAGTTAAAGCCTTGTTAGCGATCCGCTTATGCTACTTTGACAACGACGATCGACAGGAACAACAGCGTTGAGATTAAAAAGTTGGTCGTAAGTAGTTATCTTGTATGCAGACGAGACTCGTCTTCTCTGAAGCGTGGAAATATGATATTGTCAAGATAATTATATGGTAAAATGTAAATGTAATATATCAATATTATAGTGTAACCTAATAAATGTTCCTCTAAATGTTCAAATTCATACATATATCAGTATGTATCTAGTAGCCTAGTAACCTACCTACATATATATATATATATATATATATATATATATATATATATATATATATATATAGATATATATATATATATATATATATATATATATATATATATATATTTATATAAACACAACACATGCCCCGGTAGGTCACTTACCGTCATATTGCACCGCTTCCAGGCGGCCTCGTACACGTCTCCGTACTGGCCACCGCCTAGTTTATGTTTCATGACAATGTCGGTCCGGTCTATTTCCCACTCGTCCGGTGGCGCGAGGGGGAACACCGTGGGCTTGTTACGCTTAGGCGCCGGATATAGCAATTGTGTGATCAAACCATCCCCTAGTATGGAATGATGGTGAACTAGCTCCGCTAGTGTACCGAATTTGGACTCCGATGTAACATACACCTGGTGGAAAGCGTAATTCTTCATAGAGAAAGTGGATAAAATTTTATAAAAAATCATATTGAAAATAAATGGCTGAATAATCGTAAAAAGTTACAAGTAATAACTGTAGCATTTAGGACATTACTCATAAATAAAACTAACATAATACAAATATTTACTATATATTTATTACACAATATCTGCCCCAGTATAAGATAGTCATGACCCACATTACCTAATGCAGCAGTCCCTAGCGACTATACAAATGCCAAGTAGGGAATCAAGTAGTATAATTTGGTCAGGAAGTAAAGTAATATGATTTGGTCAGTTAGCACAGTAGTACATATGATTTGGTAACTTATTAATTATCTATTTAATTTTTTATTCGTTTTTAACCATTTTATAAATAGTAACTTTCGATTTGTGCCAACATCATTATCATCAGATATAGTGAGGTGGATTTACATGAAATTATGGAATACGCCAAATGTTAAATGATTTGTTAATGACACCAAATTTTGGAATCTGGATATATGGCTACTAGAGGGAAACTAACAATTTTTATCTGACTGATAGAGGTTTACTCCCCAATATTATACATTACAGATATATTATATACTTTAACAACGTAAAACAAGAATAATTGAAAGGAATATAATAGAATATATTTTTTCCATCAGTAATCAGAAATAATCTAGTGGCAATATACTCTGTTTTCCGCTTTTCGCTCAAATTCTTGTCAAGGCGTGGCGAGTATGGAATTCAACGCCGCGCTATGTCGTTAAAGAGTAAGATGGTAGAAGATGGTATTGCACTTAAAACAAAAAAACCGTAATAGTTTTATTTTATTACATTCTATAATTACTCTGAAGCATACATATGTGATGTAATGAAGAATTCTCAAGGATAAAGATAAGATCATTTACATAACTACTGTATAATGTTTAAAAGAGTTAAATACCTCTTAATTATTGCAATCAAATTAATTAAATATAGTCCCTGCACTAGTAAAGCATCCAATTAGAGCTGAATTTTACAGAATCCTTGATAAACAATCTACTCAGACGCTATCGTCGAGTTGTAACGATAGCACAATATCACAGTTTTCGTTTGCAAGGGAAAGAGGAGGGGAAGGAGGTAGTGTAGTTGGTTCACCCCCTAGTTGCCAATTACTAGCTACGTTGAATTTCAAACTATTCAAATATTCTCGTTGGACTCTTGTACCTATTAAATTCTCAAATTATATTCCAACGAATATTAACAGGATATTCTCATTTCAAGTAAATTTATATATAAGTGTATGAGAAAAATGAATTTGATTTATTGCAGATATTGGCTGCTGGAATTCTGTTAATGTAAAAGAAAATATCAAATATAATATTACAAGAGTTTTCACGCATAAATATATTTGCTTACCTTGCCGTCGGCGTCCTCGTTAATACGATAATGGTAGACGCGGCCTTCATAGCGTAATGATATACTTCTTTGGCCAGGACTAGACTCGGATTCACGCACCTAACGCGAAAAGCAAATAATTTTACATAATACATACACTTCAATAAAAACAATACCTAGTCATGTTACGTGTTTAGTGTGTATTTTAATTAACGCTTTATTGCTAATATAAATATAGCTCCATTCAAAAAGATACAGCCACTGCGTTCTGTTAATTAATTATAAATAATATTCATTAGAAACCAAACATGAGAGAACATTCTTTATTCTAGATTATCTTCTTTATTATAGAATATCTTGAGATTTTTTCATTACTTACGAGAAAACTGCCATTTATTCCTGAGGACAGCAGGTATTCCGCAGCATTCCGCGATATGGGTCCGTGATACCAGGAATGCTTTTCCAACGAGTTCACGGGAGTGACGTAGTTGCTAGGGACCCAGCCCACGCCGCCAGAGAGTGTGTGCGCCTCACACCACTCGCCGCTTTTGTTGTAGCTCATAATACGAACTTGCTCCCCTATCGTAACACAAGCTATTGTAAGTTTTCCGGGATATTTTATTGGATTTTTCCTATTTAATGCAATTTAGTTTTTCATGTTTACACAAAGTGCATAGTAGTTAATAATTTGAGAATTAAAACTCAAGTGTCGGTATATACAGTGAGGGAAACATTTTTCTTATTTAATTAACATCAACGAAACTATGAACTACACATCTGATTTGACTCTGGGTTATCTGAACTCAGAGTCAAAATTCGTATTACTAATTATTTAAAATTGAGATTGTGTTAAGGAAAACAGCTAATTAGCAGCTAAGAACAAACGAGCTGGGGTATTATTATAACACACGTATTATAATATATAAAAATACGTCTCCACTAAAATTTACGTTTTTCAAAAGTGTTAACCAAGTTAGTATGACATTTAGGTCAATTCTAAACTTAAAATTTGCTCAGTGTTAGTCAATTCATGTTACCAACTGACAGACCAATGAGATTACGGTGAATAACATTTGTAGGATGTCCTGTCAAATGTTTAAAATTATTAAAAAAGCTACAGTTTCCCGATATAACAAAACAAATTATTTTTTATTTAATGCTTCACCTTTCTGAATTCGAAGTTGTTTACATGTTTAGCTATTATAATGTATTGAAATATCGTTATTAGCAACTAAATGCTTTTAATTAGTTTAGAGGTTGGTGGTTTTTATATAGTTTAAAGCTTTTCCAATATTATACAAAACGTGCACATTTTGTTCTCAAGCGAGACTTATGGGATAGTCACCAACGTGACTATAGGAATACCTAAAATGGTTTAGTGCTCTAGCAATTATTGAATCTTTATGTATTTCTACATTAACAAAATCAGTATGATTATAAAAATATTTTATTGATGTAAATAAGATGGCTGAACATAGAATAAAATCACTGTTGGAAAACGAACATTTTGGCGCTTTGACTGGCTATTCTGATGTAAATGGCAGAATTTTATAACTAAGTGTAATAATACCTAGTTACAATATAACAAATAATTGTGTACTGTGTAAGATGCGGTGTTGTCAAAAAGATGGACAGTCAATATGCAACAGAGTTGTTTTATTAATATAAAAAATATTGCATATAATTTGTATAGCTATGCAATATTTATGCAATTAATATGTGTAATGAGCATACCATCTGTAAGCACACTTTTATCTCTTCTTTATGCTAGTTGGGACTTAGAGTAAAACAGCAAACAGAAATATGACAGATGGATGAAAATGTGTTTTAGCTATTACTATGGATATAATAAAATACCCAATTCATGAAAGGCTATCAAAACAGTAATGGAAATAATTCGAAAAAAACTTTTCCGAATTCAAAAGATCTTATCTATGAAGATGAAGATATGACCTAGAATCATGTCGCATATTTAAAGAAATGACTTAGAACTTGCAGCATATAAGAATAGCACTGGTCATTTCTTACTTCCTACTTCAGCGGTAAGCAAAGGGAGGTCACAGAAAAATTGTGTTTACGGATGAGACATTTCTTACAATTTAGCAAATGACCGTATTGATGCCATAAACTCTAATAAAGAAGCTTCCCAATAAGTCAACTGAGTACAACGTGGGCATTATTCGATTCACTGAAGAGTGATGGTTTACTAGTTATGAAGGAGTGATTGAGCCATATTTTTTTGTGAAAAAGGTATCAAATCATCGGCACCAGTGTATCGTGATATCATTCTTGAGAAAGAAAATGAGATTCTTCTTAACAACATCACGTTCAATAACCAATAATGGTCATTTCAGCAAAACGCGGCGCCAGGTCATAAAGCTCGATCCACCCAATCTTAGTTAGAAACGAACGTTCCAGTCTGATCCTTAGTCCTGATAAAATCAGGAAATCCACTGGCTTATGATCACTTTTGAAGGGTAAAGCTTGTTCCACACGACATGATAATTTGGAGTCCATACGATTGCCAGTGAAGAATTTCCCTATAGAAATGCACTCTTTCTGCTGCTATTGATAACTTCGAATAATCTTTTTAATTTTTAATAGTTTATTTATTAACGTATTACACTAACACAGTGTAATAGTTATAGGTGATTGTTACGTACTTACAATAAAAAAGTAGTTTTTCTTAGTAACAATATTTATGGCAAGACAAGTATATTAAACACCATATTACAATTGGAATTTATATTCAAAGATGTTGAAACACCATTTGCTTTTTAACGTTACTTAATGCTTAAAATAATATTTATATTACACCAACAAACTATTAATAGATTTTTTTTCTTTAAAAGACGGTCAAATTACATAGAAACATAAGTAATGAATTCAACGATATAACGATACAATTTTCGTTAAAATGAATTAATAATTTAGTTTCACTTTGAATGTGTTTCTTTTTATTTTCCCTGCGGATACTGACAAAACCAAATGATTACCATACCAAACTTCATGAATCTCTATCTAGTAGTTTTTGCGTAATTCAAGCACAATTAAAAAGACTGACAAAAATTGTCCTTATAGGTTTATCATCTCCTATTTATCGACGTATTTTATTAACCGAACGAAAAAATACACTACTTTCTGAATATGTAGCTTCATATTATAGAATTAATCTTTCTTCGTATGAGTTATGAGGATGACGATAGAAGACTGCACTGCTTCGTATGAGGATGACGATAGAAGACTGCACAGGCGCCGATAGTACCCGTATCGATAGTACAGACACAGAATATCTTTATGTATCATTTGAAAAACATTTTTACTTGAGGTAAATCAGACATGGTATATTTTTTCTCGAACGTGCGACAATGTCGAAGGCGCTGTGCCTACATTATAAATCGTTAACTTTTAGAATATCAATATACCTAAACCATTTACTCTAAAATGCAATTACGATCTACAATAAATGCATAACGCATCTAGTGCATTTAATTAAATAAAAAATAATACTGTTCATTGTTTGATATAATTTCGTTAACAATATTTTTATTTATGTGAAAAAATTGAAAGTTACAGAGGGTTATCCTTAGATGGTAATTACATACTGGCGCTGACCTTATTTATAACTTTTTAAGAGAACAATTTCGTCATACATGGTTTTTGCGTAACTTAAACGTGACGAAGCGCTATGGAATCTCTCAAGCTCTCCCGTTTTTTATTAGTACTCAATTACTATTCACCATGGTGTGTTGTAATATTACAGCCTATAGCCTCTATTGTTGAGCTTCCCGAGAGTATAATACTAATATAATACTTTCGTGTCATTATTGTAATTCTAATAAACATTGTACAAAATTTTTTGTAAGATGGACCATTCAAAATAAAAATAACTCAAACTAGTAACTCTTGAAATCTACGCGCTCTATAATTCTATGGGCTAATATGCCGCCACGACTACTCTGCTGCGGTATTTTAAAACTGTGATATCTTTTAAAATATTTATTTTATTGCTATGTTAGCAAATTGCAATTTTGAGCTATTAAAGCGCTATAGGTATCTAAAAGTATTTATTTGGATTATAAATAATGATGTATTATATAAAATAGTTTCGCAAATAGCTTTATTACTTTGTAATTTTTTAAATATAAAAATGGTTACTATAACACACAGTAATCATTTTTTTTTCTTTTTAGGATATGAATTTGATGAGATATGGTCTTGGGGATTTTTATTTGTAAAAATCATCATCATAATTTTTAAATATCCTTTCGCCTATGTCTATCACAGATGAATGAATGAAGGTTTCTAATGGTAAAAGAATAGTTCAAATCAGTCCAATACTTTCGGAGGCTATCGCTATCAAACAAAGAAACAAATCTTTCCTCTTTATTAGTATAGATGGAGATAAATTAAAAAAAAGTTAAATATTAAGGGAGAGTGGGGCTGGTGTGGCAAGTAAATAACATTCAATTTATATTTTTATATATATATATTTTTTGCATAGGTGATATGTTGTATAATATGAATTTACCAAGTATCTCATGTAATAGGTATAGAAAGAGTTCTATTTGCAGTTTCTGTATAAAAGTACTGGCAATAATAATGAACAGACAGCTAAGCCATTTAGGAAAATTAAGTCTTAGATTTAAGATTTTTCTACTGAATGTGATATTTGTCATGCTTAAATAGGTAAAGCAAAAAAAGGGAAAAAATTCTATTAAAAAATAATAAAAATTCTATTAAAAAAAATGCTATTAAAAAAATATTTTATATTGCAGCCTAATAATGTCAAAATATTAGCCAATGAGCTTGCTATTGGATATAATATGGAACAAAATTCCAGATGATCCATTTGCAAATTTTTATCTATTCGAACTCCAGTCTAAGGCAGGGCAACCAGTTTCACTAATTTATCGCGAAAACTACTGGTTTGTTTAAAAATAATAAAATATTAATTAATTAAATAAACACAATAAAATATTTTATAGAATTTAATATTGCTAATAATTGTCCTAGCTCTGTTAATACTAGTCGCACTCGTGGGGCTGTATTTTTGAAAGCATTCACCTATATCTATTAATTTTTTTACTAATATCATAGCTGAATAACTAATATTAAGAAAAGTTAATAGCTTGAAATATTCAAATACGATTGTTTTTTTATATAAGTGCTATACAACTTTTCTTCCAGAATTGATTTTCTTTGAACAAATGAATTTCTCTGAAAGGAGAATGAAATGCGATTCTGCAATAAGTGAATTCCTACAATGGGAATTTTCTTATCTCAAGTCTGTACGTACGGTATATTAGATCTAGTAATTTGATGCGAATATATCTATGAAAACTCGTGTGCATAATATCTATAATTTTTGTTAAGATGCGTATTTAAGGAATTTAAGAATATTACTATACATAAGCGTTTCGTATAAGTAATATGGGGTCCATATATTCCGTAGTAGGTATTTACTATGAAAAACATTTAATTATAAATCCCTATAAATATAAAATTTATTTGCTGACCTTTCTTAAGGCTAAGTTGATTTTCACCACCCGCTTGAAAGTCATATAGAGCAACAAAGAGCTGGGGGTCATCCTCTTCATGATGTGCTAGCAAATTTTCTTTCGAAGTCCATCTGTTGCATAAATAATAAATATTTTTCATACTATTGTGTCAATAAATCAGTATACTAAGTTGAAAATGAAAATAAGTGCTATCTATTAAGTAGTCGATATGAAAGAGCAAAATTAAGATTTAGATTTTTTAAAGCCATATCAGCTTCATGTCGCAGACAGATTGAAGACTCCGATGTGACACGGTCATTAATAATCATTTTTAACTAACTGATTTTAAAATATTGTAAATATCGTAAATTGATTGTATACAACAACTTATCTTGTGAAAATAATTAATATTTGTTTTGATTTAAAGATGTTAAAATTGATTATAGACTCCATGACTCCAGATCATGACTTTATATAATAAAAAATATCAATCGGCATAGCACATTCTATGTGCCGAAATGCAAAATGTAATATTAAAGAATTAGACCTATTAGCGGAGTCAAGGGGCTGAGGTGTGGCTGGCGCGGCGGAGGCGCCCTCGCCGTCCGGCAAATCCGGGATATGCGGCAAGGGCCGACTCTGCAGGAGAGCCTCTGCAACAATAAATAAAGTATTTAATTTGCGCTACCAGCATTCCAACTTTTATGTAACAACAGTAAATGAAAACCTAGTAAGCAGCTAATGCTTTGTAATACAAAGAGCATAAAGGTATTAAGTGGGACTGGACAACAGAAAAGTTTCAACTAACAATGAGAACATGGCAAAGGGAACGGACAATAGTACCGATATTTGAATGAAGTATGCTATAACATCGTTATTAAAAGGCTTAGGACATAAACCTATTACAATAGAAAGAACTGTTACAATGCAAATGCCTCATTGTCTATCACTGCAGCCACATAATGATTTTATCCATGAGTCAACGGGTCATTTTAAAGTATTTTTCATAGATAATTTATTTAGGTAGTAATTTATTGATAAATCAATAAAATAAAATACTTTTTGTCTGGTATATATAAAATATGAAGCAGTTACGTAAAAATAGTATAATTAAAAATCAAAGCAAAATAAATCACTTCCCTTTATCAGATGATTAATCAAGTTGTCAAAGTAAATATACTTTTTTCGCCACAACATTAATAATAATAAAAGGACGTCATCGCGTTTACATGCGATGATTGTGGATTCGATCTTCAGTTGTGGAAATTAATTATATCCCTTTCCCCGCCCTGATAAGAAGAGTAAATTCGTACTCAACACGTCGCGTCTCGAATTCGTGAGGAAGCCAAGCTAAAACGTAATATCTCAACACTAGGCACTTTCTGCCTAGCCTGCCTAGCCTACAGCTTGATGAAGCTCAAAAGAATTAATGTACATAAAATGAAGTAGTACCTTCATATGAAAAGCAACTTATGAATAAACTCTATTTGCTACCGAGTTAGCCGGACTATAAGACGACAAGGGGCATTCATTAAATACTAAGTGATACGACTCTTTTAACGCGTTATAACTACGCGTACTAATTAAGTTGAAATCAAGTCATACTATGTTAGTTGGGAGCTTGCTGTGCCTATACCTATATGTATAGGTTAGGTGCGCGTATATAATGAGTCACGTGTCAGAGTAGCTCACAGCAATCGCACTAATTACTTACTATATGTAAATTTCAGTATTTAAATTTTATTAGAGTTATTTATATCAGTTATTGTTTGCTAACTTTATTCCTAATCGATTTGTAACGTTATAACCGTCGAATATTTGCTTACTTTATTTAAAGCTACTTTTCTATTTTCTTATGTATAAATGTACCTATATGTAATTAATTAAGAGTGATTAGTAACTTAATGTACTTATTTCAGGTCTTGTTTACTATGTAGACTACATAATATGATTTTTTTATTGTAAATTGGTGTTTCTGATAGCCACATGAAAAACATACATTATTGTATAAAGTGACATATAATTACTAGTTTAACATAAACATCTTGTTCATCTTTATATTGAAAATGTACTATTATAATTATACATAATATGTAATATTCAACATACTTATATACATAATTATACATAATACATATATTCAACATCGAAAAATTTGAAATCGAGACTTCCTAGGCTACCTTCAAACGCTATCTATAGCAGTTTTTACCATAAATTTTTTTACAATAGTTGAGATTGTAATAAAATTTTTGACCAAATTAGATGACTTTCTTCGTAGGTCGTTTCTGTAATTTGTTATATGGTCGTCTTCAAACAATATGTAAGGGTTAATGAATAGCTACGTTTTGCAATAATAATTAACTACTATTAATAATCTATTAAGTGACTAGAAGTTAACAGCAGATATTAATTTGAAAAGTGATACCAACATATCTCTTTATGTTTACATTTTAGCTTCACGCTATACTAGGTGTATATTGATAGGTATAGCAGAGGGTACTCGGGAGAAATCTAGTACCCAACCCACTCCGTTCTCCGCATTCAGCCCAAATAACAATGTTCTTGTCATAGCAAAGCGGGAATTGAAAATAATTAATTCCTCCGAGAGACGATAGAATCCACAACCATAGTGTTTACCTGTTAGCCTATGTTTTAATAAATTAATTTGCATATTCACATATGTATTGCACATATTTTAAAAAAAGTAAAATAATATTCGTTACATTATAATAATATAGGTAAAATAAATTTGAAGTAGGTATTTAAAATTCAGTACCAATAAAGATTGTTTTAGTTAGCACAAATGAATTTTGTAGCGTGGGAGCGACATGTGCTTACACACGTATTTAGATAGATCAAACCCAGGCTTTATTAAAACTCGGTGGGTGGATCAAAGGTTTCCGGGAAGTGAACGTGGTCGTGACGGCTTCACCTGATGTATGATTTTGCTTGCATCGTCCAAAGTTTGTAGGTATAAAAAATCACTTGATAAAAATTAATTTAAATTGTATTTAAACGTACATTTCAATTTTTTTCGATTATTTTAATTTACACTTAGTAAAATATGGAGTATAATCAAGATAAGTATATTTTTGTATAAGGAAATTAAGTTTGATAAAAGAAAACTAATTAAAGTGTTGAACATTTCTTGTCTTTTTTATAGACAAAATGGATTATGATTTAAGGCGTAATAACCTACCTATACCTAGCTATAAAATAGTTTTTCAATTTCAAATATCACAAGACGCGCCGGGCAAGTACCATCAAATAAATTCAGCCTGTCCATCAAGTGGGCGAGAAGCATGTCTCGAGGAAAAGACAAGGAGGTAGTACAACCCTTGAACATTAACCATACTTTTACATAATGGCGTTTTTGCATAATATTACGAGTATCAGAGGAATATGACTTTACTTTAGTACATATAGATGAAACATAGGTTTTATCTATTTTTCTATCTAAAAAATTGTACGTTTACTTTCATTTTATTTTAATTATAATATTTTTTCTTTTTATATTTTTGTAATATATTGTCTCCGTGTTATATAAACAAAGACTACGACGGATACAACACTGTAGTTAACATTACAAAACACATTATCTACTAAAAGAAATACCACTAGAAGAAAGTCGTAAATAATGTACACAAATATATATAATATTAAGATAAGCTTAAGCGTATCCAGCTTAACGATTAGTCGTTAAGCTGGTTACGCTGGATATTAGTATCTTGAATGTAAAATACTCTTTAAAGTCCTTATGTATGTATTTCCTTAATATGAATAGTTAGTTATTTTGATAGAATAACGTACATATACTGTGAACGTTAAGTTGCTAAGCGATATACGAAATCGTCAATTTATATTATAGTGTAATTACGTTATAACATTGAAAAACGGCATTAAAGGAAATTTTGAATCAAAAAATTGATGTTGTACTTATTTATTCATACATTATTAATATAAAAGTGTTATATATATATATATATATATATATATATATATATATATATATATATATATATATATATATATATATATTATATATATATATATATATATATATATATATATATATATATATATATATATATATATATATATATATATATATATATATATATATAGACAAATGTTGTTCGAGCAATAGCATAAAGAGGCACAATGTATTTTTACACGAGATGTAGCATTTTGTATTTCGCATTTAAATTTGTTCTGGATGTTGTATTTACTTTGAAGCGTACTCAAGTATTCCGTTCGTTCTGTGCTTTTTGTTTTATAAACTAAAAACACAGTATTCTGTTTCTTTAATGAAATGGCAGTGCAAAAACGCCTATTTGTGGCGCATTTTATATAGTCATATAATAATGATGGGACTTTCTAAAGGATGGCGTTGACAGAGAAAGTTGCCATAACTTTATGTTGTCACTATCCTTGTCAACGCTATCCGTCACTTTTTTAAGCTAAAGTGTGGACTCGATGTTCTCGGATTTACTTTAATATAACATGCATTTATTGTGCATAGAAGCATTTTCCTTTCAAATTTCAAAAATAAATAAATAAATAAATAAAAATCCAATCCTTTGTCTATGAAAAACATATGAAAATTATGATTTTATATGCCATATTGTATCTTAGCAGAAGGTAGTTTAGTAGCTAATATGTTTTCCCGTTTAAAATGCGGGAATACATTTCATAGTTTCAAACAGAAATAATTCAATTAAATTAATAATATACCCACTTGTAAATAATAAATTAAAGAAAGTGTAAGACGTTTATTTTATAATTAATATTTTCATGTATGGAAAATCATGCAAAATGTTAAAAATAAGCCATATAAACCAGAATATATTCTACTTCATGGCTGAAGTGCACGATAATATCCTGTATCACAAAATTGCATTGTGGTAACAATGGTATAACTTGTTATGGAAAACAAGTATTTCCGGTAATACATTTTTGCATGAGTTGCTGCACAAATTTGTATGGAAGATAGGTGTATCACAAAAAAAGACTAATAATTTGAATTTATTAAACATAATTAAGTAAAATTATCATTATCATATAATAAATAAGTAAAATTATCATATAATACATTGGACGTCTGGTCAGAACTATAGTGCTGCCAACTCGATACGTAGCTCCGTAAATTATTTTATTACAATACAATGCATAATGCGTCACAAGCACAATACAGATTATCGTATTTATACGAGCGAAGGTCGCGGTGAAATCTAAATTATTCTGAATTGCAGGAAATCAGCAACGAAGTTCGATCTCTACTAGTTATCTCGGATCCGGATGAAAAAATTGTATCAGAGTATTTTTAGCAAAATATATAATTTTAATGAAGTTCCAAGCGTAAACATCAAGAAATCAATAAATAGAACAATTGCGCATTGATGAGACTGCAGCCACCCCGCCACCCACTATGCGCCACAAAAAATGCTAACGTAAAATGCTTCGGCTCAAAGGCCGACCGTTGTACCTTTATTTATTTTTTTCATTGATTTTTTTTTTCTATAATTACAATTTTTATTTGTAACAACTGTAATGACAGTGTCTATCATGAAGTTTTTAAGCATGTTAGTGGTTAGTATGTAATAGTAATAATTCTATGTAAGTATATGGATCATTTTATTTTATAAATTAGCGACCCGTTCACGGCTTCGCTCGCTTGATAGGTGTTCTTGGGTTTATTCTTATATAATATAGATGTATTGTACTTCTAACTTTTTTATTTTTTCATTTTAAATCACTTTGTCTATAAAGCATGTTCTATGCAATAATTTATCTAGTCGGTTTAAAGTAGTTGCGCTCATTTTCAATGTTAGTAAAAAACATGTTTCCGCATAAATTTCGATTTTGCAGGAATTGCGGTATAAAAATATCAGTCTCAGTATTGCTCTACAGCCTTTTTTTATTTTCTAGTGAAAGTTTCATAGAAACGGTTCAACTGTTCCAAAGATTAGGTCGGACAAACGGAAAGACAGACAGATAGAAAAAATTGTTTTAATGTTGATTTATGTTTTAGTAAGGAGTAAATAAATATATGCACCCGACAAAACAGAGTTATTTTGAATTCACAAACTGACACTCCAATTTTATTTATATGTAAGTATAAATAATAGATGTGTCGAGTTTTTTTTCACTCAGTACTCAATAAATACGAAATAGATAAGTCGTTATGCAGACATTGGAATTTACAGTATATAAATAAAAGAGCTTCCAGTGAAAGAAAATAAAATAAAGTACTAAAAATTATTAACAAACAAAAAAACAACAACCCAAGTCAAGGTGTGAAGTGTTAGTTCACAAGGTACCGATCGATAACTAACGAATAACTTCATTAAACTCATACTCTATATATATTATCATAAAACCTAGACAGCGCAAAGGCGTACCGAACACGGTGATGGCGACGGATAACTAGATTTCTAGATTATTTAAAACTGCATTTCACCTCCGTTGCAACCGGGCAAGAGCAAGAAAGGCAATTATCTAAGTAATTGTCAGTATTTAAAAGCAAAATAACACGTCAGATTGTTCAATATGTATTTCCTTTAAAACAGGTTAAAACATATAAATGTCTTCAGTGATACTTGAGTCATTGTGGACGATTCATTTAAGCTTCTTCACAAAAAAATACAAAGTTAATTTTTGTACATTCAAACAATCACAAATGTACTTCATCGCCCAAAATATAAAAAAAATCCCTTCACTCGACTTTAGATCACATTTTATATATGCTGCGAGATACTGTATGAACAAGCGTTACTATATATTATGTATGTGCACAGTAAAACTGGAACACGATATGATTTTATTACTAAAATAGAAAAAAGACATTATTATGTGGCTCGCATACTAACTCAGATATACGAGTGAATATGATAAACATGTAGATCATACAGTCCAGGTAAAAAGCATATAGTTTGAATATAAATCCAAACGCTATATATCTTATAAAAATTTACTTATGTTTTAGAAGTTTCATGGGTTTTTTTATGGGAAAAAATGGAACCATTATAGGAACTCTTTGTTGTTTGTATGTCTGTCTGTAAAGACCATTTTATTAAAATCACGTTGAGGAATCAAGTTGAAATTAATATCAAATATATACAAGTCAATGACTTTAATGAAAAATTACTAAGTTAACGCAATCAAAAGATGAGCTGTTATGCTTAATTTTATTGCTTTTCAAAACCTACAGGATACTTCCGAAAGACCTATAGTTAAGAAATTTGAACTAAAAATTACAACTGCAAAATTAAATTTATCGACTCTTATTAGTTGTACTTAATTGATTTACAGTGCATATAAAGAAGAAAATCTGAAAATTTATAATTTATAAGTTTAACTCAAAAAGAAACCACTACCAACTTATTTTTGTACCTCATTTCATACAAAATTAGTGGATAAGGCCGCAAATTTAAGTTTGTCTATTTTTATAAGTAGTACTTATTTCTCAAAACGGAATACCTACAATCAATAAGGTACGTAACCCACGATGCGCGAATATTACACGCATTTGACCGATGTTTTTTTTAAATCGAGTAGGATAGTGTACTGCAAGCGGGATTGTTGCGAGTTCAATCCCCACTAGGCGGTTCACTCCTGTCAACATAGCGCGGCGTTAAATTCCGCTACAAGTACGAAATGTCTCAAAAATTGGGCGGGAAGTGGGGAACCGGGTAACTAAATATCTTGTTTCCTCTGTGAAGTGTGAAGCTGCTTTTATATATAAACACATTATAGTAATTAAACAAGTCATAAACTCATATATTTAGATAAATATTATCATATATTAAGTCCGTTATAAAATATAATCAGTGTGTGTCGTCCAAATCTGTCCATCGTTTTTATGTGATTGAGTAACAAGCAACTAAATATTAAAACTTTCACTCTTATGATGACGCGACTTTTAATGCTTATTTAAGCCTTTATTATATATATTATCAATACAGACAGACAGACAGGTAATATTAACAAATTATAGACTCAAAACATTATAAATTAATGGACAAAATATCAAGCATAACAGAATTAAGTGTTATCAAAATATATGTGAATTTGTAAAGAAACTAAAATACTTAGCTGCGTAATGGTCGTATTTAATTCAGAGGCAAACAGTAGGCCGTGCGTACAGAACGCGATTGTGCGTTAATGCATCTGTGCGAGCTTCCGCCGAATAAAAACACTTACATGTCGTGTTCCCTAGACGTGTGTGTTATAATACATTTTACGTTAGCATTTCATTGAAACCTGTATTCATCTGTTCTCAAGGATCAATAAAACAAGATGGACCGCTAAGCACATCAAGTTAATAGTTATAAAAACTGTCTGCTGTTGATTCTCGATAAAACTGTTTCATCACTTTTTTTAATCATAAGTCTAAAAACAGTTTATTATTTTGTATTTTATAATTAATTTTATATGTTAAGCAAAAATCTTCATCTTTTCAAATTTTTTTTTAACAAAAACGTGGACTTTATTATTTTGTTTAGATTGTGTTTTATAATCACAAAATTCGAACTAGGCTAGAGTTGATGCAATTTTAATATGTAATATATTACCAAATCCTAATATTTGTAGTTCCATACAAGAACAAGTGCATATAATATAACAGATGGATCAACCGCGAATTATCTCATATTGATGTTGTTTTCCTCATTGACAATATAAATAACTATCCTTGCAATACGCAAGGATCACATATGGTTAGGGATATACACATAAAAGAATTTTAATTATCAAAAATGTAATCCATTCCACTTCATAAGGAATGTAAAAAATTGACAAATATATAAAATTTATTGTTATACTTTATTATAAAATGAGGATCTGATGGTCTCAGACTTCACTTTAAAACATAAAACCTTGTTTTTCATGTTTCTAAAGTAATTAAAAGAAATTATATTATTGATCCCCTACGTTTCTCAAGGAATCTATATGGCAAATTTCGCTATTCTACGTTTAGGAGACTGTTGAAGTAGCAACTTAAGCTGAACAAAAAAATGAATGTGGCCAATGAAAAACCTAGCAGAATGATTTTGTTTTAAATATATATATTTTATATAATTCTAAGATTGCTATTATGACAAATATGATTAGAACTCACTTTATATGAATTTCAAATGAAAGGGCTTGACTTATAAAATAGTAAATCTGTAGGAATAATTAACGACTAAGTTTAGTGGGTGAAAGACTTTCATCTTTCAATATAGCACTGATTCCGGCCAGTCTACATTATCACTAATACAAATGAATTACTCTAATTAGGGTGAAATACTTGTCTTCCTTCTATCTAATTCCTCCACAATTCCTATAGACACATTGCAATTATAGCCATTATCAATTCTGCCTTGAGATCTTTATGGAAGATGCGCGTGGTTCATACGTTAAAAATTAGTTGCCTAGTAGGAAATCTAGGCTGTCTACTATTCATATTCAAATCTATACATATAAATAAAATTGAACTGTCTGTCATAACTCTGAGATTTATGCAGGAAAAAGGCACTTATCCCGCGCGAGTACCAGTTCCGCCCAGAATATATTGCATATAAAATTATATTTTTTATTTATATAAGTACATTTATTTTTATTATTGTTCATAAACAAAGTGACTCGGAATGAACAAGTAAAAATACTTATACGTACAATACATGCAATTAATTGCATTAGAGTAAATCCGAGAACATAGATCAAGCGAGCGAAGCCGCGGGTCGCTAGTAGATAAACAAAACTTTAAACATATTAACATTTTAAAATGCACCACGGTCTCAAAGAAATACAGCGACAGATTAAAATCTGCACTTCCAGAGAAGCTGAAGTCTTGTCTATACTATAATAAAACAGTAAAAAAATTGTACCTGTACATGTACTTTCATTGAAAATTTTTACGAAAACATAGTACAGGAAGATGTAAAAACACTAATATAATGAATTCTTGAATGAAATAAAGATTTGACCTGACGTAAAACCACAATAGATATAGCTTATCTATATAAAACTATATAAATATTAATCTAACTATAAAAATAAATAAAAGATATATAGTAAAAGGAACCTTTCTTCTACTAAGGATCCTTTTTTTCTACGCCCATCGTGACGTTTTTGCAGTTTTTGTAGTAATATGAAAATCTAAGATGTGGCATAAAATCTTACAATAAAATTAAATAAAATGTGAAAGTGTAAGAAAAATGACAGACAAACAAAAAGCTTTTGACCCAAAATCGAGTGGCAAGGATCTTTATGACTCTCGTTAAGGAAGTTGTGGGTATTATTTACTAATTCATTATAAAAAAGTAAGTAATCTAAAAGATGTAAAGTATTTCAGAAGCAGTTTATTTTCCAACCATAAAACATCTCGCTGATTTCTATTAAAATAGAATTCAAAGAAGACAGAGGTTGGTACTTTAAGTAGAATTTTCAATTAAGGAATATATATGAAAAATAATCAAAATTATATCAATTAGGAAAAAACGTCACTTTGTCAACTACACACAACTTTTAGCTAATTTTACAATTTTGTATGTTGCTAATTGACGTTTGAGATTGACGTTTGTTCCAACATGTTGTTGGATGGCTGTCACAAAAACATAATGAAATGTAAATGATATTTGATATGTTCAAGATGATTTTAGTTATTAAGTTAAGTTTTAGTCATTTATGAAGTAACAGGTTAAAACCTTTTAGCTACTGTTACTTAATGTTATATACATATATGAATTGAGATCAGTCGTATGACAAAAGCTTATAAAATCGTTTTTGTAATCAACAAAAAATTAGATTGTAGAATTCAGAAAACATAAGTGGATGGCTCGAACACAGAACAAATATACTAAACAAAATAGCATATTTAGGGAATTTTAAAATACTACTGGTAGCAGAGATAAAAGCATTCTAATTATCATAGTAACTAATAGGATTACTCCACGAGAACTCTGTTATGACTGTCATTTGAAATTGTTGGTATGATACATATACACATACAGTGTGATATAAGTTGGTGGGTTGGGAAGAACAGAGGACAACTCAATTCAATGTCATAAAATTTTTTTAAGGAATATTTCTTAAAGGCAATGTGGTCGCTCAATGAGGTAAAAAAGTGTGTCTGTATATATATTTTTATGCAAAAATTATTTAAGGGTGATACAAGTTTCTGAATTTATGATTTGAAAATGTGTCTTTTTTATTTTCATATGTTTAGGACTACTGCTCAGACTTGAATAATACTTTTTGTTGTATAGTTGTTATGCCTGGGGCAGACTAAGGATATAATTGGTCTTCAATGGATATATAAAAATTAAGAATCTTGTATATTTAACAACATGAAATAGAAATACTTTTAAATGAAATACTTAGTTAATAAAGAAAGCACTGTATTGATGATTTTTAAATACTTTTATAGTTAGTACTGTCTCATTATGTTCATATTTACAATGCAAGAGTATCATTTATGGAATGTATATATGAAAAATGTATTTAATTGTAACAAATGCACATATTGATATATTTAACTAGTTAACATTTCGCTTTGCTTAACACACATCTCTATAACTATGTTTAAAAAATTACTTGCACCCATTGCATTTACATAGTCAAATGAAATTAAAAATTATGCAATATTTTTTATAATTTGTATATTATCTAGTGTTAAGAATTTAATATATTATTTAATACAAAGTGAGTAACGGAAGATGAATATCAAATTTAAGACACTGAATATGATTATGATATGAATAAAATATAATTACAATCGCCTTTTTATGCTTTTTTTATTTATTTAATTAATAAAATAAATATTACATTTTCATCGCTGAAGCAATTATTTGAAAAATAAATTGAAAGTCCCATTATTTCATATTTGGAAGTATTTTACTTGTTAAAATTGGACAGGTACATAATATTCAAGATGTTTTTCCATGCTAATGTTGGGGGGGTTTGGGATATAAATAACTAAGGGTATCATTAGATACAAATTAGCTGTCCAGTAAGACCCAGTGTTACTTATCTCAAATAGCAAAAGTAGACGCCAAAAACATGTGTTCCCAATGTGTTTTATATGATTGATTGATTATTTTATATACAGATTGAGACACCGCAAATCGCTTCTGCTAAAAACTATAAAATTTTATGTGCCGTGTAATTACAAGTTGTTAGTTATTTTTTTAATATTTTTTAGTAGTTATCATCCTCAAGTAAGAATCTATATCATTGTCATTTTTTTTATTATAAGAAAAATAATATATTTATAGTCTAGAATTCTTTTCTTATGTTTTTTATTACTAAAATTTAATATCCATTGCCGTAATAGCCATTGTAATTTTTTATATCAAATTTAAGAATTATAATTAATACTTTTTAATGTAATTATTGATTTCATCTTCTAATTCAAGGAACCTTTCGCAGAAGCTTCTATAATGTGACTTCTAGTTATAAAAAAATATATCATGGTACAATTACTGATTGAAATATTGTTTTTGGTTCATTTATCTTGCAGATATAATACAAATATAAAAAGCTACTTAGGTAACAAGCATATATTAAAAGAATGATAAGAAACTGGACATAATATATGACAATATTAAGTGTAATAAACAAATAAAGGATACATACAAGTAAAGTTCAATGTACTTTTGAATAGACACAGATTTAATGCCTATTAAGAAAATGTAACTCAAACCACTTGTATAAATCTAAAAGGACAAAGAATTTCTTTGTGCACAAGTGTCTGATAAGTGCTTTTAAATTAATGAGTAAAATTAGGTTGTATTATTAAATTATATTTGTAACAAATAATAAATCGTGAAATAAAAAAAATAAACGTGACTCACCGCTGTGTTCAGTAAAAATATTCGAGCCAAGCATGCGGGGGTCTTTGGGCACCCGGGGCTTGTTTCTCGCCGAACGCATGGACGCACCGCTGGCCGTGCCGCGTTCTTTTGCCTGCTGGGCCCCCATTTTGAACTAGCACAGCCGCCACCCTTCTGGTTCTTATATGGGCGAGCGACCCTCGCTCCGACACTAATTCAATAAATCTATCGATAGCGCGACGTACACAAACTCCATTCTCAATAAAAAAAATCACTAAATGCGAAACCAAATGTCAATTATAAATCATAAACGTAATTTTTTATTCAAATAAAGAATACATTAAAATTCGTTCATTTTGAAAAAAACATTACCGGATTTAATTACTGATAAAAAACACAACCTCCGCCATTATGTGCGACTGACATGTTTGGATTGACGTCGATTTTTTAGTTTGCATTTGCAACTAATGAGGGCAGCGCTGTTGAGGATATGGCAACCATGCATAAAATATTTTTTGACATGGCAGCTTCCATCCCAAAGGGTATAAAGAGCCCTCGCGACGGTATTGAAATTTTAATATCATTTTAAATGTAATATATGACTTATATTTAATAAATATTATTACTTCGATTATTATTATTTTGCTAAAATTCTATACAAGTTACTATGTGTAATAAAAATGTATGCATGTGTAAAGAAGTGGTGTCATTGTATAGGAGGCCCTTTATAATCGTGGAATAGTCTTACTGCGACGAACATAAAATATGACAGAGGTTAGATTAGATTTTCTGAATTGTTTTATTTTTATTATATGTCAATAAAATAAATAAAACTAGTACAAATTAAACGTTTGTTTTTGTAATTTATTCTGAATAAAATAATAGTAAATATTATAAAAATTGACAAACTTAACTTTGCGATCGTAACCACACATTTTATATGAAATTAACTACTCATATAAGTTTGTAACGGTTTCTTTGAACTACTTGTGGTTCATGATGCAGTTATTGAAATTTATTCTATGTTTCCAAATAGTCTTTTCTTGATCTTAAATTATCCTTATAAAAGTCATTAATAGTAATTTTGGTTAAAGTAACTAAGGATACAGGGCAAAGGTACGATAAGGCACAAGTTGATATGAAAATCAGGCGCAAAAATATTCATGATTATTAACTGGTCGAGATCTTCTGTGAGACGTAGTAGAAATAATAATAATAATAATAATAATAATAAATTTTATTTCAGTAAAATATGTGATACAGATACACTCTAGATGTATTTATGATTTGATATATCTACAAATCTAGAGGAGAGCGATGGCAGCCATACTAGTGTAAACTGTGTCACAGCTGCCAGCGTCTTTGCCCCTTAACAAATAATACTGATACTTTTATACATTACAGTGATTCAGTGAAAATTAGTATAAAATAAAAACATTTTGCTCTGCGAATACAATTTAAATACAATTAAAACATTTAAAACGCCTACCAATGCAAACATTAATGAGTGTGTATGTGTCTAAGAGAGTGCGCGTCTTGTATGTATGTGTGTGTGTGTGTGTGTGTGTGAGTGCGTGTGCGTTTGAGTGTGTTCAGTAGATAATACTCTGTTTCAATGTAGGACAACTTTTGAATCCAATCTTTGATAATTTTTTTACACTTAAATGATGTCAGTGGATAAATATTGATTTTTTTATTAATTTTATTGTACAAGTGACCGCTAATTACATAAAACTGGCTGCAGGCTAACCTTGTTCTTGACGGAACGGTTGTACAAACTCTGGATTTATTGCGTTTGGAAGTGGGTCTGAACAATATACTTTTATGCTTACGAAGTATAACTTGCACAATGTAAAGTTTTCTAACAGATAAGATGGAAGTCTCACGGAAAAGAAGATCTGTGCTATATCGTCTAGGTTTTCCCAGCATAACTTTTAATATAGCCCTTTGAGCACGTTCCAAAACAAGCAATGTATTGCTGCTGGTACCTCCCCATACTATGATGCAGTAGTTTAAAATACTTCTTACGAGGGCATAATAAATTGTAAGTAGTGTATCAGGGTCAGCTAAATTTTGAAGTTTTCTAAATACGGGAATTAGTTTACGTATACGAGACGATACGTTATTGATGTGTAGTGACCAGTTAAGGTTAAAATCAACAGTAACACCCAAGTATTTAATATTACAAGTACGAGGAAGTTGAGGACAATTGCAGAAGTTCTGAATGGTACAAGTGTGCGCTGTGATAGAAAAATCAGGTGGGGGCTGAGAACTGGGCCGATGAGAGAATACGATATATTTAGTTTTATCAATATTGAGCGTAAGAAAATTGTTGTTATACCAACGTGTCACCCATCCTATAGCATTCTCTGCATGCTGTTTAGCCTCAATCCAATCACGTCCGTTGACTACTAGTACGTTACACCTACACCGTTGTCATCTGCATATGCAATAATTTTGCAATTAGGTAATGACGTATTGCATAGGCTATTAACATATAATAGGAACAGCGTAGGACCCAGTACACTTCCCTGTGGAACACCAAAAGGGACGTATGCCTTGTCATTCACAAACTTATCTATTTTGACACACTGATAGCGGTTTGTTAAGTAAGAGCGAAAAATGTCCAGTACAATACCTCGTATTCCTAAATTATACATTTTCTCAAGCAAAATTGGTATTGAGACAGTGTCGAAGGCCTTAGATAAATCAAGGAAAATACCGACAACTTTATCTTTGTTATCTAAGTGTTTGGCAATAGTTTCAGTGAGCGACAAAGCAGCGTCTTGTGTGGATTTATTTTTAGTAAAACCAAATTGATTGACGGCAAGAATGTTGCGGTGATGAAGATAATTTGTAAGTCTTTTGTTCAATAGCTTTTCCAAAATCTTTGAAATAATAGGAAGGATCGATATTGGTCTATAGTTGCCCACATTAATGAGATGATGAATCTCCTGATTTGTAGATGGGATGTACCAGTGCCTGTTTAAATATATCCGGAAAAACACCAGTTGAAAAACATAAATATAAGAGGGTCTATAAGAGGGTCTAGGCAGTCGGTGGCTAACGCTCCACAATGAGGATAATATAATAGGCGTCGTCTCAAGCAATACTGCCTTCTGCATCTGGTCCTCAATCAGGACCTTTTGCTATTAAGCTATTAATTGAAACATATCGTGTTCATATACGAGTATATGTATACTTCATTAGTATTCTAAATGTTTAAGTAGAATGGTAGGAAGTATGTCATTTCCGATAAATTTAGGTAATAATTGTTTTATAAGAATATTCACAACATATTATCACAAATTTAATTAAATTATGAACATACAATATGCATGATCGTGACATTGTATTATGTTACACTATTTTATTATTTCTATATTCCAGTATTACATATTAAATCAATAATCAATTATTGTTTAGTAATATATTGTGATAAAATTTAAGTAGATTAAGAAGATGCAAATGTTACCTACTTTGTGTGATCTATTTATATTATCTATAGGTACAATAAAATATAAAAAAAATAGAATTTTTACGAAAAAGTTATGTAAAACTACCAATAGAATATAATTATACAACTGTTTGTACACACAAATTTTCGGATCTACTCAATGGATTTGAAGGATTTGTTTGTTGTATAGCTGTTAGGTCTGCATAAGATCTAGGCTCTTATTTCTTTTGAAGAAAGCCACATCTGTAAGCCACTTGTAATTCAGCTTCGCTTTCTGTAATTCTACATTACAGAAAGCGAAGCTGAATTACAAGAAATAATGAAATGCTGCCAAAACAAAAATGATCATTGACATAAAAATCGAGTATCAGTAGCATCTGAAGTATAACCACATTCGATCAGAAAAACTATATGAAATAAGAAAATGGCACTTTAGTAAAATTTGACACATGAAAATTCAAGATTTGGGACATCTCATGAATAACCATAACGCTTTACATATATGGAATAAGTTGATGGTGCCTTAACAAAAGTGCCAAACAAAAGTTGATTATATTTAAATTTTTTTCTTTACTATTACTATAGCAAACGTTGGATGAAAACATTAAAAAACGGCTACGTAATAATATTTATAGAAATTGTGATTTAGAGAAAAATGCGCTGAACATTTTTCTAATGTGTATTTTTACATAAAGTAAATGTAACATTTACTCCTTCCCAATCATATTGGAATGGTAAAATAATAAAAATAATTGAACTTGAGGGCGGAAGTTTTGTTTACAATAAATCGGTAAATGGAAATAAGTTGGCAATTATTGTAAAAAAAAATAAATATCAAATGGTAAAGTGAGAAAGCTTATTTTTTTAAATAATAATTTAATGAAAATTAACACACTTAACAATGAAATGAAAAAATATATCAATAGATAGATACAACATGAAACAATCGTTTTAAAAAAAAAATAACAATTACTTATAGCCAAGGAACATATTTTGTTTAGAGTCCGAACATCGACTGAATTAAAATAAATTAATTATAATAACGTAAATACTTAAGTAACAGAAGTTCTAATACAAATTTATATAATTAAACATGAAGCTAGCTACAATATAGCGTTGACAGATTAATATAATTAAACATGATCTCCAATGGAATGTTTGGTATTACCTACTGCTAATATGATCGTCCAGAAAAAAAATTATATATTAAGTAATTGTGCATTATGTCCTAAAACACTTAAGTACACATGTACATATTGCTGCTAATATCAACACAAATTACTAATATTAAGTTACCTTATATAAGTGTGCGATATGGTAATGGTAATGAAAAATTCGTGCTGTTTAACTCTTCAATAGACACACTATTACTTATATATCTAAATCTTGTTGTGATATATCATCAAATTCTTTGAACACTCACAACAATAAGTGCCTACATTACATATTAAAACTACTTCGCTACACATGTATGTACGTATGTATATAATAAGTAGTAACCTATATAATAACTGACAATATGGTAACAATAAATTAATACTGACGTTAGTTATTAAGTCGTCTTAAGTTTAGTGAAGTACGTGAGAACCATTCCAGGTGGATTCTGTATTTAAAATTCCATCTTAGTAATATATAAAAAGTTAATGTTTCTTTGGCACCTACGCTTTGGCATATTGTAATAAATATAAGCACTTTGCAATACAATGATATTTCCTGCAAAGGGAATAATACAGTAGATATCTATTTGTGTTTAAACGTTAGCCAATCATATGAGAATGGAACACACGCCTTTTTTGTAAGGACAAATTATTACGTTTTTCATATATTTTCCATAAACATTAATATTAGTTATATAATATACCAAAATACACATTAAAAATAATAATAGATATTATGAAAATATATTATAAATAATGTAACTTTATTTGCTATTCAATTGACAATTGCCAAGTCAAAAAACGTCTTACAGTCAAAAAACGCGCTTTGACTAATATGTAAAATATATATAATACAAATATGTATAACAATATGGACGAAATGAAAAATTCCACACTTTAGTGCAAATGGCAGGCATTAAAGAAGACTTATTCTAAGTACTAAGTACATTCAGTGTAAACATTTAGACATATACGAATCAACTTATCCTAAGCTTGATACACACTATGATAATAATAATTTCTTATGGTAAATAGATTATACGAGCTAAAGAGCTGAAAAATAAACGATGTATCATATTAAAGCCAAGCAAAATATCAAATCTAATTTAATGTAAGACATTGTAGAATAATTTAAATACTTTTCCACAGAAATCCGGCTGGAATTTACAGTCATTCTCATCTTCTTATCACACTTGATATTGTCACAACTCCATACAACTTCAGCATCCTTGTGAGCTTTTCACTTTATAATTACTTAATCTACGTTTAAATATGTGTTGGAATAGAAATAGCAAAGTTACATACAGCCAAATAAATTTGAGCAATAATATATCACTCCAGCATCTCGCGACATGAGCAAGTAGCTGATTCTTGTCGCATAATGTGAATAGACAAAAGAATCATTTAACATAATAAAAATTTGCTAAGTAACAAACATCTTAAAACACTACCTACAATTCATACAAAGGATAAGGCTTAATAAATTATTTCGTTATATTTAGTATATAATAATCATAAAATATAGACCATTTAAGTGATAGAATATATGTAAAATGTATAGAATATATTAATACTTATAAAAGTACAGCAAGTATGATGTATATATGTACCTACGTACCTTACGTACCTACATATTAATATAAATATTAGACGTGTAGAAATACTTTCGAAAAAATTATCTAAAGCCGCATAGGTAAGGTGGTTATACAAGAGTTAATTCAAATATGGACAGCCAATTATGAAACGTTCATCTGAAGTGATCCTGTATACCCTCCCCTCCATATGCTTAGACAGCTGTACCCTATCCGGGCAACGGCGCTTCTTCGTAAAAATCTGGCTCATCATCTTTGTCTATATCTTTTTGGGCACCGTCCAACTGTAAAAAAATGCATATTATAAATAACTAGTGAAATAGCTTTTGTCTAGGTATGTTTTATTTATAATCTACATTACGTAGAGGTAATTATTACGTCAATACACCTATTATATTAACACGCTTCAATTAAATATACAGTCGTTAATTTGTGCATGTGATGACAGTGTGTTTACTTTTTCAGGGATTTATAGGCCATTGTGTTAAACGGCGGAATTCAACGTCGCGATTTGTCACGCCACAGCGGGGAATTGACAATAGTTGATTTCTTCAAATGGGGATGGGACCAAAATCCATCCAATTTACAGTGAGACGCTGTTCAACTGTACCACGATAGGCTAATACTGCTATTGATCTGGTTTGTTCTTTAGAAAGTTATCAGGCGCTGACGGACGACCGTATCTCGCCCCTAAAGAGACTCCATAGTAAATTTATAGTTATAATATTATTTCTATTCTTTAGATCTCTAAACATTGACAAACGTAAATTGCATTACAAATAATTTCTTGCATAATGCAGAAAAAGAATATTGTAATACACCGTCTGTCGTACTTCCTAATGTTCACTATTTTATAAATATTTTAAATACAAAATTTTATTTACTGCTATTAATCATTAATAAGAAAATCTTGATATTTTACATACCGCACGCAGTTGCAATGGCGTGAAAACATATCTCAGAGATATACGTAGAGGGATCATCAGAACTAAGAAGAATGGTAAAGCCAAAGAGAAACGTGACGATTTCACTGCATATAGCAAACAGATTCCAGCCAGTTGGATAATGGTAAATAGGTGCATCTTCAAAGTCGGTACCTAAGAAAATAAATATTATGTTGGTTAGAATATGCTATTTCTAGATGTTCACTGCTATATAGACATTGAACATAATTAAAATCCATTAAAAATTGATACCTTATCAACAAACTATACATTTTTGAGCTTAATTAAAAAAAATCAAAACTGTTATCGTGTAAATACTTTCTAAGCTGTAATTTCTCTCTCGTTACTCACCCTTCTAACATATGGGACTTGTGGATGATGTTTCACAGGTTTCAGCAGCAAAATGCAACGTTCCCAGAATTGAATACCACCGAGAGCCGATATTCCCATGTATAGAAAAACTCCAAATAGAACAGCCATCGGCACAGATCGAAGCCATCCAGATGCCAAAACAGATACACCCACTAAAATAGCCACTAAAAGACCAGTCAAACGTTGCTCTGAAATTGAAATTAATAAACCTTTGTAACAAGACACATGCTTACTAACAATATCACACATTAGAGAACGTCTGAAACGTAATGTACTCGGTGTGTACCTTTGACTTCGACTATGTAGGGCTTGTCACCAGGGGCATGGGTCGTTGACATGACGGTGAGAGCGGATACGTGGCTGACGGAGCGCACGGTGGCGACGCACTGCCACGGCGCACCAAACATCCCGCATAGCGCATTCACCAGTGACATGATGACAATGTCCATGTGGAAGCCGCTACCCTTCTTCAGCCCCCGCTCCGGCTTGTCAATAATCAACCTATTAGCAATATTGCAAGATTTTAGATATTCGCAGAGCGAAACACATGGCATAGGAGAATACTGACAAAGTACAAATCGCATGCCAATATTCTTTAGATTACACAAAAAAAAATATAGTAGCAAGGAAAATCATGCAGTCGCTGGGCACGCGTAGCCATATATAAGGCTAACGTAAAGCTTTTGATGTACCTAATACATGAGTACTCATGGTATAAATTTAGTCATTATATAACTATTATTAGTTAATGCTAACACAAGGTAAATATACGATTTTTAATAATTATCTTCTTACAATACACAATTTAATATCTTACTCTGCAATATGAGTTTCCATGAACACGATGATGTAGACCATGAGCGCTGGCAATACCATAGCAAACGCAGCCCATAAGGGGATTGTTTCTAAGCCAGGGTTCAAAGGAACGAGCCAAGATCGCGATGCAGTGGGGCTTAACCCATCTGGGACTTGAAGTTTCTCAGTCCATACTGGTACCAAGCAGGATACTGCGACCATCAGAACGATTGCGATCGGCACACCGAAGTCACCAAGTGCACGACGTACCTGAATAGAATTAATATAATTTGTTTTGTAAAACATATAAAAAACAGCAATAACGTATGAAAATCTTAGATTTTATTCTTGAAATTTTTACAAGACCATAGATTTTATTTTGGGTTAACTAATAACAAATAACATTTTTGAGAGCTGTCTGTCTGATCAACGCTATGCGAACATATACCAGTAAAAGGCTCAAAACGTCAGATTTGAAAGTGTGTAAGTGCTGTAGTTTTATTTCTAGGTAGTAGAACTTCGTTAGCGTGGCAATACACAATACAGCTGGACTGGATTTGGTGCTGCATCAGGGTGGCAGTTTTTAAAATAAATTATAGCCTAGATCCTGCACTGACCTAACAGATACACAACAAAAAAAGTTTCATTCAAATTCTTCCAGTAGATGAGCGTGTACAAACAGACGAACACACAAAACTTTTAAAAATTATAGATTCGCTTTCTGTTAGTCTTTTTACATGGTTCTGTATAATTTTTTCGTAACAATTTTCAATATAAAATCACAATTATTTTCGCTGTTTTTTCATAGTATAGATAGAAGATAAAGTGACTTATAATCAAGAAAATCAACGCAGCAATCAAAAGTGTAATACTTACACTCCGTCCCAGAAACTTTCCATTACGGAAAATACGTAAGTAATAAGCGATTATAAATGTAGACAATGTTAGCATCGTGCAGAAGAGGGCTGTGTTAGGCTGCGGAGGGACAGTTTGATGAACAATCATAGGTGGTGCGGCGATTGTTTCATTGCCTATAATAATAACCCAAGTTGTTTATATATTTAACTATACTTAGTTTATACAGTAAAAGAATTATATATTGCCTGTACCTGTTGCCGTAGAGTTTGCTAATACAGAGGGAATAACAGTTTCAGTTGCATTTTGACAGTAATCGTAACCAAGTGGATGAGCACGGTAGAGGTTTATGATGTTGGTTATTGGTTCCGAAATAAAGATAAGAGATATCAGGAATGCAAATATATCTTCTGTGAATCTATAAAAATAAAAAAAGGTTAAAACAATTATTTTACAAGCTAAATCTATAATTTGGAGTTATATTATATGCAACTAACCTTGTTATAGTCTTGACTGCAACGCTTCCTTCAATAGAGGCTACACACAGGGCTATTATTATCATCCAAATTCCGCAATACATTCTAGCAGCCAAAAAATCGAAGCCGTATGACCGACAAAAGACAAACAGTGCGTCATCGAGAAGCAGTAATGGTCCAGTAGCGCCGGTTATCATCATTGGCTGTCCAGAAACTAGCGCAAAGAATATCCCACCCACGCACGTGAATACCTATTTACAAATATGAAATGTCAATGCTCGTAGTATACATTTGTTTACAAATACGAACTCGTTATATCAATAATGTAAATAAAGCTCATAAGGATGAAAACTCACTAATGTTTCTGAAATACCAATTTGTCTATCTGTTTTTTCAGCGAGTAATCCACCAAAGGTGATAGCGGATGACAGGGCTGCAAAGTACATAAATATGGTAGCAGCAGCGCATTGTCCATTAAGTGCGTCGCGGAAATCCGATATGTAATATGGGTAACGTCTCTTTATATCTCGAATAACTCCTGTAATTATATAATATACATGACGCAATGTAATTTCGTATACATAAATTTAAGTGAAGTATATTTTTTACTGTAAAATAAAAATTGTAGCGTACCGCCGAAAAGACGCCCGGTTTTTGCGAGAGGATTATCTGGTTCCTTTTCAGGAATACCTCCAGTTTCTGCAGCTAGTAATGCTTTCTTTTCATCGGAAGCTGGGACAATGGGAGTTGCTGCAGCTGCGGTTGCTCGCTTGCGCTCAAGAGCGTCGCGTTTTCTTCGCCTTATCATTTCGCTCTTAGCCCTTAACTCTTCAAATGGCAACAAAGCTTGTCGCTCCCAATCACCAGGTGGTAGTACAATCGAGTCATCTAAGAATTCATTTATAGCCGATAACAGTTCGCGACGATCATCTGCTTTATAAGCGATGGAGTGAAAAGCGGGATTCGACATAAGAGTAGATATTGAACGACCGACTTCATGGTAGTCAAGATCTGCTGTAGTCGGTCCAAGAAGTATGAACATAAAGCGCACTGGTATAGGGACCTCTGTTATAGATGGCATCTGTATTCCTTGTGCAAGTCGCACAAAGGCGATAGTAGGTTGTTCAAGGAAGCCAACCGCGCCAACTAGCACTGTAGTAGCTTCAGCGTCGCCTGGAATGCGCTTCATTATGGAATCATTGTGACCGCGTCGAAGCTCATCTTGAGAACCTGCGGGGCCAGATGTTGCCAGATATTCAACTTCGCGCATTTCCAAAGCTGCTGCGGAAGATTTTTTACGGGCATCTGTACGGTCGGCCGGCAACGCATGTGAGCTACGTCGACGTTTCTGATCTGATAAATTCTGTACAAAAAGAACAAATATTTTTTATTTCTAAAAGTGCTGTTATGTAGAGAATTATAATAGTAAATAACCTAATAATATATGTTATAGTTGAATTCAATTAAGAGAAAAAGCCAAATTTAAATAATATAATAAATAAAAGTAAATAATATAATAAATAAAAGTAAATTCACATATTTCCGTAGATTACGCTTAACCCACATAAACGTATATCGATATCGAATTATCGACATTGGTAAAAACTCGTGCACTAAAATGTTCAAATAAAACCGTCACATAACAACTTATACATAAAATTTGAGAAACAAAAGCAAATTTATTAACATCATGCTTAGAATAAAATAACAATAAAAATGTGTGCAAAAATCAAACATATCGATTTGTATGTAACGAGTAATTCATTATTAAAAAAGATTAACGTCTCGTGTCAGTCAGAGACATTGACTAAAGCCCCCCTATCAATAATAATGATTGTCTATTTAGAAGAAACAACGTAAAGAATAATGAAGCATCTATAGAGTAAACTACGAAATTTGATGAATAACACTTTAACTACGTCGTTTACTTAATTGTCGATGAGAAATAGGTGATTACTTGCTAGTAATGGATTCATAGATATACGGTTACGTTACTGAATAATAGCGGGGGTAACTTTAACACAACGTTTACCTGGAAAATTTTACAGATGAGGCACACTAAACTAAAAACATTAAGCCAGCGGTGGAAGCAGTGGTCTGTTGATAAGATACTGTTCTAAAACTCTAGTGCAAGGATTGCTTAGGGGAACACGCTCATTAGGGTGTTTGCGTACAAAGACATGGGCGCTGTGGCGGCGGCAGGCGATGGCGGGCGAGCAGAGCATACACGAGGGTCTTGGGGTTCCGGAGCCGCCCGCCATGCCGCTCTCCTCCACCCACAGAGACTGTACAACATATTTTGTCAGTCCATCGAAGTCATCGAGTTATATAATCACATAGAAATTTAATTTTGACCATGGTGGTCATAACACAGAACTGGCTTATTGCAAGTTCAGGTGCACTCGATAAAAAACGGTCAACACGAAATTATTTTGGTGTAGTTTTTTTTTTTTTTGTATAAATTATCTCAACCTTTAGCTTAGTATCAAACAGGCATACACTTATTTAATCTACCTAAGGTAAATAATTATCTTCATCGGTTTAGGAATTGAACCCAAGACTATGTGACAGTCGTATGTCAAATAAAAAAATAAATAAAATAATGCAATATAATACCAAATATATACATCTATACAATTTTATTTCTAGCTTATGTCATTATTGTACAAATTTATAAAGAGTAGAGTATCTAGAGAGTATAAACTTTATTTAAAATGTAATTATATATAAAAGCTTCAATTATTGGGTCAGTGCTTGTTTATTACACGTTACACAATTCAAAGATTCTTTATCATTATATTTCAATTGCATTGTGCTTAGAAAGTTAAACAATTATAATATGATTCATATCAGCATGTCTAAATCAACTCTCGACATTTGCGGACACATCTAAAAGCTATAAAGAAATATACTCGTATATAAAAGCTACAGGCAAAAGTAAATTATATTGTTTTGTGCAAAATGAAATTATATTGTTTTGTTTTGGGTATTGTCTATCTGGCGCACTTGAAACTTATCTTATTTTTTTAGTAAAATAGCTATTAGATAAACCTTTTTACAATCAGTAGCTAAATGATTGATATGGAATAGCCTTGAACATATAAATTCACATACATCATGAAGATGCCAAACTTTTTATCATAATCCATGATAAACGTAACTAAATATGTTACTGTTATATGATTCCTTTAGATTGCATTTACATTTACGGTGTTTGTATTACATGTTAGCAATTAGAAAATAAGAATTAATTTTAGCGCCTCCACGGTAAATATTCTACGTATACGTTCTACAAATTAGCTACATACTGATAGGTAATAATAAAAAATATATAAAAAAATACGAGATTATTACGATTATTCAAAAAACGTTTTATCTGTCTGTATATCTTGTAGGTATTATCGATTATATCAGGTTTATATAATCGAAATTTTCCTTTCTTTAAACACAGATATGATACAACGGCGACGCCTTATTTCCGATAGGACTTTTTTTTATTATAAAATAGCTTTTAAATGATTTCACGTTCCTTAATAAAGTATTTTTAAACTCAGTTATAATTCTAATACAAGGAGAAAACGTTTTCGATAAATATAAAAGTAATTAAACTTGTTATTTGACTACCTGTAAGCTTGTATAAGAAGATTGCTTGCGCCCACTGATGGAGAATCTGAAGCGGTCATCATGCACATGTCGATGTCTCAAGAGCAGCGAACGCATCACCACTGGCTTATCATCTTCTTCAATTAAACCATCCGTCACCATGCCCTCAACAACTCTAATTATAATAAAAAAAAGATAGATTATAGATTCTGTTCTATCTTTTTTCACTACAAAAAATTAAATGCACCATTCGTTTCTATTCTAATATTAGTGTTTCACTAAGGACTAAGAATCAATGCACTAAAAAATCGGAATTATTTAGTTCTACTGAAGATATGCACAATTTTTTTAAATTGTATTACATTTTCGTAAACAACTGAACGAAGAAAATACGGAAGTAAATGCCTATCGCCGCGCCATATAGAAGTTATATAACTAGCATTATAGAAATTATATATGTTACTTCAATATAAATTAAATATAACACATCTAGGATTACCTGTAGGCAACACCGGGTAAATCCTTCTCCTCCAGATCAAGTAACACTAAACCTGTTTCGAGACATCTTCTCAGGTTAAGCAAAGAATGGAAGGATAGCGAGGCAACGTGAGGCCGGCCCCAGCGGGCGGAACCCTCCTCAACATCCTCTTCATATTTGATCCAACGAGCCGTCTCCTTCCACTCAGCGTCGCCATCCTCCGTCGCCAAGAGCTCGTCCAATTGGACGAAAACCTGCATAACGGACATTCTGAACAAAACTGCCCTATATTTTTTTGCTACGTACTATTTAAGACAACGTTATATCTTATAAAGATTATTCACAATCATTATCGATTACATAAAACATAAAAATTCTTTTTCTATCGGTCATAAATATAATGTACAAGATTGATAAATCAGAAGATAAGATGTTTTTTATATAATAAATAAAAGCTTAAATTTTCGCTTACCGAATGCGGGCTATGATCGTACATCTTTTTTAATGTGGCATCTGATAGAATATTTTGAACCTTGTCGCCGCCATCCTTGCGACCAACATGCACAGTTGATCCCTAAAAAGTTACTGTTATAAATAAATTCGAAATACAAGGAACTGTTATAACATTTTTTAATTAAATTATAGAAAACCTGCTAAAGATTTCAAATATAAATATATAATTACAAATCCTATCTTTTTAACTTAATATATGACATACAGATAATCAATTGATTAAAATAAATAAATTTAATAGACAAGAATAGAAATTTTATTCCCATATACACTACACCTAGTGGTGAGAACAATGCATGAATACAAACGTATATGTAATCATAAATAAATTAAATATAAATTTATTTGAAAAGAAAAATTATGAATACATTTTAATTTCATTACTGTTTGTGAGTTGTTCTGTTTTATAATAAGAACTCCAAAATTATATTTAATCTATTAATAATTATATTAGGCAGCTCTATCAAAAAAATATACAAGCATAGAACCACTAAAAATGTCAGCCATACCTATTCATAATTATTTGAGAAAAGTCCAATACAAATACATACACGCGGCGTAATCTTGTGTCTTCGAAGAGCCTTTTGATCTTCACTGCGGTGGTTGTGCATGTCATCCTGGTCGGCCTCTGGTAGTGGTTCATCTGTAGGTGCAATGGAAACACGCCGCTCCCCTTCTGCACCACCCCCGCGGGTGCCCTCTTGCAGTGAATACTTTCGCATTTTGTGTGGATGGAGATGGCGGCTAAAATAATAACAATTACAAAATATCTTTTTATATTCACAGATCCTCCGCGCTTGGTCTCGCTATACTCGCTGTACAAAAAACGACATTCACAGTATACGACGGAGGATATGGAATACTGATTGATATTCTACTTATTTGTTTATTAAGTTCCGTATGTGTCCGTGGCAAGTCTTTATGTAATGCTTGGTTTCATCATGGCGGAGAAAAAAAAAAGGCGAGCGCATCTCGTTACACAGATACAATCTCCATATACTTACCATGTGCCTTGAAGTGCACTCGCATTGTCGCAAAATATGTTCTATGACTTATATTAAAAAAACGTTTAAAGAATTTGATTTCTACATTATAAACTTTATAATATATTTAATCTCACAATAATGTTTCTTTTGCGTGCAATTAATTCTAATTATTTTCTATCCTTAAGTGATTATTTTCTAATCATTTTAAATAAGTGTTATTATAACAAAAGGTATGTTTGTATAAGCATTTAGTTTAAATTATAGAAAACATTTTAGAAATTATAAAAAAAATACAGAAATCAACGGCCCAGTACAAGTTGATAGAAAAATACACATATAAAATATGATTGTTGTAAAACTAGAGATCTGGCGCAATGTCTTTTCAGATAATTTTAAGTTACAAAAAATAATTTTATCGATAATCTTTGGTGATTACCTAATTATAATCAATTTCGAAATAGCTTCACATGCTAATAAAGAAGTATGTTTGCATATGATATAATTACACTCCCTTCCTCGTTGGTTGTCTCTGAACAGGGTGGCTGGCGGTGGGTCAATAGTGCGATTGCGTTCTTATAGTCACCGTGTGTAAACAAAGTTTATAAACATTAGAGTAGAATGGAGAATCTAGTACAGATTTGTTTGCAAGTAGCACAGTAAATTTTTTAAGTCATTTATAATGAGTTCAATCAATATTATTATGTACCAACCAACTCATTTCTTACAATGCAATAGGTTCAAGGACAAAGAGCGCAAGGAGCGCGAAGTGCGGCGGTGTGGTGGCCGTAACATTCGGTCCGGCCCGAATGCTAATGGAGCGTGACGCGGTATCTATTGTTTTTCATCAGAATAAGAAGAATAGCTAACTTGGTCAGTCCCTCAGTAGTGAAACGTCTTGTTAGAAATAATAAATATTTCCTGAAATAATTTTGATTTCACATCTTTATACATATGTATTAAATTTAAATCGATAACATTTATAACTGCGTCCATACTTACTTAAATATTACTGTAATTATAGTAGCGACATGTTTACATTCTCACATATATCATAATAAACAATTGTCCGATAGAAATGTGGTGCGTTTGCACTCACCGTTTCTCTTGCAGTTCCGATGACCGGGAGTAAGTTACTGGCATGTCTAATTGCTTTAGTACAAAAAAGCTGCGCTCCTTTTGCAAAACCTCCGAGGGCGCATCACAAGCGCGCCGCCTACATGCGATTGCGTGTAATAAGCCCAAGCTTGATTTACTTCAGAAAGTTACAATGCCAAAGTCACGCGACACTATATACTATTTTCGTCTCATGCCCAGGTGACACTTCCGCGCGGCGCGTGTTACGGTCTCTCTGCCAGAGATCGCCAACTTTTACATGTTTAGATCATCTTTTTTGTCAGTCCGCTTATTTTCAACTGACGCGACTTGTTCTCTTTATGTAATGGGTATGTACAGTCATTTGTGTGTAGGTATTGCATAATATGAATGTAATTAAAATATAAATATGGGATTAAATGTCATTTTAATATATTGTATTATTCATTAATTCTGCTGATAAAAGCAGGATAAAGCATTATTATTTTTATATCAAGTAATTTGGTAACAATATTTAGCAATTGAGTATTAAATTGAGCGTAGAGAGCGTTTTTTGGTATAATATATACTCCATGAATCAACCATAGGTTATTTTTCAGAAAAACATATTGTTTTATAAAACATAAGTTTTATCAATTATAATTGTTTTTTTTTTTTAATTTGAAAAGAAAGCAATTATAATTGTCTCAGATTTTTTACTATTTAAATCAATAAACTTACTCAAGTAGCTAAAAATGATAATTTTAATAATTACGTACCTATGCTTTTGGAAGCGACGTTCTTCGCTTGCATGGTCAAGAGGATCTGCGGATGTTTTATCACCACCAAACTGCACGTGACGGTCTTCATCGCGTAATGTGCCCACAGCACCAGTGGCTTCAATTGACATCTATACAAAAATACATACTTATATAGTATTATAAATTAAAACAGTGTGTAATGTGTGTGTTTTAAAATAATACAAGGCTAAAATTGTGCTTGAAATAAAATATGCATGCCTACATATGTAAGTAATTTAAGTTATGATATTAATTTGTACCATTGATTAAAATAATCTGTTACGAGTATTTACACTGATTATACAATTACATTACAAAGCTTTTCTAATATTACTTTAGCAGCAATATATTTCACTTGAATATCTCCTCTAAGCGAATGAGAAGCAACAAGTAAAATTAAAAACGTAAAGCCAAATATAATGAAACACTTAATCTCTGTATGAGAACTTAACTATTAACTTATTATTTAACAAAAACACAAAAGTTCTAGCTATCGCGAATCTTATAGTCAAGTAAAGTAAAGTAAAGCCGAGAGTCAATTGATCAAGTAGCTAGCTAGGTGTTTACTAGAGTTATTTTACTGTGGTACCGGAGTGTCCTTGAAACAATGATCGGTATCATATTGATCGGAAATGTAGCATGCTTATTAACATAAAGAACAGCAAACATTGGCGTGCTGTGTTGCCGATGTCACCGAAATGCCAACTGCAAAGCAGTATTGTCGTATGCCCTTGAAAGCAAAGTTACTTGATAATTTTTACTCTATAAGAAGCAGTACGAATTACGATTTGGTTATTTTGTTACTTTTAAAACTTTGCAATAATAGAAATAAATTCATTTGAAGTCAGGTCACATTTAGGCATAATACGAGTACAGCTTAGCATTTACTGATTTATGATAAAATCAAAATTAGATACAATATATATATACTGGCAGTATGATTGTCTACTTTACCTGTGGATCTGAAGTCGATGTCACGAGTGACGTTACGAGAGAGCCATCTTCTGTGCCTACCTGATCGTTAGCGTCTGAAAACAGGTTTACTTTTGTTACTGTGCTATTGTAGTGTTCAGTAGAACCCTACGTACCAGGTATGTTATTACATCAATAGAATAAATGTATTTTAAATATAAGAAGATTTTTTTTTTTGAATTTATAATAATAATAATAGGGGTCGTCGTTTTATTTTCCTTGCTGTGGTAACAAGACAGAGCACGGAGTTGAGTGCCGCGGAAACACGTAGCGACAGTCTTAGCACTAGGGTCCCAATCCTGATATGTGCGGGTTCCAGCGTGAACATAAAAAAGTAGTTTAGTACTAGTCTGTACAACATGTATTTAATACTACTACTAATTAATAAGTTAAAATTAACATACTTTCGGAAATAAATATATGAATAGATTAAAATCTGTTAAATAGATTCAAATAATACTGAGTTTCATTTCCAATTTCAACCGTGATTAATTGTGTGTATTATTTATCAAATGGACGAAAGTAAGCTGTCCCTTAACAATTACAGACTTATATGCGGTATGCAATCATGGAACTAGCCATGGAAGCTCCTAGTACAAGGGGATTACTTTACATTTCATATATCGAAATCATTTACTACGACTGATACAAGATATTGTCTCAACAGGCTTACGAATTCAATATAGATTAAATTTTGCATGTCTATGGATTGGTGACTCGGTGTATGGGGTCCATGGGAAATGATTAATTTCATGTATTTGTAAAGAACATAATAATTTATCCGCTTCCATGTTTAATTTGAGAATCGAACCTACATATAGTTTTACGTTAACTATATGACAGCATCCAACGTGTCGACTTACTGTGATTTTTTTAAACAGATGATTTTGTTATAAGAATTACTATACTATTGTTATATGAATTACTATAATTAAATAAGAGTAACTTATTTAGCCGGACTTAATGCAGATCAAAACAAGGAAATGCTTTTATAGAAAAGTATTGATAATTGTAAAATTAGAACTAAATTGGACAAGGCCAAAGAGATTGTTTGAACCTCATTCATGTAGAACCATTGTGAGGAAGCTTAGCAGTAGATAGTTATAAAAATAATACGCTACTGTTTTCTACTTTACTCATAACTTTCTAGATAAATTATTTATTGTATATTATTTTTTTAAGTATTCTTATACTATTTCTGTTTTATTTGCATCTTGAAGTACACGTTATTATATAAAAGTTGTCTAGTAATCGCACATGTAAAACGGAATAAGAAAATTTGCTAAATAAATAAATCGGTAAAAAGCTTCCATAAAAGCTGATATCCTTAATTTTATATATTATTTTTTTTATTACCATACCGAATATGATTATGAAATTGTTTGTGAAATATGTATTTCGAATTTTATCTATGTCGGTATTACATAGCAGGATAGGCGGAAGACAGTCCATTTCCTTCTCTCCAAGTGGCGGAACATAGCACCGCGCTTAAGTTTAGTATCAGAGCGACGAAAATGGAAACAATTTCTTCAGTCCGAGTAGGAATCCAACCCACAACTATCGCGTTACAAACAGACACTGTGCCGCGACACCCCCAAATATTATATTCTACTTGCATCGACAATATTCTTTTGTAATAAATAAATCAGGACGTAATAAGTAGGTACGTGTTGCGTTATACGTTTTGATAGACATCTAGTATTACGTAAGGTAAGGTAAGGTATTATTTACTTATATGTTTTAATAAATTTTTAACCGTCGTGGCGCAAACGCATAGACTCTGCCTGTTCAAGCGACGGTTTGTAGGTTCGATTCCCGCTTGGGGAAAATTAATTATGTTTATTTTCCTAAGTAATTATTTTTATTCTCTAATTATTTTTCTTAGGCTCAAAAGGCGGAAAGTGAGGAACGGAGTGCCTTAACACTAGGTTCCTTCTGCCTGCGGTTCCCTCTGCCTACCCTGCTTGGATGTTATACTGCTACCCTGCTTGATATTGTATGTGTGGAATACAGCGTGGACCCAAAAAAAAATAAAGTTGTACTTATACAAATTAAAAAAAGATCAACTATATAATATTAATTTTTCTACTTGTAAGTACACAATATATACAATTGTACTGTCCTTGAAGATCACCAGAATAGGTACTTAATATTCGAAGCTTGTGAATGCTGTACGTATGTATGTATGTATGTAAGCATGTATGTATTTATATATGTATGTATGTATGTATGTATGTATGTATGTATGTATGTATGTATGTATGTATGTATACATGTATGAGTGTAAGTGTGTATGTGTGTATGTGTGTGTATATGTATCTATGTATGTATATATGTATATATGTATGTATGTATGTATGTGCTTAAATTCCATACTTTTAGTCAAATAGACGATATATGCAGAACACATTAGAATTCAAAACTCCGGGGACACCTAGCTCGAACATTGTAATATTCGACTTACGCGAAAGTTCAATACAAATTTATACGTAGGTAACTATGGATGGTCAAAGTAAAACTTTTATATTAACAAAGTACAAAATACTGCGAATGCTTTTGATATACTAGTTGTAACTGGATGTTAACAGTGGATGGGACACCGTGTGCTGCTAATTCATTGGGAATGTTGGCATTTAGTATATTTCCAGAAATGTTATATTGCTACTAGAAGTGCGACGTACAGATTCGTTATCACACATTATATATATATATATATATATATATATATATATATATATATATATATATATATATATATATATATATATAGATATATATATATACATAATATTTCTTTATGTCGGTTTTTATCATGTCGATATAATATGAAATATTCAGAATATGAAAGAGTTTACGTGAAAAATATCGACTAATAAAGTCTTCTCCGCTACCGCAAATTTATACTCTCAAAGGCATTTTTTACTTCAGCGCTGCTTTCCAGCTTTGGATTTAAATGTAGATGAGCTAAATAATAAAATTGACATTTAAATATTTCACATTTTCAGATAAAGGGTCTCATAAGACTTATTTTATGAAGGATATTCCAGATAAGTAATAAAATTACAGAAAGCCAGAGATGCGGCTAAACACGCAGATATGTGACGCGTGTCATTTACTGATTCTTGTGCAACGATTGTATTGAAAGTACGTAAGTAAGTACTGCGTGGAAGCAGGATCTTCCTATCTGTCCACAAGTATAACTTACCAACAGCAAAATTACAATAACCAAACTAACAGGACCTGTGACAGCCGCCTATATTCAATTTTTTTTAATTGACCTCAGCAGACTCCGAATTTGTGAGGTTACAAGTCCTTTAGTGTTGTGGACATGCTCACAGCTCATCATGTCTACAGCAGTGGATTCACGTTTGTGTCTATAAAGCACATTTTAGATTAAAATGATATAAAGTTCCCATAAGGCAAACATATAATAAAATACGAATTTTATTAATGCTAGCAAACACAGTTGGTATATAAAATAACATCAAAAAAAAGTCATAGATTCACTTTAAAAGTAATTATTGTGTTGTGATTGTGATTAAATAATATTATAAATATTCCATTAAGTATCTACACGTAGGTACTTAATGGAATGATTTTAAACCGATGGTGGAAAACAATATACGTCCTAATTATATGAGAGCGCTACCTTTTACATTTTACACACAGCAACAATATGACGTACAGTACAGCAAATGTATTTTCAGTGACAACGTTCGCTTATAACACATTTAAATATTTAATCAAGAACAAAGAAATGATCGAATCGATTTTTTTAAATGGAATTTTAAAAGAACACTTATAAGAAATTAAAGCTTCTACCTAACTCTAAAAATAAATAATCTGTTAAATTAATCCGTATATTTGAATAAAATTTAAGTGTCTGCTTGTGATTTCAAAATAATGGAATAATTTTAAGCGCGTAAAAAATAAAAAGTTAATATTTTAATATAAAAATTTTGTCTGGATATTACGTTGATAGCATATATATATATATATATATATATATATATATATATATTATATATATATATATATATATATATATATATATATATATATATATATATATATATATATATATATATATATATATATATTATATATATATATATATACTATATATATATATATATATATATATATATATATATATATATATATATATATATATATATATATATATATATTATAATTTCTACAACATTTAATAAGATTATACAAAATTACCTGTTATTTTAAAAAAAAAATTACTAAAAGTCTTCAAGGATTATGAACTTTAAAGTACTTTTTTCATTAGCTTAAAGTAAATTTATAATTTTTAACAACTTTTATATTGATCGAAGCTTTCAATCAAATGAATAGGTATTATTAGGTATTTCAATAAAATAAAGCATGAAAAATTTGGTTTCTTCTGTACTTTTTACTTACTGGGCTTTACGATTACTGGGCTAGATCTAGGGCTTTGTCTAGGGCATCCTGATGCACTAATTGATCTGCTAGTTTCTACCCGTCCATCAAGATAGCTCGCATCATCGAATAACACGAACGAAAATAATGTGAAAATATAAGAAAACCGTAACAAAAACATTTTATAATTCAAACGTTTATAAAGTCTTGAATCAAAAGTCGATTCTATCGTCCAGTAAGTCAGTCTACAATGGATTTCCTAGATTTTGGGTAGGTATATATATATATATGGTTGTGATTGATTTGTACATATAGAATATTGACCACTGACAAGCCGTGTCGATTGTTCCCGGGCGTGGTCCCTAGACATAGAATATTGTATTACGAGCGCAGTATGTAACGGTTATTAATTATAACAACTATCGAACAGACCAATTATGTTTATTCAGTCTATTAGTAATTTGATACGTTTAAAATGTATATTAAATTGGAGTGTCTGTTTGTGATATCAAAGTAGCTGAGATTTTTCGAGAGCATACAATAATCTACACGGTACATAAAAAGAAAATTTTCAAAAAAGTATCTGCCTGTCTGTCTTTCCATTAATTGTCCGAGCTAATCTCTGGAACAACAGTAGCGATTTTTAGGAAACTTTGAACTAGAAGATATAAGAGGCTTTGGAGCAATATTTAGGCTTTCTTTATTCCCGAAATTCCCGCGAGATCGAGATTTATGTGGGGAAAGCGTTTTTACCAATACCGAAAACGCGCGATAATGTATATGCACTTAAATCGTCGGAGTTGAGTGAGGGAACTCAACGCTTCCCTTTGTCTTACCATAGCGAAAAAATGAGAATAATTTGTTTTCCCGGGAATCGAATCCAAACCGCATTTACAGTCAGACGCTGTTCGTCAGACTTCTCCACGATGATCTCACATGATATTCTTTTTAACTTTTGAAGTTAAATCATTTGTTTTACAAGATTTCCGCAGTATACGCTTATTTGTTAGCTTATAAGACTATGTTTATAATTAAAATACAAAATCATTATATGTCAACATATATTTTTTCCTTTCATTTGAAACCTATAAAACTATACGTTTACACTTTGATAAAACTGACAACGACAGTCACAATACAAACAGAATAACAAAAAGAAAATCCAGAACCTGTTATTAAATGCTTTGCTAGTAGAAAGTTTATAAATTTACCTTGCATATAAGGCGGCGGGGGCGCAGCGGCGTCCCTCACGGGCTCGCCACCGGATGGCAAACGCGGCGGCGGCCCTCCCTCGCTCCATACAACCCGGTCCATCTCCTCGTCTAAGCGCAGCTCGTCCTGGTCCTCACCCTGTACACAAAATTCACTTTGCACTAGTTTCATCTAGTGCATCCTGATGCACTGATTGACCGATGTTGACTGTGACCACTGCTTCACGGGATATCGTGAGCGACTAAACACGCATGCGCATGGCAATTTTTTACGTTTTCGTACTTCGCTTGTCTCGTGTTTCACTTTATATATTTTATTACTTTCATTAATAATTACTATTTCAGTAACTACGTAACATACACATACAATACAAACTGAAATGACGTATATGGAAATCATTAAGTTCAACAAAGCTTACAGTCAAGCTCATTACGGCCCTATCGTAAGCAGATTAAACCTAATTGGAATTTATTCTCCCCGATTGGGATTTGAACCCATAACCGTCGGTCTTAACTTACAGTCTCTGTGCCGCTGCGCCACTACGGACCCATTTTTTATCTTCATAAAGAAATATTCATTATTAAATGTGGACCGCATAAAGCTTCTCCCACTTAAGAGCAGTCACTAAGTAGCAGAAAGTATTTTTCATAACGGCTGGTGTTGTAGTTTATTTTTTATGTAATAAAAACATTTGTAGATATACCTTAATGTATACGTTATCACTATTTTATTTTTAACTTTTACCTTCATCTGGTTAAGTCAATGTGTGCATGTTTCAATCCACCTGTATACCTTATATAAAATTGAGGTGAGACTACAATTTTCTACAATATTTGAGTAAATTTTTAATTAAAATCAAAATACAAAGCTTTCTGAGTTAGTTCCCAGTTTGTAATATTGAACACGTACGTCTCTTGTGTCATGTGTAGCTTGTGGACACACTGCTGCTTTATATTATGTCTAACTTTGATAGAGGCTCTGTATAAGTATTTAGTCATCATATTAGATATTTTATTAAAATATGAGAATGAAAGCGTAGTTAATATAGTATTTTATATTGTAAGAAATTTTGTTTATAATCCCAGATTCCAAATTAACATGTGACTTTTAAGTAATAATTATTATGTAATTTGTACATATATAATTAAAAAGATACCTATTATATATACCTATATCTTTATATATATATATATATATATATATATATATATATATATATATATATATATATATATATATATATATATATATATATATACCTATATCTTTATAACCATAACATTGCAGATTATTAAAAAAACCATGTTTACTAAAACTAATGTCATTATCAACAATTTTTCAACCAATTTACGCAACATTTCTTAGTCTTTTTCTATTACAGTACTGCTCTTAATCACAAATAAAGTTAAGAAACTGATGAATATACACAGAGGATATATTATATAGATAGTGTAATCAAACAAGTAATTATTTGTTATAATTTTTTTTTTAAATTAAAATATGACATTTCCAAAGAATTTAACATAATGGAATATAATCTTAAATTACATTTCAATATGGCAACAACACATCTGGATACGATCTGGTAAAGCAATGCGTTTTCTAACAAAATACAGTACAACACTTTACGGAGGAAATGACTAGTTTGTACCTACATATAATATATTAGCTGGTACCCGCGACTTCGTCTGCGTACAACTACCGCTTCGGGTAAATTTGTTTGTAATGAGTAGGCTCTGAAAGTTTACTTAACCGATTTTAATGAATCTATTATAAAAGGATAAATTGAAGGGAGTAATATAAAAATATAAAAATAACCCAAGGTTCTATCTATCTCTATAACAAAATTCATTAAAATCAGTTTAGCGCTTTGGGCTTTTAATTAGGTACAATATATTTCAAAGTCTCGTCAAAATCGGTTAAGCCGTTTCAGAGATTAGCCGGAACAAACATACAGACCGACAAAAATTGCAAAATTATATATAATTATATAAAATTCATATGCATGTAGTGAAAAGCAGTTATTTTAATATTACAAATAGACACTCCAATTTTATTTATATGGATATAGAAAATTATGAATGTGATCGTTTATGATTTAATCATAGTGACTTTATCACGTAAAAATGAGTAGACTGACTGATTTGTTTTAAATATCAGTAGGCGCATTTATTTGAAATAATACGAGTACAAACAGATGACGAAGTGGTACTAGCAGCGAATGTCCACTACATACTTAAATATATAGTATATTATAGTAATCAAGCTTCACTATTATAAATTATTGATAAGATTTACGATGCAACGAAATTGTAATGGAACGGAAAAAACATTCAATAAGTGGTGTTATCATTTGTTGTCAATATTGTGAAAGCATGCTATTATTCCACCGATACATACAAAACCAATACTTACATATTGTGACTAAGATTCTTTAGATTATTACGTGTTCTATTTTTCGCTGAGTGGGGGGTGACTTATAACAGTCTGCGGTAGTAGGGTAGCTTTTAAATTATGAACTTCTAAATATTTAAAGTGAAGCAGGTAAATATTTGAATATGTTCTCACATTTCTAGTACCGACAATAATCTCGCAAAAATATGTTTTGCAATAATGTATACAATACTACTTACATATAAGTGAGGTAAGATTGTCTTTTAAAATTATATTTTAATAAATATATATTAGTAAAATATATATTACTACATATATTAGTAAAATTATATATAAGTAAATTATATTTTATTATTATAAAACGTTTTTGCAATTGCCAGTATGCATCAAAACGTATATCGTTACACTCTCGGCAAACGAACAGCTATAACAAATTATATTCAATTTTCTTATGAAGGCCAATATCGTTTTCAAACAACCAAGAGCTCGTAGTCGATGTCTAACTGAAGCCTCATGGCCATGGCGACAAATTGTTAATACATAAATATGAATGACATTTCTTAAAATCAATTTCGATACAATAATAATGTAAACCTGCATTATAAAAATGTATGTAAAAATGTGTGTAGAGTTTGATGGAACAGATACCCATAAAACGATAATAATATCACAAACCAGAAAGTGAGTTTGCTTGTTACCTTAACTTTTAACGCATCAATGTTTTAACCAATCATAATTTAGTTTGGCGCGCTCGTAGCCTTTAGCAGGGAAAACTCATGCATAGGCGGCCTCTGAGTGCTAATTTTTAGATTGCTTCATATGTGATGTCCGGGCAACCTATAGCCACTTTAATTATTGCGAGCCGTCGCGGTCAGTATGATTGTTGGTAAGCTAACACTCGTTATCGTTATCATCAATATGTTGAAATTTCTTAGGAAGAAGGAGAAGGAATGTTTTATAAATAATTTCAAATACTGTAATTATATACAAAATTTGGATCGGCGGCTTCAAATTCAAGCACACGTTCGATTAATTTGTGCATGTCCCTCGTTACTGAAATATCGGAGAAGCTTTACAAATACGTTATTTATTATAGTGTCTATCAGATTAATTTTTATTTTGTATAGAAACAAAAATAATAATAATTAGCTTGCATAAGGTTTTATATGTATTTATTGTAATATACTTTAAAGTATATGCTTAGTATTTATCCATTACTAGATACATTCAAGTTTTAAGAGACACCGCTTTTATCCAAATAATTTTATATATTTAGATATTTAAAGTAAAAATCTAATATTATAGTAGTGTATTGTTATATTTAATATGCAATTATGATATATACATAAAAGGGCCATATTTACATTGCGGAGGCCCCGGGGCAACAATCAAGTGGAAGCCCCTTATTTTCTGAATAAAAAGACTATAATTTTAAATTCAACGTATTTATAACCTACTTAAATTGGTTATTAAATACAAAATAAATTATAGCAAAGTATGTTATTAAAAATTAAATGAACGTCATTGATTATTTATTGCACTGAAATCTAGTTCCCGTAGATCTCTTTGGTGACAAATTTGTGTCCTGTGCTTTCATATGCTATACTTTTATATTATATACTTTTATATTTATTTCATACTTCAGCATTTGATGTATTTTGCTGCAGTTTCGTAGTTAATAATAACAGGCTTTTGGAACAAAGAATGATTTTAATGATAAAACGTTAAATTTATAATGGAATCATAGAACTGTACTGCCATTGTATAGGAGATCCAAATTCGGTACAAACGCTGCTAAATGATTTTCCTGTAAAATAAAGCGCTTGCATATTTTTGTATTTGTAGCATAGTTGTGCGATCGACTGCCGCAGACAAGGATATATTAATTTGATGGTCATCTAAGACACCATATTCACGCATACGATATTGCTTTACCAATATGGCCACAATTTGGTAAGAAAGTAAAGAACAAAGTAATTATTTTGGCGAAGGTAAGGGGTCATTTAATATATCAAACAATTATAGTAAGCTGATCTATCCATTGGGAATAGAGTCTGCTGAAAGCAAATAATGCTTAGATTTTTAATATATGCTTTGATATCCTTCAGCACGTGATTTATTAATCATAGAGGAAGGAGGTTGGTTCTCTCTGCCGGGTGGGCGTAGGAAAGAGAGAGGCCGGGTGGGCCGTGCCCATCCAAGAATCATGTAGTGCCCGCCCTAGAATGTTCACTAGCAAAAAAGTTTGAGCAATTCTCATTTAAGCATTTGAGCATACTCTCTGCTATTAAAAAAATGTGACATGGTTTCCTTTTTTCACCGACTATAGACCGGGCCGTCACTCCTGGTAAATGTCTCTTATTACGCCAATGTCTGCCAACACTTCCAAAATACCCAGAAATTTGGCATATATCGGCGATCCAGTAATTTCATCGTCTCTCAAAACGCAAATCCTCGAAGTACCAACAACAGTTTTAAGAATCTTTCGTCAATTCTCTATTTGTTGTGCTACCTCAATCAATCCTTCAAAACCTTGCCGTTACACTAAACTCATTACTGAGTTCAAATGAGTATTCGAATTCTCACATTCGCCTTGCTTGCCACTTAGCTTTGAATTTTGACTTGTTGTTAATTTACACACATAACAGTATATTTTTTTCCGTCGTTGGAGAAAAATATAGCAAAAAACGATTGATATTCTCATGATTTTGATTTCGACGAGTAATTATATTATTATATTATCAATATATTTTGTGTAAGCTTGTGATTGATTTTGGGGCAATTATTATTAATAATAAAATTTAAATAATATGTGATCTTTTAGGCTTTAAGGAATAATGATAATATACGACTTACTTACGAACTAACGATTTTTTCACATAATTTCTAACTGCATTACATTTTTTATCTTTTTTTTTATTTGATACTCCTTATTTAGGATGTACCATAAAATTAGGTACATACATATTACATACCAAGCCGACGTTTACTTATTCGAAATTTATGATCATATTATTTTCCTTTAATCTATGCTTTTCAGAAATATACAGTGGGTAAATATTTTTATAACTTTTTCGCAGAATTTATAAATATCCTGTATTTTTGTAGAAAAATCAATAGCGTTGAGTCAACAACGATGTTAAAGCGTGGGTACGTATATTTTTTCGAAGGATTTATCTCACATGCATCTGGCAGGAAATATTTAATTTTTGAATTTTGACATTTTTATTGAAATCATTTACATGTATAAACCACTTTAAAGGGATTTGGTAAATAATACATTTTATCTAATTAATAATAGCTATAAGTTGTTTTCACATCGGAGCTATTAAAAAATTTAAACGGACTAAATATTTAATGTATTTTGTGTTGTGTTATAAAGAAATTAACAAAAAACAAAAAAATTATCAATTTGAATGTATTTACATACATGCATTTAGCACTTGTCACGCACGATAGCAGTGGTGGGTGATAGTCACTGCCTACGAAGCCGGATAAAACGTATTTGAATCGGTCGTAATAAAAACAAGGTGGCTTCACTTAAATAATATGATACCGCTAATATGTAATATACCGCTATACAGAGTGCCGTGTCGTGCACATTTAAAGTTAGGAATTTAAAATATGCACATATGTCGCTGGGTCCCTCCAACCAATTATGTTTCAATCGTTGGCTTTTTGTAAAATGGAAGGGGAATTATGATATGTTATTAAAAAAAAATGGCAAAAGCGAATCAAAGTCGCCCATGAAGGGTTCCGCAGCAGCAAGTAACATAATAGTTCTTGTAGCTTGTTGCAACTTGGTCGATGTTTTAATAATAGTGTATTTTTTTTATTTATAGGTTTATTCATTGTCATTATTAATATTAAGTTATTGATAAGTAAACATTCTAATTAGTTACCTAAATTATGAGATTTTGATTAAACTATATGCGAGCCCATATAGGCTTGTAAAATTTTATTTTATAATTTTGTAACACACATTTAGCCACTGTATAATTGTCTCTCGTGCAAACTATTCTTAAAAAAAATTATACTAGAAACCTCGTTATTATTTTGAAAGACCTATTCATAGATCCTTGGCGAACATTTTTTTTTCAAGTTTCAAAAATTTTTATGCGGTTCACAGAATACATCATACAGACATGACGAATCTATAAGGGTTCCATTTTTTGTCATTTGGCTACGGAACCCTAAAAATGCATATAAAACATTATGTATCGAGCTTTCTAGATGTTTTTTGAAAACAAGTACCTAGTGCTCTGATATTAATACCATAAGTAGTACTCTATCAAAACTTCAAGTAAACAATCTCAAGAGATTGTTACTGTTTTCACAATTGACATTGCTTTCTTCGAGTTGGATGAAAATTTTGAATTTGTTTTAATTTGACATGTACTTGGAAAATGTGTACTGGTGGATGTTTTGAATATCTATCATTGCAATTAAAAGAAGGCATTATAAATGAGCTACCATGAAGAAAGCCACTAGTACTTAATATACATTTTAAATAAACATTTGACGTATTTCTTATAAAATCAGACATTACAACAGTCTGCACAAATGCAGGAAAAAATATCAAGTTTATGATGAGAACATGTTGTCGGCAATATAAGAATTTATGTGTCTTGTAGTTTCTTATTTAAAGGCTTTTAAGCGGACCATTTGAGCACAATTTATTTCGCCAATGTCACCATGGTCATAACTAGGGTTAAAAAAATATTCTAATTAAAAATACCTTTTCGAGTACAGTTTTTTTTTTAATTTTTAAGCCTCAATTTATTTTATTAAAATTACTGGCGATTCTGGAGTGGGAATGGACTATCTGGCCCCTCTATTCCTACGCCTATGAATGTCACGTAAAATGGAGAAGACACGCTGTAGAGTGGATAGTTAAATATAGAAATTATCTATCATATTATTAAAAATGCAACGCTCAATATTACATTTAGCTCATATACCTACATATAACTTGTCCTACTACAAGTTTGATTTCAAGGTCACGCAGCGGAAATGGCGTATTTTAATTTTATGTATAAATACAGCTCGTATCAATAAAACGAAACATCAAGTATAATTCTAACAAATTATTATTAGTTAGGTAATTGATATAATTAAAAAATATATTATAATAAAATTTGCAAGAACATATTACTTTTTGTTCATAGTAAGGATTATAGTTTGGAGACTTTAAGGCAATATTTGAAAGTAGAGCAATTTACAAGTATGAACCACTATATATATACGAGTACACTATACAACCAACACACGATATGTATCTAACAACTAAGCCGCTGGACTACCTTAGTCTAGATTCCATGTACTTGTTTAGAAATGTCATTTTTTCTTATATATATATATATATATATATATATATATATATATATATATATATATATATATATATATATATATATATATATATATATATATATATATATATATATACATACATATATAAAAAAATGCCATTTCTGAACGGTCAGGGCAAATTTAGACTGAAATTTTTTTTATTTCTGAAAAAACATGCAATATCTATGATACTTAGCTAACTGCAGAAATAAAACTATACGAGAGTTATCGTTCAAGAACGTCATTGGCTTATATAGTAGCATTTTATTGCCAATAGTAAATTTAAATAACAACAGTTTTCTCATTTTAAGTTTAGTTTTCATCTCATTGTATTGCATACAAATATAAAATATGTAACTGTGTACTTTGTGTACTTTGTAACGTTTATTTATTTAGTTGACGGTCGTCGGGATCAGCGCTACCACGTGTACATAAATTAACACCGCAAGATTTATCAATAAATGATATAGGGAATACGTTAGTATTCCTATATAATTTATTTGAAAGTTATCAGAGGCCGTTGAAGGGGTTCGATTCCCACTCAGGAATAATGAATTATTTCCATTTTTTTCGCCCTGGTAACAACAAAGCGCGGCGTTGAGTTCTGCCACTCAGCATGCAATTTCTGGAAGGGCGGAAAGAGAAGAACGGAGACTTAATACTTGGTTCCGTCTACCTACGATACTATACAGCGTGAAGCTAAAATACACAAAACAATTCATGAAGTAAAAAAATTACATAAAATATTGAGTGAATCATTTGATCACGGTCTTAACCAGACCAAGTGTCAAAACACTGTTATAAGGTCAATGTCACGGCCGGGCGATAGCCCCATTTGATTCCCGTTTAATATTTGCCGCTCACACCTGTTTCAAGTTTGTTACCGAGAAGAAATAATTCTCAAAGAGGATTACATAGTACACGTATTCGTACGGGATATAAGCTCTTTCATCGTTGCAACAAAAAAGCACAGTATGTATATACGTAAGTGATATTGGAGTCAAGGACAGTAGCGCTGGTACCTACTTGGCTTTTTAAGTTTATATCGGCCATTTTAATAATCATGATTCTGATATTTCAACACACTTGTAGCTATACGAAGACAATCTCATACAAATTTAAACGACAACACCTACGTGAATTTTTGTCATTGTAGTGTTTTATTTATGCCTTAAGTTTTATTTATAATTTTTTTCTTAATGCTGTCCAAATATCTTATTTAAAATTAAAGCTTTTAGCTTTTTCTTGCATATAGAAGAGTAGGCTGAGAGATCTTGACTCTACTAACCGTTCTCCACTTTCCGTCCTGATTTTACACATTGCGTGAATGATGATGCTGTTAATGGCCAGATATCTTTAAATAATTATCTTAAACATATTACAAAGCAACTGTAAAGATAACTTCCTTATAGTTGCTTTGCAATATGCATTTTATAATATTTTGTTCCCACGAAAACATATTCAATATTATAATAAAAACAGTGGCATACATAGTCCATACGATAGAAACAAGAAATAATAATAAGCTTTTAACGGCTTGTTACAGACTCCAAAAAGTAAATAAATCGCTTATATGTCTGAATATACGCGTCTATAATAAAATTTCGAATTTGTCGAAAACATCTAAAATTACCCTTCACCTATCCTGATATATGCGAGAAGCAGAATGAAGCTAAAAAAGTCCCATTTAGTAATTCGTTGGTGAAATTTTAAACCTACTAGTGAATAGCACTCCATTTTAATAATAATACACATCTTAGTATAATGAATAATATGAAAAATATCGGTCAAGTGTGAGTCGTACTCAAGGCCAGAGAATTCCATACCAATTTTCTTGAGGTTGAATTGGTTATAAATTCGTAATAGTTTTTAGTTTTTTTCTGTCACTTACAAACCATTTTTTTCCATTGATTCAAGTTTGCATTAGCATCGCTGTATATATATTTTTTTCATTTAAGAAAACATCGAAGTGACAGCCTCGCTTTTAAGCTTTATAGATTATTGTCTCGAATTTATTTAATAATAAGCACGTTGTTTGTACCTGACAGGTCACTGAGGCATCTGCAAAAAATGTATACGAATGAACAATTACACAAAAAATAAACTGGTTTCTTGTTAAAGCATAGGTGCTTAGACGTACTTCAATCAAAATTCTAAGCTGATACATTCATCAACAACATTTTTGCGAAAACATTAATTTCGACCTCGACATGTTTCACATAAACATATGCTTACATTTTATAGATTAGATAAAACTTGGTAAAATTGTAATGACACTGTACAAAGGACATCTGGCTCACTAACGAGAATTATTTCACGTATATATTATTTTGACCTCAAACACTCATAATATCGACACATAAATGTACATTCAATTTGATATGATACTATATGGTTATAGGTATGTTATACGTAGTCATTTTTAATATTGAATATATGGAACTTTTTTTTAATTCAATTTGTACTGTAAATAAATATATTTGGAAAGGCTTTTTCGCTGGGAGTGTTCTTTTTTATATTGTATCTACTGGACAACACTCGACTGCAGATATTTAATCCATCTAGGCTTTTACAATATTCTTTGTGTGTTTAATTTTGTTGCAAATAATGGCGTTTGATTATTTAAAAACAAATAATAAATGTACATACATACTAAAATTAAAGACATTACAGACTATAATATTGGTATTTTCAGCTTCACGAGTTATTACAATTAATTACTTATTTATTAACTATACATATAACATACAATTTAAGGGGATATTTGTGATATCAAAATAATTGTTTTTTTTTCAGTCATTTACATGATACAAAAGAAACATAAATAAAAAAAATGTTGTTTGTCTTTCCGTTTGACCGGGCTAATCTCCGAAATGGCTGAACCGATTTTTATTTAACTTTCACTGGAAGATAGCAAATGTTACGGAGCAAAATATAAGCTACTTTTTATACCGTTATTCCAGCAGGATCAGGATTTACATTGGAAAATTCCAATTTACCGCGAGCGCGCACCTTGCGCCTCGATAAAATATTGCATATAAAATGATAATTTTCATTTATATGCATAGATTTTTCATTATTTTTCATAAGCAAAGTGATTCGAAAGGCAAAGGCATAAAATGGAAAGAAAAGGTAGTATACAAGCATATTATACTCGAGTAAATCCGATAGCATCAAACGGAAAGCGACACCTAAGCCGAAGCGCTAGTTGTGTTGAAATTTAATAATTATCCAATGCATCAAGATAACAATCACATCACTATAAGTGTATCTACGCGGTACCAACCTGTATGTTGTAGTCAGAATTGTATTATTTTATACAATAAGATTGGATCTACTTATAAAAAATAACAATATAAATGTCTTACAGATTGGAACAGTCCGTCCACCTTTAGCGATGATCATTTGTTATAATTGACGACGAATATAACTAATATATATATATATATATATATATATATATATATATATATATATATATATATATATATATATATATATATATATATATATATATATATATATATAATATCCCCGCAGTGCACGTCATCGCTGCAAATCATCGCATCGAAGCAATACTACAGGCTAATTTAAAACTATAATTTTACTAAAAAAAATTTTTGTTTTTGAAATAAAGCTAAGAGAATACAAATCTCAATGTGTTTAAAGCTTGTATGGAATACTACAACTATTATGCCATTCGAAAATGTAAAATATGTTAAACAATTAAGGAAGGTACTTAAATTTCAATGAGCTCAAATTGAGTTGTGCATGTTCACAAAAAGGCTCTAATCCATAAAAAAGACCATGGCGAAGCATTACCAAGGCCAACGGTAAATAGAGCAACTCCATTGAGACTCACGGCTCTTAAAGAATACTAACAAGTTCGTCACTTATATACAGTTTTTTAGAGTTGCGTTTGCGTACCTCTAAAGGAAAAAACGAAACCGTTATAGTATCACTTCATTGTCCGTCCGTCTATCTGTCCGTATGCGTGTCTGTCTATATGTCCGTCCATCTAGACCATTTTCAAAATCACGTAAAGATAGATAAAGCTTATATTTATATTATAACTCCAGGTCTATGATCTCTTAAACAAAAAAAAATCACACTTCAACTCACACTCAAAGTCATAGCAATCAAAATATATGGATCTTTATACTTCGTTTGTGTCGCAATTTTTAAGAAAATCGCCACCTAAACTAAACCTATAGTGTATGTACTTCCCAATGACCCTAATGAATGGCAGGAAAAAATAGGAAAATTTTAAGATATACCATAGAAAAAAGCTATTCATTTTACAAGTCGTACTTTACACAAGTACTACTCGCAGTTGACCAATATTATTATATTATATATTATAGTAAAATTATAAGACTATCAATAAATATAGCCTAAAGCTTTTTTTCATGTATAACACAGACACGGGTAGACAGAGGGGACCTAGTGTTAAGGTACTCTGCTCCCCACTCTCCGCTTCGAGACATTACGTGTTATTATAATAATAATATACATATATATATATATATATATATATATATATATATATATATATATATATATATATATATATATATATATATAAAACCTAGTGACTGACAGACAAGTGACAGTACACAGTCGAGACTACTGAGCGTATTCATAAGGTCGTAATTTGGAGAATAATAGGGGAGCTTTAAGATATAGTTCCTCAAAATTCCCGTGGGAACGGGATAAATCAAGATTTTACGTCTCACAGTCCATATCCGAAGTCCATCCGAAAGCATTTTGCGCTACAATTTGTAATAAAGTCATATTCGCATATAGAAGCAAAATATTTTTTAGTGTTGTATTGATTTCAAGTGCATCATATAGCAGATTAAGATATCGATAACACGACGGTCGACCTTCTTCCTATATCAGAATCTTTTTATATCAACAAGATAGCTTCGATGTAAATTTAAAAAGAACTGAAACGTTTAGAAAATAAAGTCAATGCTTTTTTTAATATTTGCGATAATTTTACTGTTCAAGGATGCAGGTCTTTCAATAACGGAGACAGTTATAAAAATAAATAAATTTGACACTTGCCAGGAATGTCTACAGTGACGATGTTCGAAGTGCGAGTACGTTGAGTGTATGGCGTCGATATTTTGTGAAACACAATCAAAGCAATGCTCTAGCTAATCCAAGTTACGTCAGTGCGATACATGTTATAAGTACCATTTTAAATTCTTACACCAAAAAGAAGTTTAGAAAATCAGAAATTTTGATATATTAATATTCTTTATAGCCAGAGAGCGGAGTGTCTTCACACCAGATTCTCTCTGCCTACTCTCCTATATGTGGGAAAAAGTATAAAACTAATAATCTTTTCGTAATTCATTCAGTTACACTTGTGTGTATAGTACGCGTACGCAAAGGGACGTACGCATAAACAAAATATTTATAGAAAATATATAACGAGGACATGTCTGGTATGGTCAACGTTTTTTTTTTGTATTATCATGTTGTTCCACAGTGCGTGGAACAATCGTAACCAAATCCAATATGCATTTTTCATATAATATACAACACAATAGATCCACGCGCTAATTTGACATAATCGTGGGAAAATTGACCGCAAAGCAAGCTAATAATAATAATAATAAGCTAATAGTAATAAATAAAAATAATGTACTCGAAATGTATATAACAGAATCATATAGAGAAAGCAAAAAAGCATTATAATGAGAAATAAATAATTTAATATGCAATATCATGACTTAATGTTTGGTTCGGTAGTGAGAGAAGATCGAACAGAGTGAGGTTCGCACGTTCAAATCTACGCTCGGGTTGCAAGCCCCGGTTCCCGCCCCGACATGCGCGACCTCATGGGATCCTTGATGTCCACGCTGAATCCACATGGATTGCTAAGTAGCTTCTTCTCTAGCGAAATACTATTTTGTCCTAATTGTTATTAGGGCAAATTTCTTTTTTTCTTTCTTTCTTTCTTTCTTAGGATATGAAATACATATAAAACTTACAAAAATTGCAAAAATAAACGTTATATTATATTCAAGTACATGTAGGTACCAAACATAAATTATTGCATATTCGCAACAAATTATTATGTCAATATATATATATATATATATATATATATATATATATATATATATATATATATATATATATATATATATATATATATATATATATATAGAATATATATATATAGAAGTAAATAATAACAACAAAATTTTCAGGACAAATGAAATAATCATCTTTTAATAAATATTTTCATCTGATATTACTAGGTAAGTACCAAAAACACGTTCGACCAGTTTAAAATAAATTAAGAAATATTTATTTCTATGCAAATAAATAGCAGTATTGTTAAAGCATCGTGATAGTTGCCAACCCCACAGGCCACGGCAGAGTCCCGAGGTGACAAAAGTAGATGTCAACCGCTAATCGGGACAAAACAAATGCACTCCAAAAAACAGGTTATGTTTAAGGGGATCTGTAATCTGTAAAAATATAACTGTGGGTATATTGATAAATATTTTTAAGCTTCTCATGATAATGTTGGTGTTATGACGAAACAAATATTAAAATAAAGTATATAATTATGATTTAGAAAGCTTATTACGAAAATCGCATCGCACGCACAACTCCACCACAAATGGAATTCCATGTATGACTAATACATGCTTGACTTTGGCTTATGGGATCTGTGGAGATTTTAATATTTTATTTGTAACGATGTACATATACAGCTATATATATATATAATACAGCTATAAATTACCATAGATACTACTCCATGTAGGTAAACATGTGTATGCTTTATATAATTCACTGTGATCATCATTAGGAACGGCATATGTCTGAATAATAGTTTTTCTTATGTTTACAAAAAGTAATGACTTATCATGGTTAATCGATTTAAAGCGGTTCTTTTGCAAGAAGCATGATTACACTCAATCACAAAATGAACGTTTCATATTTTTCATTCAACAATCTTGTATTAGTACGTTAAAATTTCAAAAAAGTATCTTTTTATCTCTTTTATATTACCTATAATAAAATAGTAAAAAAATGTATCAGTAGAAAATCCTACACTAAATATATTTAAGAAAATTTCTGTTTTTTTTTTGTTGTATAGCTTTAATAGATTTGAGCAGAATGGATTGTGCCCAGCTATAATTTATTTTGACAATATTGAACATGGCAATGACATATAAAAATCAAGAATATAGAATCAAACCCTTGATGTAGAATCACAACTGTCAATACCTTAACGTACTTAATGGGTGGCTACAGTGAATGAGCGCGAGTCTGTACACGCACATTCTAAAAGGCTACATTAGCAGCATAGTATTTCAATATAGTAGGTATATGACGGACTTATGTAAATTCGTATGTCACGTAAACTGAGATTGGATATCATCCAATTCTTTTTACGTAAACATATTTGTATTTTAACAATAATTGTCGATTCATCGCCCGTACTTTGAGAGCATTCGGCCAACGTTGTTTGTTAAATACTCCTTTGCTAGTACGTTGGACTTTAGACTTAACGTAATAGTAGTGGGTTCTAATCTAATTTCGGGGGTAAAAATTCAGTTTAGGATGTAGATAATGTGTGATAAGCCCGGTGTGATTATATAAAATGCAGCATTCAGTTCAGCTAGCCATACATACATAGAACCATACAACGTCTCCAATAGGTCACGAAAAAGGAAAACAGTATGACATCTATACTTTTATTGTATTATTATAAGCTCAGGGACTGATGGCTTGAAATGATAAAATATTTTATTATTATATAATATATACTAATCGTCACACGTTAGTTGTGTCTGGTCAGAGTTGCCTCCGTGGTACTGGTACTTAGCATTAGTCATATGACATATACGATATTTGATCATTTCCAATTGACCACTTGGAACGAAGCCGCAGGTAAAAGTTAGTAGCATACGTAAGTACTGGACCATACATACATACATACACATATACATACATACCTACATACATACCTACATACATAACTTCCCGATTTATCCCTATCGGGGTAGCCAGAGAGACGGAGAGAGAGTAAGTAACAATGTTATCTCATACAAAAAGTAAGCAGAAATGTTTTGATATATGTAGTAAAGATATACTCAGAAGTTCAGTATGTTAGAACTCTGATGTTTATTAAGTAAAGTACTTGTAGGAGAGCTTTTGCTAATAAATGATTTTTATGAAGAAATTTTCCATGTTTCTTGCAAGAACTTATTTTGTGTATGTCCTCATATTAGATACCATCTGATTTAATGTAAGTACTACATGAATCTTTTGTTGAACATAATATTATAACAATCATGTTGTATTTGCAAGAAAATTACATTAACGAGCTGTATTATGTTAAGAATAAACTTTGATTTTCTCAACAGTTTCAAAAAGTAATTGTATAATATTAAATCGACAATTGGTCATAAAGTATGCACAAACATATCGACTTCCATTTTCTAATGTAATTAAAAAAAAACTACTATTTATAAAAACATTTATTTGCAAGACACCATTGCGTAATTTGAAATATTGATATGTACTATCTCTATAACTGACCAGCAAAGGTAAAGTAAAAAAAAAAGTAAAAAAAGAGATGGCGAGTTCGTAGTTAATTTCCTAAATAATAATAATATAAATTCTAAGAAGTATTTAACTTCTTAGACAGTAAACATTAAGCATTGACACATGAGTAAACGTTGAGTAATTATACAACAACTAAGACAAACTCACTTCACTCATTGTTTGATTAGCACCTGAGTAAGAAAAAAAAAGCCGAATAAACTCTTACGGTGAGTATGAAATCATACGGATTATATTTATAGTAGTAGCATTTAATAAGCAATAAAATCATACGTTTATTACTTTATTACTCACTTTTAAGTATGAGACCGACCTAGATAAATCACATTGGAATAATTTTTGCTACTATTTACTTAAGTGACGCCATCATGGCATTGGGTTGTGGTGATTCGTGGTATCCTTATATATATATATATATACTATATATATATATATATATATATATATATATATATATATATATATATATATATATATATATATATATATATATATATATGTATATATATATATATATATATATATATGTATTATATATATATATATATATTATATATATATATATATATATATATATATATATATATATAGCGACAACAAATGTATCGTAATATTAAGTGTAAGGAAACTTATGATTTCGATTGATAAGCCTCTTTACTAAACGATTAGATAACAATAGTAATATCATTTACATACATAAATATGTATAAATCAATATTAATAAAATTAAACCTCGCATCCAAATTCGCATTCAAATTTTACATAATATCTAATATAGGTATTATTTACTTAAAAGGAGATCTCTATCACAATTTTTGATACCTCAGATTTCTTTTATCAACAAATAATATATATTATATATATATATATATATATATATATATATATATATATATATATATATATATATATATATATATATATATATATATATATATATATATATATATATATATATATATATATATATATATATATATATATATATATATATATATATACATAATACATATTCGCAGGTACTGAATTCCAATTGATTTTACTTGCAAGCCGGCTACTACTGATTATGATTGCTTGTGATTTTTTCGGGTTTACTGACAGTCAGAAAGATTCAGCCCAACATTGGATAGCAGCTAGGTCTTTATTTAAAATATTGATGGTTTCAGACAATTCGTTTATATAGCCATGTTGGTATAACTGCAAATCATCCGGATACAGATGGTAAGGAGAAGAAATGACTTTGGAAATATTGTTTATAAAAATAGAAAACAGAAGAGGAGAAGGAATACCGCCTTGTGGAACGCCAGCAGTGAGATCTAGCCAAGATGACGTATGATCATTAACTTTCACCCACTGTTGACGGTCGAAAAGATAAGAGTGAAACAAGTATTCATATTTTTAAATTTAAAATATATATATATATATATATATATATATATATATATATATATATATATATATATATATATATATATATATAATATATATATATATATATATATATATATATATATATATATATATATATATTCCGTATTATCATATTTTTAAATTTAAAAAATATATATTTCGAGATTTATATAATATTTTTTATTTTGTGTAATGATAGTGACTCTTAGATAAGTAGTTACCTCCTGTTTACCATGCTGTCAATTTCGTGGATTTCTAAAACAACCGTTAATCTACTTGTCGTCTGTCCAGATAACGTGACACTGATACTAGGAAACGGTTTGCTTTTCAAATTCTTTTTTATCAAAAAGCAAACTTAATATTTTGTGAATGGTTTGCTTGAAAAACAATGATATCATTGTTATGATTGGTAAAATATAACTAATCGTAAATTCTATTTCCTATATTTTATGTAACAACTTGAATTAAGGATCCATATGGATCGTAAACGATAATACGAAATAATCAATATGTTATATAGACATTAACATGTCGTTTTTTATATACTTACGTGCCTACAATAAATCAATTTAAGTATAATCTCCACCAGAGTTTGCCGCATAAGTCTTTCCAGAATATGGCTATGAAATTCATGATTCCCCAAAGTGGGGTTGAACCCACCAAGTATCGCCGATTGGGGATCCCTTTTACAGTCAGAGTCAGATTCTGTTTGTACATATAACATTGAAGTCAATATGTAATATTATTTATACTATTATAAAAATATTATTTTATATAATTTTATCATATTATATTCCTATAGAAATAATCAATTATTTTCACAATATAATTGAAAACAAAATGAATAACAGTAATATAGATAAGCTATAGTTAGTGTTAATTAACATATTAGTTTGTTACATATAATTCTATGGTAGATAATATTGCAAGATTTTTTTGTTTATATCACAGTTACACGTAAAATACATGATTCTGATGATTCCCTACAGAATATAAATCTATACGAAATATATTTGAGTATTTTTGTATGCAATTTCCAAAATTATATTAAGTACAAAGACTCTATGACATATAAAAATATCTAAAATTAAATTTACTTACGCATCTGTACAATATTGTAATATATGTTACAGCAAATATACCTTATTTTCCTTAATTTAATTTGTAATTTTTAGAAATAAGTATGTATGTGTAAAATAATAACTAGACGGGATTTAATATAGATATGAGCAGTAACTGAAAGTCTACATGAAATACGATACTGGACATTCGTTGAGTACCTACGTACCTACCTACCTACCTACCTATGTATTACTATCTCCTACCTATACTTATCACTATAACGTAGACATGAATGTCTCCAATTGGCGTTTCCTATGTGAAAAATGACAGTACAATGAGTCAATGAACCGAAATATTTCACATTAAAGGTGTAAATATGACGTTATCAAAATCATATTACTAATTTCTCTTGTAAATTGGAAAACATCGTGAATATAAAAAAAAATTAAATAGCCAGAAATATGAATACAGTAGTGCATGGCTTGATTATCAACAAAAGATGTTTAGATATTGTATTGATTGTCGTTGATTGAATCGCGCTTCAGCTTACTGCGGCGATGGACGGATGCGAGCATTTCACATTCTAAATATTTAATCTTATACGACAAACAGTCGTTTCAAGTGCCTATATCAAACTTTCTTGTAACTTTGCTCATGGATTAGCTTAATACGTGGTATTCAACAATTTATATGCAAATAAATTGTAAATACTTGTACGTAACGTGTTTTTTTTTTGTCAATGATTTACAAAAGTGATTTTAAATTCGATGTAACATTAAATTGAATTGTGACATTTTAGTAATCTTTACGTATAATGAAGCACTAATATGTTAAAATATACTGATAACAAATATAGTATATCTGTTAACGATCAGGCAGGGCAGGCTTGTTAAAATAATTTATATATATTTATATATATATATATATATATATATATATATATATATATATATATATATATATATATATATATATATATATATATAGTTAGTACTAGATCGCGTTAGTACTAGAATTATATTAGCCTCATTTCTTTTATTAATACCAATAGTACTACGTCAGATAAAATGTGTTAATGCATATTGATAGAAGTTAAAATGCGACCTATCCTAATGAAAATAAGTTATCTTCGTAATCCGATTCGACATTGATTATACATCATTACAAATACATTGTAAATTTCACTCCTGTAGAGTAATGTACTTATTACATATTATTCAACCTTGTCGGACAATTTATTGCCCTTTCAATAAGTTATGAAAATCTATAAGACATTGATCGTTAATTGTAATAAACTTGTTACAATAAATATTTCAGTATAAAAAATTAAATAAAAATCCTTGGACGTTTTTCTATTTATTTAAAATAATGAAATAAAATAAAATAATATATATATATATATATATATATATATATATATATATATATATATATATATATATATATATATATATATATATATCTTCTTCTTATTCTTCTTGGCATTAGTCCCGGCTTTTGCCAGGGTCTGCCTTCCGACTGAGCCTACTCCACTTTGCACGGTCTTTAACATCCTCAGTGGATAATTTATATATATATATATATATATATATATATATATATATATATATATATATATATATATATATATATATATATATATATATATATATAATTTTTCGACGTGGGATAGCTTACAGGAAATTTAGGACTATCTGGCTTTGACCTACACCGCTATCTCAGTAAAAGATTATTTTTTGTTTTTGTAATTTATGTCGCTAAGTAGCTCCCGCATTTGTGTTTTTTACAAAATTATACAAAAGTGTCATACAACATGAGGAATGAATACCTACACACAACTCTACCATTGCACTTAAAAGACAAAGGTATGTTAAAGCTAAATAAAGTATCTATTACCATGAAGCTTTGAGCTTGCGTTATGGTTCCGCGAGTAAATATTTATTTAGTTTACCTACAATATACGTGGAAACATATCCCATGCATTCAACCAATTACGAATTCGAATCTGCTAATTAGTACGAAAAAGTGAACATTCAGCAATTTGAGGGGAAATATGATATTTAAAATTTGATATTTATATTTAAGAGGCGCATTTCTATCCACAAATTGTTATTATAAAAGTCCGCAAAATACAAACAAGGATAAGGATAAGCCTACGCTTGTTAATAGTGGTTCCAAGTGTGTTAAGGATACGAGTTAGAATTTTTTAAATAACATTAGTAGCACCTTGGGGTATTTCTTTACAACATATACCGCAAGATAGTCATTGAATTATTAGGATATATAAATTATCAGATACTCATATATATATATATATATATATATATATATATATATATATATATATATATATATATATATATATATATATATATATATATATATGTCACATATAGAAACAAGATAAAAAATTCGCACTAACAAAAATGAAATTATACAATTTAAGCTTATAAATAATGATAATAATGTTAATAGTATGAATAATTTATCTGTATTAAAACTAGATTAATGATTTAAGTAAAAGCGACTTACTTGTGGGGCGAAGCCTAGGAAGGAGAGCTTCCTCTTACCGGCGCTCATGTCAATGTAGAGTGAAGATCAAAACACTGGACACTAGGCGTTAGACATGCACGTGTAAATGACGTGCCGGCAACGAGCCGACTGATGGTCCGCGAGTGTCGAAGCGTCAGCGCAGATCTACCGGCGCCTACACAATAAACGAGAAGTCTCGCCGGTCGACCTGTGGCTGTACCACGGACCACCGTCCACAACGGACCACCGCACTCACCTGCAAACAAAATAATAAATGGTATTTAATATAAGAATGTCCTTTTACGATATATCCAATTAATTCGGCCCGTACTTGTTATATAAAAGACTGATACATCCTCTAGGATTATGTTGTTTTATGTAAATAATATAGGAAATTTTGTATATAATTATATTTCTTTCTCTTTCTAGTTATTGTATTACCATAGGAGGACGTGTAAAGATCAATTAAAAAAAAATAACTAAGTAATCTACTTTAATTATTTTATTAATTGCATATAGTATGATACGATGGTGGCCTTTTAAAGATAACAACAGGTTAAGATGCAAATTCACCAATTTACATACAAATACTCGTATATATATTTGTACTTAATTTTAACATCAAGAGTGCATTTAATAATGCTAGAGACCTAATATATAAGTATTTATTTATCAAATATATATATATATATATATATATATATATATATATATATATATATATATATATATATATATATATATATATATATATATATGTATGTATATACATGTATATTACGATTAATCAAAATATTATTAATATTTGCTCATTCAATCTTGCAATTCAAGCAAAGTCTCTAAAACGTTACATGACAAGGAACACCAATGAACAACAAACTTAATAAAGAATATATTTTAGTTACAAAACTGAAAATTCCAATATACAACACTGAAAGTAAGGCTTAAAAATTTATAAGTGATACAAATTAATAAACCAGTTGATATTTTTTTCACTATAATAAATATTATCGTTCGGTCTCTACATCCATTTTACCGTTCATACAGTTAGTATCACCAGCATGTTATGCTAATATGAATATATAATCTACTTTACACGGTTAAAATGTTGACGATTTCAAATATATTATTTTCGTACACTTTTTCCGCAATAAAACATATAGATTTCGCTCCAGGTACATTGTTTTTGCGTAGCTCTAATGGTTAGACGACTAATACCAAGGTCAAGTTGTTTGTTTCCGACACTTGACATTAAACACATGTCTGTTAATAATTCAAAGTGATATTTTTACATTTTATGTAAAGATTCGTCAAATGGCTTGGCTAATATATATCACGTCAAATTAAATATATATATATATATATATATATATATATATATATATATATATATATATATATATATATATATATATATATATATATATATATATATATATATATATATATATATATATATATATATATATATATATATATATGTATATATATATATATATATATATATATATATATATATATATATATATATATATATATATAAAAAAGCATAATTACAGAAATTATGTAAGAGATAATCTTAGATTAAATGTTCATTAGGTTACATTATAAGGACCAGTGGCCATAAATTATAATCATATCATTTTCGCTAAGCTAATATAAAATAAAAGTATCGGATTTTAATAGGCTCTTTTTTACTTCACACTGCACTGTATTCAGCATATAACAGAAGAGGCAGATGAAACCAAACCTACATACATACATCATACGAGTACATATATCATATAAATTAATATTGTTTTTTGCTTTAATCTTTTTAATATTCAAATATCTATTATCCAAAAGTTATTTTTTTGTATAGTTTGTAAATTAATTATTTACATCTCAATTCAGCGTTATTCTATGTTCTGTGTACTGCTTGTTCTGTTAATTACTACGGATATGTTTTATTTTAATTGAAGTGAATGTTGTTTTTAGAATATGATCCACTTACAGTAATTACATTGGAATTCTTAATCATCACGCATACTGTCGTACTATTGGATAGAGCTTGTCCCTATCGTGCCTGCGACGCGGATTGGTTTAAGGAACGTAAGCAATATTCGAGTCTTGAATGGAAATATTGATTTCATAGAAGTCATTATCACTTGTTGCTCTTACTTGACGGTATATCTATAAAGATAAGCAGAAAATAAACGAATGTTTCAATAATGTACTTGTTACTCATGAAAGTAAAGAAAGCTAGTAGAGTTGACACAATTCGTGATTCTATAAAGTAAACATACGTTGTAATGTACTACAACTTAAACAAGCTAACTGTAATTAATTTAGTGTGGTTCCATAGCGTATTATTCAGTAAACTGGTCAAGTGTGAGTCGGGACTGACGCAACGTACTAAATTAGTACGTATGATTTTATATCAACGTAACATCAATTTAACTTATGATATATTACCCGTTGATCTTATATATAAAGATGGCGAATTTAAATTTGCAAACGTACCTAAATACATAATCATGTCTTATCTTATACATATTATATTATAGTTTTAATGGTTTTTATGACAGATCTATAAAATTCCGAACGTCTAACTCGGGCTTAAGAAAAGCTATTTTGACAAACGGACAAACATACACACAATTGGACTTCAAAGTGACCCTATAAAAGTAAGTTTTTTCAAAGAACTGAACCCTAAAAACGACTAAATACTAAAAATAATAATGGCGTTGATAGTAAAAAAAAAGAAAAAATTAAATATAAAAACAAAACCAAATAATATCACATTTTAGGATTTTCCTAATAACGTGTGGATACAGAATGTTTAAACAAGTGAGTTCACTTTAACGTTTAGATGTATGAGAAGAGATAATGCAATATTATACAGATTATTTTTATTTGTCTTTAGAATTTTTATATCTTTTGTCACTTAAAGTACTTAATAATAGGCGTTAACTGCCACCAAAAGCAAACATTTGCCAGCGTTAATAAAATATATATAAAAGTCTATAGAACGTAGCATTCGTTAAATGTGACATTGTAAAATATGTAGGTTATATTTGGAAGAATTTATCTAAAAGCTCTTAAAGCTCTGAGAGTCTGATCTTCATTTGCCGCCCAACTTTTGAGTCGTTGTATGTTGAATGGACTTCAGTCAGACGTGCCACTGCGCCACGAAGGTCTTAATGTTATTATTTTTTGTAATTACATCAAATGTCGTGTTCTGTGTGATCATTAGAAAGTTCCTAATAATATCCCTCCGGCTTTACTTACGTTCCTTGGGTCAAAAGTAAATATCACAATCTACGTGACGTAACAGTATAATTCTTATACATCAATAACTGAAGATGTATTTAGGTAATATATTCAAATAGCACAAACATTCACACATATGTGAAAAATGTTACAATTGAATCTAAAAATATGGCGTCAAACGTGTCACCGTGACTTTTGGTTTAGATCAGTAATATTTAATTATATATAAACAAGTGGCACTTTTGGAGAAACTACCATGCATTCCTTCCACGCGCTAAAACCGTTTTGTGGAAATTGATTTATACATGTTTAAATACAACTCTTGGAAAATAATCAAATTAGAATAAAAAATAGTAGAAATTGAAAAAAAAATCTCGTAAGAAAGTAGTCTAGTAGCACTCTTTTTGGAAGAGACTGTCCAGCACTTTCAAGCACTTAACACCCACTGAACATTAATGAAGGCTTTCCGAGCGCTTGTAAACACGTAAGAAAATCACATATAATGTTTCAATTAAATACATCAAAAACGTTGTGCATTTATTGTACATCATAATTGTTTTTTTAACAGCATATCGCTTAAGCTAATATCTTAGAATTTGTAACTGACTGCTTAATCCTCCTAGTTAACCTTTTACAACACATGTGGATTACCAGAAATACATTGTTGCTACCGTCTAGACCTAGATATCTAACCTTATCAAAAACCTTCAAGGGTTACTTATCATATATATCGTAAATTGTATATTTCTGTTACACTACACAATACTTCCTCTATTGCAACAAAATGTCTTCATAGCCTACTACGTAGACCACAAACACTGGTCTCTCACAATCCGAGGATCCGTTATATGTGATATCCTAAGATTAATAGATAAGTTTCTATTTAGTAATTGATTGTGGTCCATGAACGGTCGCACGTATTTAGATTAAATGAGGTAAACATATCAACATCTAACAACTATACAGTTATCGTCTTAGAGAACGTACATATTTATTAGTAGCAGTCTATATATATATATATATATATATATATATATATATATATATATATATATATATATATATATATATATATATATATATATATATATATATATATATATAACACTTATATCTTACATATCAGGGTCTTAGAAATATTGATAAGTTTTATGTTTAGTGATTTATTATTAGGGCTGGAAGCGCCGGAGTGTTGTTTACCCTCTACGTGGACGGTGGACCAATATGGACAACTATGTCCTACAGATGGATAGAGCTGTGGGATTTATTGAAAGAAACCCCGATACTATCTACAAAAGCTTAGCGGTGACGCTCTCCGCTATATGACAAAGGGGGAAGCTAAAAAGCTAAGTTTCAAAATGTAAAAAAAAAACTAAATATATCATAATTAATGATATTTTTGTTAAATATTGGTAATTAGGTACATTGTTTTATATGTAAATAACAAATAGTATGCCACTTCCACCCTTTGAAAAGATAACATGCATGATAAATAATTATTTATAAATGTTATGATTTTTAAATCATAACATTTATACAGATCATAATTTTATAAATTTAATATATTTTTACTATACAGTAGTTAAAAAGTCTTAGTCTAGTTTGCTTGAAGTGGTATTAATGTTTTCTACTGTCAATTTCGTCCGACGTACGATGATAACATCAATAATCTTTATATTTATTAATTTTTCGATATAATTAATATAATAAAAACAAAATTTTCACCTTCTCTATGGATTCCGCAAATAAGGTAAACGGAAGAGATCTTAGTGTCAAGATATATAGTTATTAGCTAACAAAATACTTCATATTACCAAAACCAGAAAACGTCAGTCGGCACTTACAAGTTACAGCGAGAATTAACGCCTTTAATTTTTATTTTGCGTTTTGTTATCGCGTGTATTATATGAATTTATTATCATACGGAAGATCAGGCATTTACTTGAAATTTTCCATTTGAATATTTATAAACAGATAGTACAAATGTAATCATCAAATCGATTGATGGGAAACATGTCTTTAACACCAATTGTTCCGGATTCCAGACTTTGTACCGCTACATTTAATAAAAAATAACGTATGACATATCTAAGATTTTACTCGTCACAGTCCTAGATTTCATTCCTCATTAGGTGGGCTGATTTTATTATAAATATTTTAATTTTCTCACTATTATTAGACAAAATTGTGGCGTCACATTCCTAGATTTTGAGCGAAAAAAAGTAGTTGAGAAAAATTTATATTCCATTATATTCCATTAGCATTTTAAGTGTATATTAAATATAACAATGTTTGTATTTTTTTTTAATTATAGCCCTATATAAATAAACAGCAGTAATATGTAATGTTTAAATTATTTTAGTTTCGATAAGGACATTGTGTCCTGTTTAAGTCAGTATCGAAATAAAATAAAATTGTAAAAACTGAATGCAGTCGTAAAAACAATCTATAAATATATATACCCTTATATTTTTAAATGAATATATCGTGACTTCTACAACAGCCATTGAGTTGTAGCGTTCACTATTTACTATTTTAAAGGCACGACTGATGACTAATAAAAATTAACACAATGTATACAAATGTTAAGAAATTATAATTTAAATGTTATTATTGCGAGAACTACATTCATCTATAATATATTAAAACAGGGAATATATTGTAATCATATAGCATAAACATATACTCCATATTGGTGACATAAAAAGACTAGATGAAAGAGTCGTATCCAGTCGTAAAAAAAGTTAAATAGAGTTAAAAGCATAAATTAAGCGAAACAACACAAGAGCGGTCGATACATAACGGTAACGGTCGGTATATCTAATATATTAAATATTAAATGTAATACTAACTAATCTTATCAGCACAACCAAAAAAATGTAATACAATAATGTAGTGACAATACGAGAAGCTTGACAGAATGCCACATAAACGGGCGACACGATTAGGCACCCATGTACCGTGTGATAATGACATTATGGGTAAATTATCTATAAAAATAACTATTAATAATTTTGTTTATAGCATACTTTATTTGTTTATAAGCTTAGCAGCATTACCTTTCTGCTAGCAGACGAAATATTTGAAGATGAGACCACAAGTCCGGGAAGTCATCAGACTAGCGGCAACATAACGGCATTTGTTATTTGAAATTACTTTCAAGAAAGTTCTCACTAAGTAAAGTAATCTAAAACTATGTTATGGAAGGAACCGACACTATGCGACTAATACGACGCGTAAATAAAGACTGAAACATGTACAATAATATGATCAGTTCAGTGTCATTAAAAATTCATACTTGTTAATAGCTTTATTGTTGGAACACGTGTGTGCGCAGGTGGTCAAACCCAACCACTACCAAGCTGAATGGCAGAGTTTTTGAAATCCGGCACTTCGACTATGTATATGAAATGTACAAGATCGCGTTGCGACTATCTTGTCGGGGTCTGGTCATTGGCAAACATATTTATGTATTTATTAAACTTTACAGGAACGTATTAACAATTTATACATGTACATACATACCTATATATTTTATTACATATTAGTCAACTGCGTTGAAAACATTGATCACACACATATAGCACAATCATAATGATCGAAAGTAAGAAAAAGCACTGATATAATTTATTAACACTACTTAATTGTATGACATTGATTATAATTTTGACATAAACATGTCACATGAGGTTTTCAAAACGTTTATATTTTTAATGCGAAGTTACATTTGGACATGGACACCACGTGACGATGTCACTTGGACGGTATTAATATCAAGATCCATGGCGCCTCGTAACATACATAAGCTATATACTACACAGCATGGACCAGTAAGAAATTTAGTGATTACAATACGATTTAAAATATAAAGCAATCTCTGAAAAATACTGTTCGTAAACATCTCGAACACACAGCAAACGTCGAAATGTCCTAGATGGTTTATGGAGGAGATTTTTTAAAAAAAGGAGATGGACTTTTATATACTTGAAATCGTTGAAATATCATTTCATTACCATCTGATACTTGATCTAAAACATGTGGGAAGCCTAGTAATCAGATACTAAAATTACCTATATGTTCATAATATCATAATATAACTTATTCTCTTATATGCTTAGCAACGTTTATAATAAATATTTTTTATATATGTCTGAAAATTATGTTTTAAAAACTACTGTGCATCTCGGGGCCGGTTGTAGTTTTCAATAGGACTGACACTACCGACATTTAGTATAATTTTACTATTTAAAAGTGCTTAAAATGGCCTATTGGAATGAAGATCGATGTAAAAAGACTTATTATCAAATGGCATCTAGAATTTAATCTTTATTTAAAACTAGAATTTAAACTTCGTTCACGTCAGCTTGTCTTCAAGTTCCATAACAGATAGATTTTTGATTATCATATGGCAACAAAATGTTCATATTAAAAATCAGACTTTCCAGGTCTTTTATTATAGATAAATAAATGATAAATATGGATTTATAGGCATTATGTGGCAGGATCAACAGACAACCTAATGCCTTATATATGCCTATATAGGATTCTTAGTTCTATGCTTTTCGCTTGCTTTGGAAATACCTACTGTGTGTTGGGTAGCGTAGGTTACCCAAAGATGCGCTTCGTCATACTAGAGGGTGAAAATGAAAATAACTCATACAAAATCACGTGTGTTACCAACTATTCTAATTTATATACATTGCCGTAAATTATATTCATTATCGACTAGATAACTGCAACCTCACGTGTATTATGTTATATTTCATTTATCGCCTAGTTTTTTATCTCAAAGTTTAAGTACAGAACATCTGAGCAGATGTTCTGGTGTTCTGATGATGACATCAGACAATGCAGTAGTAAAAACAATAGTTGCTGCGGAGCCATTTTTCATAGTTAAGCTGGTCTGGTCTCAATTTGGAATTTATGTCAAGCTTTAAAATGCTTTGTAATTAAGACGTGTCTAATGGGCTTGGTAAATAGATACATTGATTTTTGTACAAAATTTTAAATTCCACTTTACTTTAAAATAGCACACATTCTTATATATGTATATACTAGCTACTACTCCCTTTTTTTGTGTGTTAGAATCGTATAAGTAACTAAGTATAGGCATATTTATTAAAAAAAATCGAATATTTTCAACTTATAAACCGACATTACAATTAATATTCTTAAGATTCTATTGTTGTATATAATTGAGTCATTAACAAAATCAAATTGGGTTTTCATACATGTATGAAAATAAAATATAATATAAATCAAAAGCACAAAGGATTCAAATTCTATACTATACAACTTCGATGCAAACCACCACAAAAACCACATTCTAACACTTTTGAACACCGTTAGGCGATGTGTTTCAATAAATAGATACAGCATCATCATATCAGCTGGGAGGCATTCACTGATGAACAAAGGCCTCTCTCATTTGCCATTGAGCGGCATAAAGACCGGTTCTAAGCTGCCCTCATCCATCGGATTCCGGCGACCTTCACCAGGTCGTCCGTCACCCTCGTGGTCGCCACTAGACTATACAAGGAACACACCATCCAAGTTTCCATCAGTCAGTCATTCAGGAGGCATTCTATATATTACATAGATATATAATAAAATAACACACACACATATATATATATATATATATATATATATATATATATATATATATATATATATATTTATATATATATATATTTATATATATATATATATATATATATATATATATATATATATATATATATATATATATATATATATATATATATATATATATATATATTTATAATAGGTACAAATGAAAATTAAGGCTATCTTTCATTAAATAGTTACAATGAACCAAAGCAAATGGGATGAGATTATTGTTTCCCCAAATGTTATTTATTATGTTTTGTTTATTAGAGGTTATACAAGTACCGCAACTCTTAAGGCTCAGAGACAGACAATAATCTATAGAAATAATAAGACTCATCCCATTTACTTGTTACACATACAATTTTTTATGTAATATGGCGTCTGTCAAAATGTAGTAATGAAAGAACAAAAACACTCGTACAAATATATATATATATATATATATATATATATATATATATATATATATATATATATATATATATATATATATATATATATATATATTACACACCATACCATATATATGGTGTAGTGTATAATATGGCTGTGCTAAAAGAAAAGAGGACAATTAAAACTATGAACGAATATAATAAAACGATTAATTATAATTATATCAACAAAATCTTAGCATATAAATAATATTAAGTTAATTTAAATAAAATTTATGAACATTCATTAGCCTACACTACACTCATATTAACGTGCTCCAGGTATTTCTTGCCAAAAACTGCCGATGTCGTTAAAAGACGACTGAATTTCAGCCACATCAGACGAATCTATGTTGTCTGAATTAATCTGGAAAAATAAACATATATCTTGTGTGAACCAGCTTATGATAAAAATCTTGTACTTTATGCCAGAGGAAGGCAAAGAGGACTAAGTAATATATCACTCTATTTTTATTTTCCAGACATTTCTTGTATACAACTCTATAAGCTAAAGAACCAAATCAAACGTAAGTTAACGTATATTTTTTTTTTGTAGAATACCCTGAGAGGTATAAAAAAAGATTTTTAAAAAAGACCTTACTATTAAATACTTTAATAGACATCTATAAAATCTTTATTGAAGTTGTTATTTTATCTTTGGTGCTTAAAATAAATAGTTTAGCTATGTGCTCTATGCCGACGAAATACGCCATCTATGTCTAGAGTGATTGAATTATTTTGTAAACTTTTAAAGTTTAATCAAAACGGATAGAATGGAAAGATGGCAGCACAACATAGTAAATGGTAAAAAAATCTAAATAAATAAAAGGTTGTATCATTTATTATATTTATTCATAAAAAATAAAAACATTGTATTATTATTTTAAATAGATCATCTTGTTTGTCTTGTTACCAGAGCGAAGAAATTGAAAATAATTAATGGTCTTCAACTAGGAATCGAACCCATAACCGTCGCATTTGCTCTATATTATCTATACGTCAAAAATTAAGTAAATACGGCCGGAAATACGTCATAATTCTGTGTAATTTTCAACAGTTAAATACTTATTTAGGTAATGCAGACAAACAATTGATTATCGTAGCACAGATTACAGTTAAAAATATTACAAACGTGTCAGTTCTACGCCACCAGATGACAAGATACCTAGCCTAGCCACTCCTCATACCCGAGTTCTCCATCAAAATATCAATTAATACAAACTAGTTTTCTGTATTGGTGTCAGATGGCACAATAGACCATTGCTAATAATAATTATTAATAAAATTTATATTTTGTGCTATATTTATGTGAATATATTTTATTCAGAAGGTAATGATATAAAAATAAATTAGAAAACATTAAAACACCGTAAAATTTTAAATTCAACTAACGTACGTAGCGTATTTAATTTTATCATTAATTATAATATTCTAGTTATTTTACCCTTAGCCCAACTAGTCTGTACATTGTCTCCTGGTCTTAGAGTAGGGTGAGTTAAAATAGTCTTAATCTTTGATATAATTTCTTACCGTTTTGTAAGGTTCAACTCCATTTCTTCTAAAATTAAGTAGCGTGACAGGCTTTTGTCTTCTTTCGAACGGTTCAAATTCTCTCTGTGGAAAAAAGATTATTTCGTTACTGAAATAAACAAATATTATAGTTAATTGTATACTACATCCACAGTATAATATAAAAATATATTTAAGTTCATTCGCTAAATACCTTTTCAAAAAATGGGTCAAATCCATAAAACATCGGTTTCGCAAGTTTTGTAATAAAATGCCGTGGCCTGGGAACAACTTGATGAGATGTTACATCGTTGGGCTGACGTGGAAACTGTTGAAAATATCAATTAGTCTTTTATAACATTAAATTAATAAAATATGCAAAGACGTATTGTAATAAAGAAAACAGTAGCTTACAATTGAAGGCGGTCGGTAAACCCATAACGAATTTAATTCAGGATTTCCCTCCCACTTATCTGAGGTAGAAATGTAATCATTGGTGGGTATTCTGGTGGATGCTTTTCGAACATCTTTTATATTGTCGGTTGCTGTAAACAAAAACACACCGAAATAACCAATAACTGTCTTCATTATGAAATTAAATATATATTATAGTATTAGTAATATATCAGTACACTGTAGCAGGACGGGATGAAACGACGAACAATGTAATATTCCGATGGTAGCGAAATATACATTCATTTTTTAACGTATTCCCAATTCTGGTAGGTGTAACGGGTTGCGCTTGAATAAGTGATGGAAATCAAAAGAATACATAGACGGACATACTTATACCAAAGAATAATAACTTCTTCGAAAATACTGTTTACCTTTGCACGACGCGACGGAGACTCCTTGGAAAGCGTAGTGTTGACTTTCATTCAAAACAATTCGTATTACCAAACAGAGTTCGACTAACATATTTATCTGATCAGTATCAAGGCACAGGTATGACTGTAGACAATAGGCTCTCAAAGTAGAAAACAGCTACTAGCATCATCTTTTGTGAAGTAACATAAAAACATTTACCACTTGTATATATTACGGGTGATCTAATTTGATTGTGAAGTAACTATAAACAATATTGAGACTTCTTGTTTGAGTAGACATAAAAAGATTTTATTCATTCTATGTTTTATACTATAGATAAAAAGATTTCTCTTTGTATATTATTATAATTCCCCTCGCTAAAAAATAAATGATGTAAATAAAAGATGGTGTCATATTTTTCTTTCAAAAAAATTGTAGTGTATAATATATTTAGGCCTACCTGGTAGATAACAAATTACTAAGGATTTTTTAATCGTGTGAACCATCTAAAATATCCGAATAGCCATTACACGGGGGGCGATTACAAGGTCTCCTTTGCTCCTCGAGCTCACCCGGTGCACACCTTCCGGAGACACAAAGTCGTCGGCGTGATATGTTCCCATCACCACATGTTACAGAACATTCACCCCATTTGCTCCATCTACTCCACAGTTTGCGTCGTTTCAAGAGAAGTTGGTTGTTCACTGGAAAAATTCAGAAAATCTTTTTCTACAGGACTTTAATTTGCGGATAAATTTATATATTTATATATTGAATGGATAATTAAATTATATCACTTTCAAGCTAAAGAAGTACTGTTAAATATTGTAAGACCGATGTGAACACATTAGAATTAATAATTGTACCGTTGGCTGTGCTATTCCTAGTACGCTTTGAAGGCCAGGAGAAAGGTATTAATCGTGTTTTATAAGGCTTTGTTTCTAAGTTATTCTTGTTTAATTGTTCATCACGCACAAGGTTTACCAGTTCGTAGGGCTTAAATGATAATTGGTTGTCAATAATATGTTCAAAGTCATCGCACAATATGAAATAAACAGTAGTTGTAAATACAATGATATAGGTAAATCGTATAAAAACCATTAAGAAAATGATTAAATTTTGACATTTTTATGTTGTCAAAGTACAAGAAGGAAACTACTATTAGTATTGATATAATAATGCCATTAAAAAAAGGAGGAAAAAAAATCAGATCTCTGATTATAAGAATTCTTAACCAATAATCATATTACGACTAATAATTTTAAGGAACACTAAAGTTTTACACTAGTGGGCTTTTATGATTTTAATAAAGTATTTTAATATTTTATTATTATACTATAATAAAATAATGGGATAAAACTAAGTCTAATAAATCAGAAAAAGATAATAACTGTACAGCTGACTATAAATAAAATATAGTAATAGGTACCTATAAACTGGGACGATATGCTGATATAAGTCTAGTCTAGGACTATTTGCACCTAAAGGACATCACGCCGATACACAAGACCTCCAGATGCAAGACATCTCCCGCGTGACCTCATCCACACCATCGATTCCTGAGCTGCTGCCATGGCTGCTGGCGTTAGTGATGTTGCCTAAACTGGGTCTCAATTGACTAACCGGGGGTCTCACTTTGCTGGGCTGACCGTCGGGCTCACCCTCCCCACTGCCATTTTTCATCTCCCCTCCAAGGTTGATAGAGAAGACCCTGAAGAGTATCGTCTCAGAATTATAGATGAAATTAATCGAAAACCTGACTCCAATTTCATGAAGAACCAAAGCATTACTTATGCAAGCGTCTGAGTCACCTCGGTGGAAAATGACTTTATTGTAGGTCATCGGTTCTAGAATACCCTAGGTTTTCCAGAAAGTACCCGCACCCTCGATGATTTGCAGTAGGACCACTTTGGACGTCATGCTGAATCTACTACTCTCGTTCTGCGGCGCCTTTCAGTACGATGACTGATTCACAGAAGACCATGATACATCAGAACATATCACTATAAAATTAGCCCTACACTATAGTCAACTTTTCTCTTGAGGTCCGACTCACTACAGCCACCACAGCATGGATTTGTGGGGGTACGGACAATAGGACGTACCATACTCATGATACACCGCCGATAAATTCTGATCTAATGCAGATACTTAGGAAAGTAACTTTTGTGACCCGTCAGCATTTTTCTTTGTCTGCGTCACGATCTGCAACGTTATTATCCCTCCACAGCTGCTTACCACGCGAACGTTAGTACAATATATTATATGCAAGGCAAACCTGACTGACTGACTGAAATGATATTAGAAACCTCAATATTTATTTATTTTTGATGACCTGTCCGTAGATCCCCCAAAGGAATGAGCATGATGATAAATAAAAGTAGGTATGGAGAAGCCAAATTTTTTTATTTTTCAATTTTTATATGAAACCTTTAATGCGATTTACAGAATATATATACTTACCAAGTTTCAATAGTATAGTTCTTATAGCTTAGATAAAAGTGGCTGTGGTTCTATTTTTATTCATTTGCCTACGGAATCCTCAAAATCGCGGTGTAAAATTTGTATACCAAATTTGTCGTTTCTGGACTTAACAGTATCAAAACAGGGTCATGATTAGAAATAAAATAGCTCTGTTTACGTGATGGACAATATTCTCCCCTAAACAGTATAAATGGAGGGATGATAAATGGTAAGTAAACGTGGACGAAGTCGCGTGCTAAAGCTAGTATATAGATATTTTACTTATTTCCCACAGAGCAGACTCAAAGAACAATCATACAATTTCTATTGGCATCGTAAATTCACAGGAGATCGATAAGAAAATAAACAAACATATATAATTTTTTTGATTTATTAACAGCCAGGTGACACGACAAAAAACGACTGCCACATTTGTAACGGTTATATTCAATCATATCATATACCTACTGCGAAACTAGGATCTTATGCATACTTCGAATGCCTCTTTTATTTTGGTACTTAACGCCCCCCGTGACCGTTACAAATGTGATTACAAACGCAGGTAGGTACATATTATAATATAGTTTATACGAAATATTATATCATTACATTTATTAATTTTAAATATGACAGGTAATGGTTGCGCGTGGCGTATGAAACGTTATAATAATTTAAAATATCATACCTTAACCTACTTTAAACATTATAAGATTAGTGAGAATTGTAAGTCACTATATAGGTAATGGCCAGATTCAGTAGTAGGTATATCCGCGATTGGACAACAACACTCAGAAATAGCCAGACATAAATACAAAATTGGGAAAGTACATTCATTGTTTATAAAGAATTTCAATTTTAATTCATAAATAATACTGACCGTCAGATCTCAGATCGCAATTAACCTGTTCACTGCGCGTTGTATGTCAATACTGTTGGTGGGAACTCACTGTGTTACTCCTTTTGACGTCGAACGACGGGTGAAATGGCGAGCAAGAGTTATAGTTGTACAAATTATGCTACATAACCCGCAGTGAATAGGTTAATTGCCGTGTGCGTGGATCAGCTAAGCTAAAATAAGCCTAAAAGTGCATTAGGCCTTAATACCAATAACGATGTAGCACATGTTCGAAAGCCATGAATGAATATGAAACATTAAGACAACAAGACAGCTTAAGATCCTATGAATAGATAATTTCAACACGTCTACTGGTGACTAATGTACGTGTAAATAATTTCATAGTAACATTGAATCGAATTGATCAAAAGTACATTTTAATTATTAATTTGCTTATCTTGTGAAAGTGAAAACATCAAAAGAATAAATACGGTGGTTCGACTAACACTTAATTAAGTTAGTTAGACCTAGGCGGTACAAGTGTTAAAGAATAAAGCGTCAAAAGCATTAAATGCCTAAAAGCTTACCTATGTATTGAAAAGTTGCAGTTAAAATAAGATTTTGCAATTTATGTAAATCCTTCTTTTATAAGATATTATATTGTGAGATTCACTTGAGTTATTATTTACCTTTCACCTAATTTCGCTGACTAGAATGACATTCGATTTGAAATTCCAACTCCAACTTCATTATAATGGTTGGCTTTGGCATTTTTAACTTTATTCTTATTATCTGCACAATTTACTCAAACCGATACCGGAAGACTTGATACAATCATCATAAAATGCAAAATCTTTACGAGATCATGAAATAATCACAAGATGTTGTTATTAGGACACAGGATAGTAGTGACACTAAACTCATTATCACTATACACACATATAAAGTCATAAGGTATTCTAGTGATATTCATATATACTACTTCCACCCAAAATGTACTCTAATAGCTGACTTTAGCTAACATTGAAAACATGTTTCTATTTATATTATAACAATATCCAAAAGGGTCTTCCTAATATCTACGTATGTGAGTACTTTGAGCCCCAAAAAATATGCTTTTAAATATTAATATACCTATAGAACAGTACAGTTTCTTGAACCAGCCCTATTATTAGTGTCATTAGCCAATATTAAATATTACCACTTTCCTTCACGAAAGATATTGTACCATAAATAGACGCAGCTGCTACTAGATAATGCACAATATTTGTAAGACATTGTTTGATTTGTAAACAGCACAGTACAGTACACAATATTTGATTGATTTGTGTGATATACTAAACACTAGTTTAGTATTCCATTTAAAAAAGTTCATTACATAAATGCGATACTTACAAGTACACGCTAATATTTTAAATCTAGTACTTAAGTGTAAAATACTAACTTCCCGAAGAAATAATGTTTCTAGGGGAAGAAAGTAAAAAAAAGTAGCGCAGAAAGAAGAGAAAATTCCTATAAACATATATATTTTACTATTATTATAAGTGAGTGAATAGTAACGGGTGGAAATTGCGCAATTAACTCTTTAAAAATTAACCTAATTAAATTAAACACAATAAAAAAAAGAAACCTGATAAAATTAATCACAATTTTTAAAGAAATATATCACATTCTTTCTGTTCTTCCCATAATTTTGCATTTCAATCGTAATTTAGTAATACGTTAAATCGTCCATCACCGAAATAGATGTTTTTCACTGTCCAACTTTACCTTACATTAGATTCTAAGCCTAATAAGAAATCCACCTCTGCCTTGTACAATCTTAAAATTATCGTAATAAATTAATTTCAAATGATCAAAGTAAAAAGTAATTAGATAACCGCGTAACATATTAAATGCAAACAATAATACGGGATTGGGGGAAATTACTTGCCGGAGACAAGTAATGCTTAATCCTATGTGCCTACAGTCTAAATAGATAGGTACATGATGGTAGCTACCTTATTTTATAAATGGGAGCACAGATCGAACTATTAATCCGAGAAATCCTTAAACCTATACGTAATATACTATATCTATCACTAATATTACTTAACGTCTAATATGAACTTGATCATGAGAGAATATAATGAAAAATGTAATAAAATGAATGTTGATGAATATGAATGGTTATAATGTGTATTAACATAATAAAAATCGCCTATAAACTGTCGTGCTACTGAAATCTTATCCTAAATTAACAATATATATACTAATATTTCATATATTTTTTGCTATTCGAAATGTAAGACATAGAACACACCAACATCGTACACGTCGCTGGTGTTCGAGCAGTGTCTAAAGCACATAAGTCAGTGGATGTTGAAAACTGGAACAGTATCGATATCGGTGTGCACTAGTCTTTATATTTAATCTGTCAGCAAAGGCACGATGTGTTGAGCACGGATGACAAAAAGTGGTTCATTAAATATCAAAGTAACTTAATAAACATGCATAAGATGTTATTCATTGCGGCCAATTTCGCCTGCCTAAAACGTGAAATGCTTATCCTAGAGTGAATCATAAGTAATATACTTAAACTACGACTTATGCTAATTGAATATATGTTTTCCCTAATATTAGTAATATCTAGTAATAATACCTTATATTCTAATATAGATGATGATTTCTAGCCTAAGAGACAGATATAGCAGAAGGATTTAAAAAATTATACGTACAGAAGTAAACATAGGTTCAATTTAAAGGTAAGAAGTAAAATATTTAAGGAAGATGCCAAGTATATAACCAATTTATCATAAAACCGTAAGTAATCATTTTGAAACAATAATTTAAAATATATGTTTAAGAAAGACTCAAACTAGTATTAAGAACTTAATTCAAGTAAACCTAGGCAGACTACTCTAGTGACGCCATCTTAGAATGTCATCGGATTTAACGCTTTTGAAATATCTTAATTAAATTACCTAATCATTTAAATTTCGCATATATAAAAATAAACCTCTGAAACTACTCATAAATATCTAACATTATTCAATTAGATCTATAATAACGCGTCTTAATTTTATAACCAAGGGTTTTCAATGATCCAGCAAATGATTTATATTAAAAAGGGTGTACTTAATTTTTTTTTTATAAATTTTGAGAAAAATTCTACATTGCCGGACCAAAGAAAAATATTTAAAACTATTAAGTCCCTAAATAGCGAATATTGTATATACTAAATTAATTAAATATATACAATATTCGGTTAGGTTAGGGTAACCTAACTATACTTCCTCTTTAAATCCATTGCCGAGTAGAATTGGTAAAATTATTAAAATTAGTATACAGACATAAGGCGGAATCATGAATCAATTTAATAAATAATATAGAAAGTAACGTAAAGTAATCACGACGTCGTATAAACACGAAACAAATTTACCACTTATTAAAAGATAACAAAAACTATTTAATATAAATAAAATTATTATTTTTTCAATTTAAAATTTAAATGTAAGTTTAAATAATATCGACGTCGGTCGCATTATCAGTAGTTCGCATATGCAAAGTTGTACGTCCGGGAATAATAAACCTCAAGACAAACAATGTCCGAGGTGTGTCACAGTCCGTGTTTACTTATAAATATGTATCGACTAGTCCGTGCTTAATATAAATGTCAATCGGCCGAGTCGCGAGTCTTCGTCAGGTAAATATGATCTAATATAGGTCTAAGGTAATAACTATCACTCATCCCTCAACAGATGTCCTAAAACTAAGCAATAAATCGATTTGACGTATCCTACAACTATGCAACTCGAGAAAACTAAAATTATTATAAATATAAATAATTGATTAAATTATACAACTTAACGGTAAAATTCGTTGACTTCCGATTAAGTTGTTACAAAACAAAGCATCAGCATATATAAAGAAAAGTCCGGAACAACGCTCACCGAGAAGGCAGATTCGAAAACAATGAAGAGATAAAATTAAATAAAGTGAAGTTTATAAAAATTATAGCGATTACTCAAATAAAATAAGTATATATTGTAGAAAAATTATAGTAATTAAAATATAATAAGATAAAAACGTGAAAACCTCCACGGAGCTTTCAAATTTCATCGATCACGATTTCTAATCTAGCGAACTCTAACTATTCGTGTCGACTGTTTTTGGTATTTTTGATTACGTTTTTTTTTAAAAAATCTATTCGCTTCCTCGAATCCGATCGCGTCACCTTATATTATATTTCGATTTCTATAATGTAGTTCATGTTTTCTATAAGATAGTTTATATACCTACTAAACAAAGCTATAGGCACTCCTCACTTCATATCACGTACGTACGTAACATATTGGTCAAACCAAATTGAGAATTCAATAAGTAAAATAATATGAATGCGAAACTATTACAATTGAAATGTCTGATACCGGAAATATGACGCAGTATAAAAGATAATTAATCAATATTAAACAATACGTAACTTAATACGAAATGTGGAATGCCTGCAATACTTCACAATTGTACTCGTATATCACGACAATGTACAAGTGTGAGGCACCGCCTAAGGGGAATAGATGAGCATAATTCAAATTAAATAATATCGCAAAGTCGCGTCAATCTAGCGTCCATGTAACGACGATATAGGACGCTATGTTCAACGCAACTATGGTGAGGACCACGTCGTGCCGCCTCTTGTGCCCAGTAATCGACCTGGCTGTCTTGCATTTCTACAGAAACAAGTGATATAGTGTGTCCGAAAGTGTGTTGTACGGCGGTAGAAATGACAAGATAGTGGTACCAACCCAGTCGGCCCTTTGCACGCAGGACTGGTCCTACCTAATATACTTGAAATAAAAATTATATGCCAATTATAACAATTATAAGAGAACATAAAACTACAATAATTTAGCTATAAACTAATAAATGGTAAATCAAAATGATGGAATTACATTATCTATTCCACTTACTTAGCCTATATTCCCATGAAATCTAACTTATTAAGTCTACATAATATCTTACGCTAAACTTATATCGCAATTTTTTTTTATATATTTTATATTTTTTGTAACGAATTATCATAACCTAATCTAAGAATGAATATCAAGGTGAAGCGTGAATAAAAATGATCATAAGCATAGCTTATCTGTCACAGAGAGAAATATTTATGAAGGGTGTACATAGTAAACATAATGGAAGATAGTAAATATTGTGTGCCATATCACTCGCCCATAAAATAAAGTCACGAAGAAATCATTTCCAATAATATTTAATACATTAAAATAACTGGAACCTATACCGAACCTGAAATACTGTAAGATGAAAAAAAAAACTATCGTGATGATATAATAATGTAATACTAAAAAAATATAATGTAATTGAAAGAGCGTTTGATATGACACACTAGGATGCTACAACAGCTTGCACAGACACATCTGGAGCATCCTTTATTTCTCCCCTCATATGCAATCACTGGGGATTTTGAAATTTATAGTATGGAAGTAATATTTTTAATTGAAGAAATAGTGAAGTATGTCACAACAAACGCCCAATAAGTAAATGTAAATAAATACTGGAAAAGTATATAAATAACATAAAACAATTTAAACAGCGTTTGATATGATACACTAGGATGCTACAACAGCTTGCACAGACACATCTGGAGCATCTTTTTTTTTCTCCCCTCATATGCAATCACTGGGGATTTTGGAATTTATAGGATGGAAGTCATATTTTTAATGGAAGAAATAGTGAAGTATGTCACAACAAACGCCCAATAAATAATTGTAAATAAATACTGGAAAAGTATATAAATAACATAAAACAATTTAAAGAGCGTGTGATATGACACACTGGGATGCTACAACAGCTTGCACAGACACATCTGGAGCATCTTTTTTTTTCTCCCCTCATATCCAATCACTGGGGATTTTGGAATTTATAGGATGGAAGTCATATTTTTTATTGAAGAAATAGTGAAGTATGTCACAACAAACGCCCAATGAATAAATATAAATAAATACTGAAAAACAATTGAAAGAGCGTTTGATATGATACACTAGGATGCTACAACAGCTTGCACAGACACATCTGGAGCATCCTATTTTTCTCCCCTCATATGCAATCACTGGGGATTTTGGAATTTATAGGATGGAAGTTATATTTTTTATTGAAGAAATAGTGAAGTATGTCACAACAAACGCCCAATGAATAAATATAAATAAATACTGAAAAACAATTGAAAGAGCGTTTGATATGATACACTAGGATGCTACAACAGCTTGCACAGACACATCTGGAGCATCCTATTTTTCTCCCCTCATATGCAATCACTGGGGATTTTGGAATTTATAGGATGGAAGTTATATTTTTTATTGAAGAAATAGTGAAGTATGTCACAACAAACGCCCAATGAATAAATATAAATAAATACTGAAAAGCAATTGAAAGAGCGTTTGATATGACACACTAGGATGCTACAACAGCTTGCACAGACACATCTGGAGCATCCTTTTATTCTCCCCTCATATACAATCACTGGGGATTTTGGAATTTATAGGATGGAAGTCATATTTTTAATGGAAGAAATAGTGAAGTATGTCACAACAAACGCCCAATAAATAATTGTAAATAAATACTGGAAAAGTATATAAATAACATAAAACAATTTAAAGAGCGTTTGATATGACACACTGGGATGCTACAACAGCTGTGCAAGCTGGGATGTTACACATCTGGAGCATCCTTCTTTTCTCCCCTCATATGCAATCACTGGGGATTTTGAAATGAAATATTTTTGGTAGTAAAATAATGTTTCGTGTCACACCAAACGCACTCTACGTACACTTAATAATATCTTAAAACAATATGAAATATGCTTGATAAGTCTCTGAGATATGGCACAATATAATGGTATACCAACCTGCCAAGACACAGCTGAAATATCTCTCATACACACTTTCTGAAAACCTTCATGGAAATAATAATATACTAGAAGTCAAAATGATCAAATATCCGAATTTTAAGCAATATCAAAGATTTCGTATTTCGTTTTCGGGTCGCGTGATAAAATCTTTGCGGAAAAATTAATCTATCATATCAAAAAGTAAAATGGAAACATTTCCCTGAGCCTTGGTTTCAACTCGGGCTATGAATACACAGACCAATATTTCTATTTTGTTTTAACAAATTATGTTTTAAGAGAATAAGTTAACAAGTTACAATGAGACAACAAGTCGATTAATACTTCGAATCCATCATTACGTTTCATAATCGATAATAATTTTCATAATCACAATCGATATTTACGTTTCTGCATGCATAAAACGATGTACTTAATATTATTCAAAATTACCTAATAATAGATGATTTTCAAGGTACATAAGGTTTTTCAGTAATCTATCAAACGACTTCATCAAGTCGCAGGTCATTCGACCACGGCAGTGCCGGTCTTTACGATTTAATTAATACTAGAATGCTTTATGTTCATTTTATCTCAATCTTACATGACTAAATATAACATATTTCTATCTATCTAACTATAATGAATTTGCCCTTTTGTAGTTTCCTTCTTTGATTTACTAACCTATACGGATAATCGACCGATCTGCGGTTAAGATGTAAAAATTTTGACAAATATAAATAATTGTGCTATTAAACAATTAAGTGAATTAATTCATAATAACGGTGCCACAGTTTTACACTAATACGGTTATTATCGTATAAAAATAGTTTCTTGTGTAATTTTTGGAAATAAATAAATAAAAAATATATAATAATAGAAAATGACAAAATTGTCCAAATCAAATTTAGGTATAATTCTAAAGTGAACATTAAGATAAAAGTTGGGTATAATACCATCACGTACCTACCATTATAATGTTATGTACTAATAAATATTACTTTAGTTCTACAAACACTATATAGACAGAGATCATATCATACTCATGACGATTGCCTTAAGTAATAACGGACACCTCAGCTCCTAGGAACTCTCACGGTCGGCTTGTAACAGCCCGGAGTACATTCCACTATAAATATTACTACACGCGGGTGTGGAGATTCTTCGAAATACGTAAATAGCGCGACGTGAACGTTCGCCTAATGCAAACCTATACATTTAATAAATATACTTTATAATTTACACAAATCATTGAACTATTTATGCAAAGGAAGACATACTGATTCAAGTGATTCACTATGAAATATGGTATCGAATGGAGGCTAAGCATGTAATTTATTTATTTAGCTTAAAATGTATCGGTACAATTCAGTTTATAGTTCAATGGTTTGTATAGTTTTAGAATGTAGATCAATCACTACCTAAAATATGATCCGTAATGAATCTATTACCTATATAGACGTTATATTGAAATTATCAAACAATATGTATTTAAATATTTCTAGATTTAGTGCTTAAAGCTTACACTAGTGGTAGCCAACAATACACACTAGTGTAATAAGCTGTGTGTGTTTTTTTGTGTGATTTTAACAAGATAAAATGTAAAATCTTATCGATTATTACATGTGTCCCAAACCTGGTCAAGGTGTGTCCAAATCAGTAGTGATAAAAATCAAAGAAATGATACCTATTCTAAGCTTATACTTAATACTTTCCTATGCCTATATACCTTATGTTAACTACTTAGATCAAAGACCAAATAACATATACCTACACTTATACCTACATGCCGCTCCTTACTTGCTAACATTTACCTAACCTGACCTACACTAACCTAACCTATAAGGGCACATATATTGAAAAACAATAGAACAAATATATTATTTACAAAAAAATACCAAGAAAACCCATATTAGTAGAATTAATAGACATTGACAGTCGTAGAATTCGATATTGACAGCGAATTCTACAAGTGTCTGCAAATAAATAACAATAATATAATAAACCTACATAAAGTTAACAAAAGTGACCAAAAAATTTGACTAGAAACGAAGATAACATCAACAACGTTGCATAACAGAGATGTCTCACTGAACCCAAGCCGCAGGCACCCAAAGCGGCTCGGATTGTACCCGCCACGCCATTTTATGAAGTTGAGTGATCGCTGTCCCAAGGTCTTCGTTTACGATCTCCTCATCAAACATATAACCGTATAAAAAATTAATTCTATTCGACGATCTTAAGATATCCGCGAACTCTTCCTCCTGTAAAATAAATTTAATATATTATTATACATTTATAGTCATTTATAAAGAAACGATAATCGTGTGAGTGCACGTGCGTGCAATGTATACTAACCGTAAAAGCTCTGGAACTATCCTTGTCAAAAGTCGAGCGAGCATTAGCTGATGTTCTCGTTTCAATGAGTCTTTCCAGTGGTGGTGGTTTGATAAATACAATATGTGGTTTAAGCCGTGGTGTTCGCAACATCTTCAAGGCCTGCCAATGGGGGCTCAGTACACAGACACGCCCTACAAAATATTTCAAGTTGTTACTTGAATCGTAAAATTAAAATAAAATTGTAAATTAATAAAATGAAATTATTATAAGATATCATAATTAAAAACATTAAAAAATATAAAGTATAGAAAACTAACATAATATTCTCGCAATGGCTACTTTCATGTCATATCGCAATATAGCGACGATCACTAATGCAGACGCTAGCACTAATTGCGCCTGCGTAGTGCGGTAATGAAAACAAAGAAATATGGCAGGCGCATGTACAGCACTGCGGATAATCGCATGTGCAGTTGCAATTCTGCATCTGCGCATGTGCAGCACTGCGGATTGCAGATAATCGCATGCGCAGTTGCACTTCTGCTCTGCGCATGTGCAACACTGCGGATTATCGCATGCGCAGTTGCACTTCTGCTCTGCGCATGTGCAACACTGCGGATTATCGCATGCGCAGTTGCAATTCTGCATCTGCAGTGGCGAATTGGGCATGCGCAGTCAAATAGGCTTGGGCTTATAAGTCATAGGGGCAAAGAGGAAGGGGGAGGGAATGCAGATGTCCCGTTTCCCATCCGAAATTACATAAAATGATCACATCAAAATTTGTGATATAGATAACTTACAAAAAACGTATAATGTAGCTCTTTATTTATCTTTATATATAATACACGTGGGTTTAAGTAAAAATACGAATTCAACGACACGGCTATTCTCCTAGTCATGTACTAGTGACCAACCCAAAGAGAAAACTACTCCTCACCCTAACCCTATCACTTCCCCTTTTATATTATTTTTAGACGAACATTGCTCACGCAATATGCAATATCGATCCGCGTGCACTTATTTATTATAAATTTAATCGCAATAGCAAGTATGATATATCTACTTTCTACAGAAAAAAAAAACCATCATTAAAATAACAATGCTTTAAATAAATATAAAAATTAAATAAATAAATAAAACTAAAGATTAAAATGATTAAAATCATATTCAAATTCATCATATCTATCATAATAAAAATCATATAAAATTCAAATCATACCAGAAAATAAATACTATAAACATGCTCACCTGAAGTTACTATGGCCTCTACACTTTCCGCTGATGTCCCATACAGATTTCCTTTGTACTCCCCGTGTTCGATGAATTTGCCGTCAGAAATGTCCTCTTCCATCTTCTCACGCGTCATAAAGACATATTCTTTCCCATTTTGCTCACTAGGTTTTGGCGTGCGTGACGTATCTGATTGGCACCGTTGTTTAAATTAAAATATTTTAAGAACACAAATTAAATTATACTAAGAAATTAAGACACGACTAAACTGAAGGAGAATCAAACTGAAAATGAGCCCTGGGAAGCTCGGCGCTAGCCACCTTAAAGTTCGCGCATGCGCTGTGCTTATAGAATTTACTGGAAACGAGGGTGGCTGAGGGTGGTTGACGCACGAAATAGTCGGGTGGATAGGTAAGGGTTTATCGATTTTGCAAAGTAACAGGCACGCCCAATGTCAAGGGGTACATTTGCCGATTTATATCAAAAGGTTATAAAGTTAACCTTGATTATTTCTCTTGCAGGAATTTCCAAGGCCTACAAGTGTCAAGGTCAACAAAATTAAAATACATAAATAAAATAATTATGCATACAAAAATAATAAAAAGATTTATGAAAATGTATACATAAAATCTTATTTAATTCTTAATTTAATTTAATAAATCAATAAAACTAGTAATAATATTTAAAATTAGTTAATCATTTCTTAGTTATTCTTGAATTTTGATAATTAATTATATTTGCGAGGAAATAGCATTAATTTAATCGTATTGATTAAATTAATGCTATTTACACACACGTAGTTTGGCTTCGTATTCGCTTTTGTTAAACGCTATGATACCATCGGATATCGTCTAATGGTATCATTGAAAAATATATTTATTTCCCCAGTACGGCTACACAATTTCTCTTATAGTAACGAAAAGTAGACTGTCTTGCACCCATGCCCCAGCACCGTTGCAATTTTTATAGTTGTTCGATCATTAAGCATATTATATCATTTTTTATGCCGATCTCTTGGGATAACCAGAAATGTGTGTCTTGTATACGCTACGCAATACTTTGTTCAATATGTCATATAAGCTTGGTTTGCTTTAGAATTATTGGAATACTGATTTATGGAACTCATTTTCATGATTATTATATTGTATCATTTCATAAAAAGTAATAATAATCACGATGATCATTCACATGCGAATAAATTTTCATAAAATTAATTAATTCAAATTAAACAAAACCAAATAAAATAATGATGTATTAATTTATTTTTTTCATGCAAGTCAAAATCATTAAATTCATATGTTTAATTCATTTCTATAAAATACATATATATATAATATATATTATTGCACCATAATATTGAATGTCCTTCCAAAGTCCTTGACATGTCTAAATGTGGAAATATCGCGCCATAAAATCAATAACTGCATAAGATGCCGTCTCTTTCACTGCCCCCTATCACCCTGGGTCACCTAGATGTCAGGCATGCGCAAATTGCGAGCCCGGGCAAAGCTATCGTCTATCAGACGCCATTTTGTACTAGAACGGAACTATTAATTATGATATATGAATATAAAATATGTACCTATACTAGATAACCAATTCATCATAGAACAGTTGAGAAGTATTGTAGGTTCAATATGCAGTCGAGGAAATGTTGATATTTAAGTTTAATTTCCTCGTTCTGGTAAGATCTCTATCTTCTTTCTGTGTATCGACACAGAAAGAAGAAAAATAGGTCAAGTGTGAATTGAGCACGCGCACCGATGATGCTGAATACATTCATAATTATTTTAAGAAAGATTTTTAAAACTGTTATAATTATATTAATACATGTAAATACTTATATTACATATATTTACATAGGTACACACTATAAAGTGTATAAAGTGATGGCTAAAAAGAGAAACAATTTATTTTAAAACTTCAAGTTTAGATGACATTAACATGTAGTTTTGGGAGTCACTTAAAAAAAAATTATATATATATATATATATATATATATATATATATATATATATATATATATATATATATATACATATATATATATATATATATATATATATATATATATATATATATATATATATATATATATATATATATATATATATATATATATATAACGATTTTGCCCTTGTCATATTCAGAGATTAGAGACTAGACTTGTATAAGAAGGAAAGAAAGATATCGGATGGTAGCCGTCGCTATCACTAGTGGGATTGCGTTGCAATAAATATTGTACATACATAATTCAGATATGGCAAAATAATATTATATAGGAATACTAAAATTAAAATGTATATCTGTTTGGGTAAGGAAACATCTACAACTGCTAGTGCGATTAGATAATTTTTTTTTGTTACGTTTTTTTTTTGGTACGAGCCGTGGTCATTATGAGGGTATAAAAGATTTTGAAACTCCAATAGTTTCAAAATCTATTATACCCTACCACTATTGTAGAACCATAATACACTAAATTATAATATAAAGTAATTCACCCTGGCATACATATTTTGCAACTTTTCAAAAGTTTAGACGTATATGATAACATAAATTAGATAAGCAACCCAAAGTAGTAATCTAAGGTAGTGGGCTGGTCAAATTTGTTGTAGAACCGAAAAATTTTACTTAAATTATAAACATTATTATAAATTCAATGAATCTATTGATAAAATTTAACAGCTTGAACTTTAGCATTTAAATGTCATGAGGTACAACGGACGGATGAAAATCAATAACTCATAACAAGCCGTCCTGCTCACGGGTGTTGTCCAGGCTACCTCGGTACAAAGCATGCGCGTTGCTGCAGTGACTTATGCATATATATATATATATATATATATATATATATATATATATATATATATATATATATATATATATATGTATACATACATATATATATATATATATATATATATATATATATATATATATATATATATATATATATATATATATATGTATACATACATATATATATATATATATATATATATATATATATATATATATATATATATATATATATATATATATATATAAAGGGACGGCCACCACCCACCATGAGGGGATGGGGGGTTGCCATGGGGTTGATTATTGTACTTGAAATCTGCCATTTTGCAATATTTATCTTATATTGTATTGGTGTTATTCAATACCACGATATGTCTTCCGAAAATGAAAAAAAAATTATTTTAAATAAAATCGTTTGTCCACAATTATACCTATATAAATTCTACATCATTAAAATTGATTAGATTTACTTACTGTGTTGATTTGTGTGAATAATTAATTTCGTTCAATGGTATTAAGAAAGCGTTATAGTATATATACCTAATGAATTATTTTTACATGTTCAACTATATGTTCCTTCAGATTTCTGAGACATCTAAAAGAGAGCCTAGAAACACCAAAACGCCAAGTATTTTGAAAAATGGGTTTTCTTAAGATTACAAGGTAAAATAAATTTATGGATAATATAAAAGCAATATATTCAGCAGAATCTCTGTCTGTCTATCTGCCTAATTAATGAAATTTAGTATAGTAATAGTTTAGTCTGGGTCAAGGTAATACATGACTACTATCCTGGTATTACCCCGGTATTAATGTAGTTTACCTAAAAAAATATATAAGTAATAAGTATATATTGACAAAATCCCAATGCCCTGTAAATAGGAAAAATAAAACATAGAACATTCAAATTTCGTCGATTACTCGCGATTCAGTGTAATATAAATAATACAAATTATTATTATAAAAAAGTATACTTTTAATTTTTTTATTTTATTTTCTTGAATAAGTTACTTATTTTTTTTATTTATTTGAATTTATTTATAAAATGATTCCAATGAAAGATTTTTTTTCCATATTATTCCATATAAGTAACATATACGATTTTCATTAATAGACATTCATGTGAAAGAAAATTGTGTGATGATATAAGAGTAAATGTCATTATTTTTGATATGATGTCGTAAAGAATATCAAATCGAATGCAATTCAGCTTACAAAAATAAGTAGTTAATAATCGTAATATTCCTAGCGGGCGATGCCACGGGCGGGTCGATAATATATGATTTATAGAAGTTTGGAATAATGCACTTACTATTATTTGGGACATAGGTGAGAGAAACAACTTATACAAGTTTCATAAACGAGGAAATACTTGAGATGATTATTATTATTGAATTATTTATAATTACGGCATCCTAAGTAAAAGAACAGCTTATTGCTTTAAAGCAAATACGAGTATATGAACGTTTATATAAAGTATTAAAATTTTTGCTATAGGGACGGAAACGTATATTTTCAGAAAGCTCAATAAAACGGGGTGGAGCTAGAGCTGACGTGGTGTACTTTGACGAGACTAAAAGTAACGTTGCCCCCCTGTCTGTCTGGCGCAGTATATATGATATAGCTAGGTGAATAAATAAAACAACATAAGGCAAATTTGAAGGGTGGGATATCGATTTAAAGGTGACCAGGTGGTTTTGATCCAACTGACGGACAGGCCTAATTATTAATGAGTATCGACTTCTGTATGGAAGTAGTGAATATCACTAATTCTAATATAGAAGTGAAACTGGAAAGTATTATTGTAACTACGACTATTGCGAAATTTTTGATAGAAGGCAGTTTGGTTGTTCGTTTTATGAATATGACAGTCGGACATTCGGAGACAAATATTTAAAACCACAAGAAGTGATACAAGGATTATCAAACTAAAAAAAATACGATAGATATAGAGTAACAAACGTTATTTATTAAAAAAACTTCATTGAAGACCGTCGTGGCGCAGAAGTACAGCGTCTGAATGTAAACGCTACGGTATGTGGTAGGTTCGATTCCCACTCAGGAGGGAAAGGATTATTTTCATTTCGCGTGAAACTAAAATATATATATTTTTGATAAACGAGAGAAATCTAAAAAAAACCGAATATGTTGACTTTATTTCTATATTGAATATATTTAAAAGGCATTTAGATATTTTATTTTTAATGATGTAGTTTTTACCCAAGTCTCACCTGTAATGTTGCTGCAGTATGTTGAAATCTATATTTTGATTACACTTATTAAGTCATTACGTCTGTTGAAAAATATTTTAAAAATATTCAAATAGTAGATATAGTTTATCAATATATTGTCGTAAATCATCACGTACTCAAGTATCTCAATCTTCCTAAATCGAGCTTTAACGTGAAATACAAATAAATCTACCGATTATTTTTCTGAATTCAGACATTTCTTTAATAAATAAATCGATTCCTTGGATTATGGATTCCTATACGTCGCATTATCTTATCAGATTGGAAAAAAGAAAGCAACAAACAAAAAATGAAAATATATCATATAAATATAATGAAAATATATTATATATATATATATATATATATATATATATATATATATATATATATATATATATATATATATATATATATATATATATATATATATATATATATATATATATATATATATATATATATATATATATATATATATATATATATATATTATATATATATATATATATATATATATATACATATACGTTTTCATTCTAATTCTGTCCCACGGTGCCAAGATAGCATTATAACTTACTCGCGTATATTTTAAATCGATAAGTTACATAGATATATTTAATAAAGATGGATGGTTCCTTGAAAACGGGGAGTGGCTCTTAGCGACACAGTGGATCAATAAATGCATCATGCGCCATCTATTTCAGGACATGCGATTTATAGTTCTTACATTGGCAAAGTAATAAAGATAAGTACCTCACGTTTTATTTATGCCATATGTTACTTTAATTTTATCAGAGCAACCACATGTTTTAGACTTATATGAAACATATAATAAAATTTGTTTTTTATAAAAAATACAAAAATTTAAATGAAAATTAGTGAATTAATTTAATACTGCTATAATAGTTTTTTTGTATTTCATTGCGTAAGTATTTATTTCTAAAAATATTTTATATTATTTATTATTTTAGATTATTAATTCAGATGTCCATCTATAGACATTCAATTTTTTATGTACATTTTCTAAACAGTAATGTCTTTTTCTTATTCTACTTCACTTTTAAATATTGTTGCGTAATCCTAAAATAACGAAATAACGAAAGTGAACGATTATGTACGCAGTTTGAATTTTTATAATCGATCATTTATTTTATATGTATTCAAAATTAAGCTCATACGAGTTTAATAACCGCACATTCACCTTATGAACTCTTCACTGTACCTAGCCAATTTAAAAAGTCCTACTAATGTCTTGATCCTACTTATTGTAACTTAATATTATTAACGTAACTTGTTTTGATTTATTCTATCGCTTTAAACTGTATGTAACCAGCCTATGAAAATCATTGTATGATAGCAGGTTTACACTGTTAGCCAACGATATATTTCCAAAGTATGGTTTAACTTTAATAACTAGATGGCGAAATCAGTATAATAGAGGTTAACATTGAGTTACTACCGAGATGATCAAATATGGTGTGGTGGGATGGCATCTTGGACTTGTTCGGTTTTTTTATGCAATTGATGCTGGAAATCGGGAGAGGTCCTAGAGGTCTAGGCGAGACGAGATGGCGAGGTGTAATCATCGTGCCTTTATATAAAGGCTAAGGTTCACAGATATACAGGGCATGCTACACCTAAGTTAATTAAACGAGTAGCTTATGCAAATATTTTAAGGAGAAGAATGCAAGAGAAATTATAAAGGCTATTGTGGGAGGCCTAGTGTGGATTTAGTCCCGAAAGAGGATGTATGGATCAGATCTTTTCCCTTCACATGATCATGGAAAACATTTTGACTGTAAACCAAAAAGTTTTCTGTGCTTTTGTAGATTTGGTAAAAGCGTTTGATAGGGTTGTAAGAAAGAATTTATGGGAGATACTACTGTGAAGTCTTTTTACAGAGATCAATAAGCCTGTCTGTAGTTTTTCCAACAATAAATATTATAATAATAATTTATAATATGAGAATTCTTACTTTAAATACTCTCTGTTATATCTAACCTAAGCCCAATAGGTTAACCCCGGTACTTTCAAAAACTGATTAAGTAAAGAGCAAAGTAAATATACGTGTACAAGTTAAAATGTGAATTACCGGCATCGTGGTTTTACAGCCTAATCTCAACATGGAAGTCTCAAATTCAAAGGAAGTTGAGCAGTTCAATGGGAAGGAGTTCAGGCAATAGAACTTCCAAATAAATATACAAGAAACGGATATGTTATTATTAAGAAACACAGTGAAGCCCTAATATTGAAAGACAACCTTGTGGTTATGACTGCAACATTGAAAGAAAACAATCTTGCAAATGGTGCAATTCCTGTGACCGTCACTGATGATAACTTCATGTGTGAGGCATTTCACTATGTTAAACAGAGCCGTCTACCCTTTCATAAATCTGGTAGAGGACAATGTAAAGCTGATGACTTAATCTAAAGTGATGTATGGAACACACATTAGTATCAGGGCCAAGATATTTTGTCTTATTTAAAGATGGAGACACCAGATATAGACATGTATTTATAATGAAGTACAAGAGAGATTTGTTCGATGAATTAAAAAAGTATAAAGCAATTGTTAAAATAAATTTAGTATATTGCACACCGACAATGGACATGAGTACATTAATCATAAATTTTAAACTGATTTGGAAAATGAAGGGATCGTTTATCAATATACAGCACCATACACACCTAAGCAAAATGGCCGAGTCGAGAGAAATGAAGAAACAACGATGTTGTACTCTCGTTAAATTTATGGGCTGAAGGAGTAAACTCTTTGATCTATTTATTAAATAGAAGTTCTTGTTGAATTAGTTATCGATTAATAAAAATAAATCTATTACAAATATATGATATTGTCGCTATACTGGTCACGTATATAGTTTTACTTCTTTACTTTGTGTCTGTCCTCCGCGCTGTGCAGACGTGTAGCTTTTAAATATAACACACAATATATATATATATATATATATATATATATATATATATATATATATATATATATATATATATATATATATATATATATATATATAATATAATATAATATAATATAATATATAATTTAAAGTTTAATATCAAATCCTATATAAGTTGATTCCACTGAACCTATATTTCCCTTTAAGTTATGGGTCCAGTCGCATTAGTTATATTTTAAATAAATCAACATATATAAAGTAATTAAAAAGGATGGTATGGTAATTATACGAGGTAGGTGTACTAATAATTTGATAGTTTTAAATTTGAAATTATCTATAAATACTTGTAAGATTTTTTCTCATCACAATAACGACAAAGACGATTATACATGATGGCATGAACGTTTAAAGATATTAGTAAAAAAATATTTTGAAATCTAAAAGTTGTGACATGATGAAAGAAATAGATAAAATAATAACAAATTTTGATTTGAGTGAAGCATGTATAAATGATAAACAGTCCATTACTATTTAATCAAGTTAAAGATAAGTCATATTATCGATCGTTATTTGTTGTTCATTATGATGTATGTGGTCCTATCTTTCCTAATACTGTTCACAGTAAAATCTATTTTGTACTATTTGTAGATCAGTTTACTTATCACTGTGTTACTTATCTCATACTTATAAATCAGATGTACTTACAGTATTTAAAGATTTCGTTGCAAAAGGTGAAGCAAAATTCAACACTAAATTAGTTAAATAAACTATTATTATTTATTTAATTATTACGACAATGGGCGAATATTTATCCACTTATATGAATTCTTATTGTGTTGAAAAAGGAATAATTTATCATTTAACAATCTAACTACCACACCACACACACCACAGTTAAATTGCGTTTCTGAAAGAATGGTAAGAACTATTACTGAAAAAGCTCGCTCTATGATAAATGGTGCAAAATTGCATAAACAATTTTTGAGCGAAACTGCTATCTATTTAATAAATATAACACCAACAAAAGCTTTACAATTAATACAAACACGTTTTGAAATCTGGTACGGTAGAAAACCACAGCTGAAATATTTAAACCAAACGGATATAATGTTTGGAATCCTGAATGCGAAAAATACATAGTAGTAAGTCATGTAATTTTAGATGAGATAAATTTTCTACAATTCAGGCCCATTCTAAAGCCTGAAGAGAAAGTAGCAAATTTTCATAATAAAACTGATAATGGTATAAATATTATACCAATGATAATAATAGTATTTATTTATTTCAACCAAAAACAAATAATAAATATACTATCTAATAAGCCAATGTAACACTAACCAATTGTAGGTTGCTGGTGCCTGTGATAGGTTCGAAACCCGTGTTATAGGTCACCAGGACTCCCCCTCAGCAGCAAATAATATAAACAAGGCTAAGGCCAACTAAATCTGATGGGGATAACGCAACATCAAGTAAAATACGCAAATTTTATCATGACCCAGTTGAATTAGAGAGAAATATTTCTTTGAATGATAGCCACTGTGAAATAACAAACAGAACTAAGAAGGAGTGACAGGCTTAAAGATCGTTCATTAACATCTTATGAAAAGTATGCATAGATTGAGCACAGCTCATGCTTGCATGCATGATTTGTGCTCAATTTATTCTTTACGACATACTAAAAACTTTCGATGAAATTAAAATTTCAAAATGATAGGTGTTATTGAGAAAATGCAGTTAGGGATGAATTAAATTCTTTTTATGCTAATAAAACTAGGGCTTTCGTGCCAAAACCAAAAACAAAAATATATTAGTCTGGAAATGGATTTACACAATTAAAACATGGTGAATTTGGTAAACCTGTAAGATTCAAGGCACATCTTGTTGCTAGGGGTTTTAGTCAAGAGTATCTTTCAGATTATTATGAGACGTTTGCGGCTGTTGTTCGAATATCTAGTTTCATTCATGATTACATTTGCTTACCAGTGTGATTTATTGGTTCATCACATGGATATCAAAACTGCGTTTTTAAATAAAATATTGAAAAAAGAAATATACATAAAAATACCTGAAGATGGACTTGGCAAAGACAATTATGTATGTAAATTAAATAAATATCTTTATGGACTAAAGCAGGCAGAAGATATGGACTAGATATGGACTAGAGCAGAGTTTTTTTTAAAGAAAAAGGATTTCAAAATCCTGCCGTTGATAGATGTATTTATATTTTGGACAATGGTGATATTAACAAGAATTATATTTATTAATGTACGTCGAGGATTCGATAATATGTAATTTATGCTGATATTGATTTGCTTAATAAATTAAAAAGTTATTTAATTAAGAAATTACGTTAAAATAACGTTAGATCAAAGTGCATACATTAAAACAGTACTAAATATGTTAAATATGTAAAATTACCTGTAAATAGGTGGTATTTACAGAACTAGAAACTAAAGTAAACTATGAAGGACTTAATTCCAATGACACATATAATGTGCCATCCAGAAATGTTATAGGTTGTTTAATATACACAATGCTCTGCACTCCGCCAGACCTAAGCACAAGTGCTTAGGTCTGGGGGAGTTAATATTTAGTAGATATACAAGTAAATGTAACAAAGAGTTGTGGCAATGTCTTAAACAGGTATTTACGGCTAATGTATTTAAAGGGTACAATTGATTTGAAATTAGCCTACAAAAGATGTTACAACTAGAATAAGATTTTATGCGGATTTGCAGATTCAGACTGGGGTGATAGTGATAAGAAGGATAGAAAATGTTCAACTGGGTTATTAAATTATTTGATATTTGTACGATACACAGCCTGCAGCCTGGAGTACAAAGAATCAAATGAAAGCGGCAGCTTCCTCAACCGAGGCTGAATATATGGCATTGAACGAAGCTGTTAGTGAGCCTTTATGCCTCAAATCTCTTGCAGCTAGTATTAATATTGTTTAAGACAAAAATGAAGACATTAGTATTGCAAATAATCCAATTAACCATAAGCGATCGAAACATATTGATATAAAATATCACTTCTCGAGAAATTCACTTTGAACACATAAGCGATTTTGGTTCAGAAGGTTATGTCCATGTCCCTGGTGAACAAAGAACAAAGCTAGACAGAAAGAGTGTAAAACTCATATATCTATATGGAGATGGAGTTCACACTGAGCCAAGAAAGATCTGCAAGTTATTAAAATCCTTGTAAGGCTTAAAGCACTCATCACGCTATTTCGATAGGATTGCATCTTCTGTCTTAACTACATATGGTTTCGAAATGTGTCCCTCACACAGTGTTTTTGTAATTTTAATAACTATAAAGTTATCCTAATTTTGTGTGATCCTAATTTGGTTCGATGATGCATTATTACTATCAAAAGGTCATTATCCTTTATTGCACATTATTAAGCATTTAGAGCAAAATTTTTAAAATAACAGTGTTGTATTTTAATAACTGTGTTTGTATGGAGATAGTTAAAATTAATGAATCAATTCTTATAAGACAAAAACAGTACCAAGAGTAAGTTATAAGTAAATTAGTTAACAGTACCAAGAGTAAGTTATAAGTAGTTATTCTGATTTTGTTCGATATGTAGAAAGCTCAAATCAATTTGCAGACTTCCTAAGAAAGGTTTTACCTACTGGTAAATTTAGTTATACAGGAGATCCAGTATTTAATATATAGGCTATTCTGTTTTATTGTATGTTAAATAAATACTCCAGTAATATTAATGTTATGCTAAAATGCAAAGCGAAGTGTGGTTAAGTTTTTGTTATATCAAAACTGTAGGCATAGGTAAAATTATAATATAATTTAAGTGGGAGTGTTAAGTTATAAATGGTTTTTGCTGCCGTTTTTGATAAAACAAAGATGTCTAAATTATAAATACCTTATATTTATTTCATTTTTTTTAACATTCCTAGTATATTATGGTTATATTTTCCTAAGACGAGCTATATACACGAACACTTATCAACTATTTTCATATGTTAAAATCATATAATGTACAATTTATAGATTTCACATATTATTCTAAGACATAGTTTCTAAATTATACAAGTTTAATAGATTGTGCGTCGCAGCTGTTGTAGAAACATAGTAGTCACGTCCAGTAAGTAGTACGTCCAACTATATAAGATAAATGATTGATCATGATAAGCATTTTTCATTGACATACAAAAACAAAGTATCTGGAACACCTGTTGTAGCACAGTTGACCACCACAATAAATCAGCTTAACTATTAGAAGCAACAGCATGGATAAAGTTGTTGAGCGTGATGAGCATTATTCTTTGACATAAATCAAAAAAATCTTAAATCTGGAACATAGAAAGGACTATCTCATACAATTGAGCTGAACGTCAACTATATAAAATAAGGAAATGGCACCTTAACAAAAATTGTACAGCGTTGTTCATTGATATATTGCTATATATAAAATTATGGATCTCATGCAAAACCACAAGAGCAATAAAAATTGTTGATGAAATATTAATCAATAATTTTAAAGACTAACTCCATGTTGCGCGAAGGATAAAGTCCAACTATCGATGGTCAAAACTAGTTACAGGGTTCTAGTTTCCAGCCCCATCCGGGAAAGTGATTATATTTAAATTATTCTCTTATTTATGGTAGACAAACTATGGCATTGGCAAACGAAAACATTAAAAAACATAAAATATCTGGAAAATACCATAAATAGTTACAACTACAATTTGGAAATTTTATACGACTGTTCACTGTGTTATTTTCGCGCCAATATATTGTATAATATTTTGTGATATTAAAAAGGGATGGGGTGATAAAGAGAACTGAATCGCTGTGATTGCATTACATAAAGTAGGTATGGAGCCAAATAGGATTTGTAAAATCCTCCATACGCTTGGTATTGGTCAAATATTCGTGTACCAGCTATTGAAGTAGGTACGATGAAGCCTTCTCTATTCGTGACAGATAGAGGTCTCGCAGTTTACGCAGTGTTCGTAAAAGGCGATCAAAACAGTATGGGAAAGACCGTTGTCCGAAAGCAAAAGATTTTATCTCGGGAAATGAAGATAGAAACTAAACCATGTCGTGTATTTTAAAATATGGCTCAGAACTTGCAGCCTATAAGAGGTACCTCGTACTGGTCATTTCTGACCTGATAAATAAATTAAAAAAGTACAACAAATTAAAAAAGTAACATTTAATTTAACATTTTTGGGTGAATAAATTTTTTTCAACTGAGTAATACTTTAACAAACAAAATGATTGTATTTATGCTAAAAGTTGTAAAGAAGCTTCCTAATTAGTCATCTAAGTTAACGAAGAATTTATAACTCGAAAAGGTCCTTTCAGCAAGATTTGGCGCTGGGTCATAAAGTTCCATCCACCCAATCTTGGTTTGAAATGAACTAACCGGGCTTCATCAGAGCTGGAGACTAGCCATTATCTCGTAATGATCTTATTCCACTGGATTATGAGTGAGTGAGTTGGAGTCTACAAAACAATCCATACGATTGACAGTGAAGAATTTTCCTAGAAAGAGTGCGTTCTGTTATTGATAACTTCAACGTTTAAATGACTATAGCAGCCAATGGAGGTGTCGACTTCTAATAAACTTTGTTTGTTTTCTAAAGGTTTTAAACTAATATATTAAACTAACACACGGTAATAGTAATAACTGTTACTTACAATAAATAAATATGATTTTCCTTTGTAACACTATTTATGGCAAGACTAAGTATAGAATTAGTGTCCGACCGCAACTGAATTTTAAGACCGAAACCGAATTTCAGCAACGGTCTTAGTTTCAGCAGAAACCGAAACTGAAACCAATATTTTCTTACAAGGAATCATGTTTTGAGGGAAAAATTAAGAAAGCATTATTATTAGCAGTCAGTTTGAATATTTTTCTATAAATCACATAGATTTAAAAATGCGTTAAATAATAACTTGAATACTTATTTAAGTTGTTACCAAATATCACGATTTTTATAGATAGGTATTTAATATTGAACTGATAAACAAAATGGATACCTTTGTAAGTACCCACTTTTTTCATTATAACAGTGCTGATTTGCCAAAAGAAACGATTATTTAACTGTACTAGTGTGTTGCTACTTGATATATTGGTAATAATTATTAAATTGAACGTTGGAGCTCCAAATCCTTAATTTTATTACCACTAATGCACTGTAGTAAGTATCAAGTACCTATCTAATAAAATTACTTACAGAACACATAATAATTTGAAGACAGCGGGTATTAGTTTCCATGAGGCGCGGGTTCACATCCCGCTGTGTTCAAATTTTTATACGTTTTCTTTAAGTATTTTTATGTATCCTTAGTTCAAAAAATCATGATGAATTAGGATAAATTTAAGTTTGTAGAAATAACCCCAAATATTTAGATAGTTATGTTAAATTTGACTGTACTATAAAATCTATGTATTAGTTTGTTATATTAAATTATATAACACGGTAAAAGTTGCCGAATTTAAAAAAAAACATACGAAAACTCACAACAAACAAAACGCATTGGGAACACAGCACACAGGTCGGCAGGTTGCCACTGAAACGGAAAGTAAGCCGAAACAATTTTTTTCGCCGAAACTCAACCGAAACCAAACTTTCGGTCGGAGACTAATAGAAATATATATATTGAATACATTGAACCGTCGTTCATCCAAAACTCTAAAAATATTTTAAAATTTAAAATATTTTACATCTCTACTATCATTTTCAGTTGCAATTGAGAAAGATAGATCATATCCTTGAATTAGTTCTCGCTGTTTCGTGAAAGGTAGCACGAGCGGCAGTCCTTCGCATAAAATTTCGAATACTAACCTATTAATAAGAATGTGCTGTATCTAACGTTCATCGTGTTTATTTACTAACTAGCGACACGGTCAAGATATGCATATATGATATGCATGTATTTACTTATATATTTTTTTACATTTTTCTTTCAAATCATTTTGTCTATAAAATATTTTAATACATAAATTACAGACGACACTCCAATTTTTTTATATGTACAGATGTATAGATTCAAAATATGTCTGAGTTTATGTAGTTTTGTGGGGAATATGATGCCACTGTTTAATGAAAAGAAACCTACCGCTCAATTACACAGAACTGTTGTCAATATAACGACAATATTCAATTGGAAATGACGGACAGAAATCGGTCTCGAAGTACCAAAAATAATAAAAAATAATTTGAAGATAACGAACGCTCTAACGTTTAAAGACGAAGAATTAGAGTAATTACTTGACTAAGATCTATGTTTTAAGCTAGAAGGGCTTCGAAGAACATCACCAGAAGGTACATTAACAGTTTCTTAGTGTTTAAAAGCGATGAGAATGAAAAAAGCAAAGACATTGGGTGCCATAAGAGTTGAAGCCAAGTTACATTGGAAGGACTACTTACTGCTTCAACCGCAGAAGTGTAAAGGATTTCTGGACCATAAATTCACTGGCAATAAACGGGTGGATTTTCCTTTATTTTTACAGTAAGTACTCACTTAATTCGAACTTACGAAAAACGAAGCATAAACGGCTAACGCTCGTACTTTTACATCGTGTCGACATAGAAGTTTAATTTTTTCTGTGCTCCAAGGAACTATTGACCTAAACATTACATATACATTAAAAATAGAAGGTAAATATTTAGTTTCCACATGGTCACATTTGAATTGTTTGTGTCCTGGATTCAGCAGATTTACCTAACTGCTTGTACACACAGAGCAATCTTTACTCTTTAGTCCTTCACAATACTGCAATACATGCACCTTTTATTAATCCTTTAACATTTTTTAACTAAAACATTGTTAGAATTGCGTTTCGGGTTATTGAAATTATACATCACGAAAATTAAATAAAATGCGATAGAAAAAAAGAAAGTCTATACTATTAATTCATATATATTAAATGTGCTAAAGTAAAGTAACTGTTGTTTACGTCTTCTTCGGTTTACTTTAGCATATTTAACATCATAATGTGCAACGTCACAACGTCGTTCATGATGTGCCTATAGACTATTTTTCTAAACGCATTTACTTTTAAAGACCAATGACTTAATATTGTATTTATGAGGAGCGCGGAGTGATCACATTGCTTATAGTGTATTATGTGTTATTGTTTGTGCCATCTAACACATAATTAACAAAAATTAACAGTATATGTAATGAGTAAGAACCGGTAGCGATCACCGGATGTTAACAGAGTTGTTAAATATCAATTTCAAGCTCAAACGGTCACGCCTAACGATGTCTACGCTCCGGCCAGCACCTGTCCAAATCCATGGCGCCTAGACCTTTCAGCTAGAGTAGCGAAATCGTTTCGAACCTAGAAAATGTGAGTCTGTGAACGATAACAACACCAGGGTGGTATATACCATTCCACGAGGTAGGGTTAAAGTTCGTCAAGATCCCCTTCAGTAGTACACCTCAGGAGCTCTCTGAACATACCCTTGATCTTATGAATGAAAGACGTAAACTATAATGCGGTCCCCGTCTTCGATGTCTAAATACAGGCACCTTAATTAAAAGACCTCTTGGACCTCAATGGTCCAAGGTCCAACAACTGCAACAAGGAATTTACGCATAGGCGACAGTACCATAAACCATATACATACGATGCGACAGATTATGCCAAAGACCGAGATGTATAGTAGGCCGCTGTGTTGTGTATGTGGACTATGACAAAGTTTTTCAGTGCTAAAGTTGTTGTTTCCAGGGATGGAAGAATGAATCGAGGTGTTCAGGTGTGTACACGAAGCCGCTACCATAACGGTCCACGACTGAAGCATCTATTCACTACAGAGCGGAATGCAACAAGGGGATAAATAGACGTAAACAAGCAAGAAAACCTTGAATATAATTACAAAATATACTGTTTAAAGTTCGTGTACGAATGTTATGTTTCTATACTATATTGTTATAAAGATTTTGATATTTTTAGATAGGTTTTTTGGTAGAACGCGCTTGTGTGCTCGCTTCTTTGTGTAGAGAGGACAGATCATTTATCTAGAAATGCTATAGAATATATTAAATCACGTTAATCGTTTCGAAACGTTACCCCATCCTAGTTGCGGTCGGAGTTAGCTAAATGGTTAGGCAAGATTTATCACAAAAATAATCGAAAATTATTATTAAGATATAATTTACAATACTTATTTTATTTCATACTGTATATGTATACATTCGCTATAAGCATTCATATAAAGTAAATTATCAGCAAGCTATGCAATATGCTAAGTATGCTAAGTAACTAAAAATTAATTCGACAATGCTTCATTATACTTGAAATTATAAAATTCTCTTTAAAATATTTCCTTATTGCATATAAAAAAGACCATTCTATGCAAGTACGAAGGAGGCGGTATATGTTATGAAAATATTGTATTGTCATTGAATTATAGAATGTGTGCAAATTTTCTATCAAATCAAACAAGAAGAAGTGGGTCAAAGTAGCGATGATATTTTTTATATCGACAATTAAATAAAATACAGATGAAATTAATAAAAAAATGTAAAAAAAATATTTCTAAAAAGATATATAATAATTTCCTAACGTTTTTGTGACAATCTTATTATATAAAAACAACGATCAATTAGAATTGCATGAAAAAAGGAGAAAAATAAAACGGAATAAAAGGTTAAATAAAAAAAGCAAATTAAGAAACAAAAAATATTTCGGGTAAAATTAACGCACTAAAAACCAATTGGAAAATTTTGAATTTTATTGCTTTATTTATTTATCATACAGATACTTGAAATTTTATACCAGTGCTTCCCAATCAATAGTGCATAATTATTATACTAGTTTGTTGCTATATATAGTCATGGCGTGTACATTTTGTGTAAAAAGTTCAAATGAGAACCACTGGTTTTAACACAAACTATAAAAATAATATTCGCATACAAGCAGAAACCAGTAGGAAAATTCAATTTACATTCTATTCAAAACATATACGTATATTTGATCCCAGGGCTCAGTCATTAAACTTACTTTTAATAAGTATAGAGGCTAAAATCATATACAATATATGAGAACAAAATACGAGTATATTAAAATATAAGTACTTAAGATGGTGATTTAATTAAATAAATTGATTGATTAAAAGCATAATTAAAAAAAAGTATATTTTTATACTTATATATTATAATGTTTTATTATTCGCTTTGCAAGAATTTTATTTTATAACTGAAAGAGTCTGTTATGCGAACTCGCAAAAAAGTATTTTTTAGTGGTAATATGATATCACTATTATGAGATAATATGAGCCTACGTTTCTATGTATATATTATATATATATATATATATATATATATATATATATATATATATATATATATATATATATATATATATATATATATATATATATATATATATATATATATATATATAATATATATATATATATATATATATAGATATATATATATATATATATATATATATATATATATATATATTATATATATAATATATATATATATATATATATATATATATATATAATTTTCTTCTTTAATTATAGCATAGAAAATATATAACCCAGGATTGTGATTTCTTTTTTATGATAGAATTAAAGAATAAAGAGAAAAGCTAATGATACTGATAAATAGTAATTAAATCACCATCCCGTCAGATATCAAAGGTATATTTTTTATTATATAAAGACGTTTAAATTTAAGGCGATTAGTTTTATTTTTATGAATTAGTAACAGAAGAATATGTTTAATGGCGATGGTCATTGGTCAAATTCCATTCCGTCGATATTTTTACTTAATAGCGGTAAAGAAGAAAGACCATTAAAAAAACCACATTATCAAGAATCTCGATGCTAACTTCTATTTATCAAGCTAATTCTATAAGAGGAACAGACAAACAATAATCGAAGTTCAACAAATAATATTGAAATCATATAAAAGAAAATTAAGTAAAATAAAACCGTTTAATTAGATATAATATAATCTCGACTCCAATCTTTTATAATAGACACCATTATGTTTCTCAATTTGTCGAAACTAAAAATAAAGTACTATACGCCAAAACAACAAAAATATCACAAAATCGTACATTCGCAAATACTTACACGGTACAGGCGTAACATATTTCTCTGGATCGCTTCCAACAAGGCGTCGTCTGAGCTCATTCCTTCCGACGCCAGGTGCACCGACAAGCACTATAGGTCTTATAAAACCTGGCCTAGGATATAATCTAGCCACTTCCTCATATGTAGGTATCATTTCCCTGTCAAAGTCGTCGTTTTCCTTTATATCGTATATGATTTTTTTTACTTTTGGCATAGATTTACATGGTAGTAGAGCAGTGGCATTGGGTGTAGGAGAGCAAGGCGTCTTTGGTCCACAGTCAGAGTTCGCCTGAGTTGGGCTGCATAGGGCTGGCTTACCTAGAAAGTCAATAATGGTCTTTTTAATATACGTTATTTTTATACACGTTTTAATGTATATCTATATCTTACAAGACACTAAGTAGTAATTCTCCGGACATATTAACAATACCATGACAACAAAATGTGTTGAAATTACGATTAATATTTTAAAAGATATTAAAAAAGATAAGAAGTCGTAAACGAGAACAATTAAGTTTTGTAAAAATCAGTATTATATTCAGCTTCATCCTGTATTTCCTATAAAGCAGGGTTGACACAGAGAGCCTAGAATCAAGAAATTCCTGTTTCCGTTTTCTGCCAAAATTAGAACACTACGTGTTGAGTTGCATGGCTCAGTGCCTGTCTCTTTCCAGAGCGGGGAAGTCAAAATACTTCCAACATTACATTTCAAAGGATATTAAATTTAAATGAATTTACAATAATATTTTATAAGGATATTAATTACAAACAGTTATTTATTTTGTGTAGGTTACATACATTGCATAAATTCATTTATAAAAAGACAAGATCAAAATATGTTTTAATATTGTAGTAAATATTTGAGCACATACAAGAGATACACTCGCCCGAAAGCGACTGTGCTATTTAGGTCAAATTTAAACGACATCTTCTTATTTGCGGGCCTTTTACTTGCAAGATTTTAAGCGTAGTCTTTCAAAATAATTATTAAATTCATGCTGATATCTATTTGTTTTATTTTCTTCATATCATTCTAGCAAATTATATGCCAATGCAATGGAAACTTACAAAAATATGTACAACAATATGTTTTTATATAAATACATTACGAAAAACTTAAATTTGCATACACTCGTATGCATTAATATGAAGTTAGCGACATATATAAGTTTACAATGATATATGTCTATGATATACTTATGAATTATTTTTTTTTATTTATATTGTTAGTTCTCACTTCTTGCGAAATTTCTTATTCTAACAGACAGACAGATGGAAGACTAAAAATAAATAAACAATATGTTACTGTCAGCTAAAAATTAAGTAGCCTCTTTTATATTAAAACTCAATATATTATTTTGTATAAGATTTTCCAAATCTAAATTCTTATCGTATTCTAGCAACCGCTCTTAAGGTGAATATACTTACCATCTATTGTTTGGGGTTCAGCCTGACGTTCGTGAATAATACGACCCTCTTGTAGAGCTCTCGAAGGAATTAGCCCGGCTCTCATCACTCGATCGCCCTCACGTCGCGCCTGCCACCTGAAATAAGAAGGTACGAAACCATTCAATACCTATATAGTGAAGTATGTGACAAGAATAAGAATGGATAAATTGATATTTACATTTAATATTATTTAAGGAAAGTAGGAATGACACTATAGGAAAGTAATAACATTTTAGGAGTTCAGGCCTTAATTTATGTTAATAATTAGACAATTGAGTCAGTTTCAAAATACAATTAAAATTCATTTATTTAGTATACTATACTCGTACTAATTAACACATTATTGATGCCAAAACATTCAACAGAAAAATAAAAAAGTCATTAATAATTATTTTTTTTGTCGTAAATTATAGAGGTTGTGTTCAACCGTATACGTATAAACGAAATGATGAAAATTAAATAATTTATACTATTAAAGCAATACATAACAAAAAAAAAAACAGTTATAAATCGTATTTTACAATTATAAATAATATTTTTTACAAACTAAGTACCTATTTCACTAATGGAAAATAAAAATGACTAGTCTTTTGAGGTCGAAGGACAACCAAATAACCCGCCTGAACCATGTGGAACGAAGTAATGTCTTAATATATTAATATAAAAAACAGTATAATGTATCTATAAGTATACTGTGTCAATATATTATAAAAACGTCAGCGTTCACTTAGAGCGTCGTGAATTGATCTGATCACAACTCTTAAAAGCTTTTGCTATACTACTGCACTCTTTGTAATTTTCTCTCAAAAGCTCGCCTTCCCTTTCGATATTGATGTTATCAACATGGACTAATGGATAGAGGACCATGATGGGAGACAATAATCGAATATTATTAAAGAGATTACAACGAAAATTGTTTTACGAAACATACGTCGTCGATACATAGCATGTTTCAATTTTGTACATCAAATTAAAATCGGACTATATCACTCCATATATGTAACACAGTCGCTCCCTTCCCTTTGAAATATTGGAAGATACTCCAAGCAAAATACGTATTTTATTTATAACGCCGAGTTATTATACAGCACAGCATACTTACCTAGGTGACGAAATCAATATCGCTTCTTTTTTAATTTTTCCGTGCCGTGCAATCAACAAATCGATCGGTTTATTGCCTCAACTTGAGCTTTATTCGAGGAACATCTCCTTCAAAAAATCTTATTCTATTTAATTCACAGTTTTGAACATTTACCAAGTGACTAGGAGACAATAATAAGGGGTCAGTATTAAATAAACTTTTATTTAAGAACTATTTAGGTTGCTATCGTAAACATAATAAGTTTACGATTAAGCTTCACGCTTTAATCTAAGCTACCGGAACGGTAGGCAGAAGGAAACTTGTGTTCAGACTGTGCTCCTCACGAGGACCGTCGTGACGCAGAGGCACAGCGTCACTCTGTAAGCGCGACAGTTTATGAGTTCGACTCAGGGAGAAAGAATTTATTTCATTTTCTTCGCTCATTCAACCGCTTCAATTCCGCGATAGACGGTAAAAAATTTAAATAAAATAAAATAAAAAAGTAAAAAATTTAGTTTAACAGTTATAGTGTTGTTATAGAAAGAGTATATATTTATATAGTAGTTCTTTCATTTCAATTTAAAGTAAAGTGATCTATGGGGGATAGATCACTTTACTTTGAATTGCGCAGTGTAATTATACCGAACCGAACAAAATGAGACCGAATTGAGACAAGGGGCGGCCTGGCTAGCTATTAAGATTTTATTTTAACACGTACACGACATAAGTATACTTTCAAACATAATATATTTTTCGTTATAAAAAAACAAATGAAAGTAAAGTGAATGAAGAAACCCTTCACATTATTATATATAAAAATATAAAACTCTTTCTTTACAGAGAGTCGGATATACAACGTACCGCCGAAACTTCGCTATTTGGATATTTCGCTTGTAGGTGCCTCTGATTTCTGGAAATTCCTACGGGAACGAGGCAAAACGAGAATTTACATTTCGCAGTCCACGCACACAAAGTCGGAGCCTATAACTTGTGTCTGATAAAGTAAATATAAACAAAGACTTTAAGTAAAAACAAGTAAAAACTCAATTAAAAGTTTACAATCGATTTTCTACTGTATTTAGTTTCAATGTCATCACAAAAATATTTAATAACATGAAACTTTGCAAGAATCTTCTCATCTTTACTTTATCTTACAACAGCGTACTTTTCCAAGTATCGATCTATAATCGGATTTCTACGGAACGTCTATGTCATATCAACTTTAATTTTAAATAGAATGATTAAAGTACAGATTAACGTATTTTAAGACCAAGCTCAAATTAGCCTGTTTCCAGTGCTAAATAGAGCAGAAAGGTTCCTCATTCATATACTATGTATCGAATTTTGTCCATCATTTGGACACTTACTGTGAAGAGAACTACGCTAAATAAAGCTTAAAGGCAAAATTGTAATAGAATTTTAATAAAATTGTAAGATTTTAAATGTTGAATTCAAAGACTTTAGCCTAAATCTACATTATATACAGGTTGAATTTCCTCATACATTGTGGATCTTTTGTATTTCTTGAATTTTGTATTTTTTGTATTTCTTTCTTTCTTTATTAGTTGAAAGATCATCATCATCTCATCGATCGATATCAAAAATCAAAGTGTAAAATCATTCAGTGACCCAGTTATACATATTCCTGTTATTTAAAAAAAATATGGTATTGAGAATATCATATCTGGCACAGCACGTTCTACAATAGGTACCTATCGACAGGCCGTACAAAAGAATTTTATATTCAGTAAAAATAGAGCGAATCGTTACGTCATGCTTCGTACACACGTAATATGGGGTAAGAGCGTATGTGTGAAATAAAAAAAGTAAACTTTTAGACCTTTAAGATATTTAAATTTATTATGACTAGTTGGTCTAATTTTTGTAATATAAACAATCAGAAAAGAATTACTTTATTTTAAAAAATTCAATCAATCAATTTGGCAAATATAATAGTTTAAAATAGTATAATGTGTTGAAGAGATTAGTATACGTTTAAGCAGGTACAAAGATTTTTGAAGTTTCAAGAGTAAAAAAATATCATTGATTTCTGTTGTCGCACTGATGCATGCACCCATAACCTACATATACGTATTGTACGTAGTGTACATACATACACACATATACCTATACATATCTTATATCTCCTGACCTTTCTTCAAACAGGAAGGAAGTGTACTAGCAAAGTATACTTACACTAGGCACTGTAGTTTAAAAATGATAGCGCATCGCGCATAAATTTTACAACCAGTAGGCTGATCACTTGAACTATATGATGTAATTTATCGATATATATTAATTTATTGTAATATATATTTAGAATCTCATTGTACCAAGTGGTATTATATGTGAATTATTATAGTACTTTATGGTATTATGGTACTTTAGGTATGTTACAGCTTTAATTGGACAGAGCGCACTGAAAGCTAGTGACTCTCGTCGCTCGACTTGCACGTGTATAACCTCCTCGTTTCTAGAGAAATATTTCTTAATGTAAATAATTTCAGTATTCCTCGAAACTATAACTTCAAAATGACAAAACGAAACTTCTAGAAAGAAATCTCTAATTTCTCAAGACGAAAGTCTTTAACCAGTGTGTATTGCTAGTGATGACGTACGGGAGCGAGACTTGGCTGTTAACCATATTAACGCTATGTGCGTCATAAGAAGACCAATGAAGAGTAGTTCCCTACGTGATAAAATCAGAAATTATGACATCCGTAGGAGAACAAAAGTAACCGACATTGCTCGAGGAATTGCTCAGCTGAAGTGGCAGTGGGCCGGAATGGTTGTTAATAGCGTACGCATTGGGGCGGAAAAGTTATCGAGTGGCTGCCATGAACTGGAAGACACTCGGTAGGTGGCCCGACGATCTGGTCAAGGTCGCTGGAACTTACTCGATGCAAATAGCGCGGGAACGATTGTCATGGAGATCTTTGGGGGAGGCCTATGTGGTCGTAAAAAGGCCTCCCCCAAAGATATGAGATGATAATATATCAAAATGAAAAAGACGAGGAAAGATAGTAAGATTATTTTTATAAAATGTAATACCAACCATTACGGACAAATTACATTTTAGGAAGTTGTATTTTAGTCCTTTTAAAAATATCTTTAAGTTATGTACCAATAAACAAATATTAATAAATAGATTTGTAATTAAATTATTAAAACTTACCAATAAGCATCGTCTTGAGATACGATATGTAGAATGTCTCCCTTCATAAAGTTGAGACCGGCTTCTTTACACGGTATGTATGGATCTTCCGCGGAATTGTAATTGAACAGAGCTCTCACTCTCACTTTGCTCTCTCTTGAACCGCCTTTTCCATAAGATGGAACTAGTTTAAATGTTATGGTCCCTTCTGAATTTTGCTAAAAAAAAATTCTATTATTGTGGTGATTTTTGTTACCTTAATACTAGACTATTACTCTCTTCGCATAATATGCCATACGAGGTAGATGAGTTACTGCAGAGTTAGTATGATTAAACGCGCTAATCTTAGAAACAGCATGTCCGAATTAAATTATTTTTTGTTATATAGTCCATTTATCGAGGAAGACTATATAAAGTTAATCATTTCTATATTAATAAGTTTTCTTACGGCCAGAGTAATCGTGGCCAATTAGAATGTGTCATGTGTCATATAGAACTCTTTTTCATTTCTATATGATTATGTGGATGAAAGCTGTAGGTAAAAGCTATGAATATACTAAAATGTGCCTATCAAATTTCGGAAAATAATTAAGTTGTACAGTTAGTTATTAAAATGATTTATGTACAACTGAATCTCTTTAGCATGTTCTTTTTTTCAGTAACCTAATTACATGTAGGTACGGTTCGTCTACTCTAAAAATGAACGGCTCTCCACAGTCCACTGTGCTGCCAAGCACATGCAAACTATGTGATCAGATGACACACAATGAAACGCAAATTTGTCATTGGTCACCGCGTAATTTTGACGGCTAAATCACACGAACAGCAAGCAAATATATAAAACTAACAACAACGAATAATGAATGACATATCTTAAATTATTTAATCATTGATTATTAGGGAAAGAATTAAATATATGTCGTCGTGTCGACGAATTGACGCAGCAGATCAATATTTGAAAAATTCTGGTATGGAGTTTAAACCTAATATCAATATTGAAGTCTTACTTTGATAAAACATAATCTCCTTTAAATATTATTCTAAGCAATCATTTTAATCATATAATATAAACATTATTCTGAATTTCTTTTACATCACATTTTTAGTCAGCCAGTTTAATACTAAAATTGTCTTTTACGATTGAACCGGCTATTTTATAAAAAAGTATAGTATATATATAGTATATAGTTATAGTATTCCAAAAAATATATAGAATAATTAATAAAATATATCATATAAAGATATAGTGTGTTTTTTTTATTATATACAAATTAATATTTGAAATAATAGTATTTTTTTTGCACTTCGTATTGGCTTAATTGATTTTGTCGCAACATAAATGAAGTTCATAAATGTCGCATAGCGTTACAAAGCGGACTTATCGTAATCGTACGTAGGGAGCTATCATCGCCATACAAACTTGTCACAAGTTTCACGTAAAATCGCAACTGGCACACATTGAAGTACTGCAATTTTATATCTTTTGACACAAATAAATTTTGCTGACTGGCGTTCATTTTTAGACGAAATGATTGATAACTTAAGACCCATTTTCTGGTTTTTTTTTGCTTAGATGTTCGTTTGTTTTTGTTATGGAAGCATTTCATTATTTCTTATAACTCAGCCGGCCTACTATGGTTCTGCATCAGGTATACTAGTTCTCATAATCTATTATAACCTATTATAGATATACAACAAACAAATTTAATTCAAATTCTTCGTATCTCAATCAATCTATCTATACTATCTAAGATGAGTGTGAACAAACATACAGACAAAAAATTAAAAAAACATCAAGCAACATGTTTTTACAACGCCCTGCATCATGGTCTATTCTTGGAATTTTCCTCTTTTTAGTATATATAAATGATTTATTATATTTAGTGGAAAGGAGCCATGAGGTAGTATAGTTTGCTGATGATATTACATTGATTTTTAAAATAAAGAATATGACGATGTATAATGCTCTCACAAAAATAGTACATTGGCTCAGTGCTAATAAGTTACTTTTGAAAAGTAAAAAAACTAAATATGTAATTTTTAGAACACTTAACACGAAAATTGTTAAAGCTAATGTAATCTGAAATGGTGAAGCCGTTGATCCTGTTGATTCTAAGGCTTTTCTCGGTATCGCCATTGATCACATATTGATGGATTGGCGAAAAGACAGCGACAGACAGTTAGCAACATTTGCGGTTAAAATAATTCTATCATAAACTGACGTAGAAACGGCTCGTCTTGTCTATTCATAGCTACTTTCATAGAAGGTATGTCTTATGGAATTTTACTTTGGGGTCATGCAACCGCCTTTAACTCAATTTTTGTCGTGCAATCTATAACTCTAAAGATTTCTTAAGGCAAAAAATTTAAGAAATTAATATATTAAATGTTGCATCTCAATATATTTTTGTGAATGATATGTATGTTAAGAATACTTGAAATAGGCTTAAACTTACAGCCTCCTGCAACAGGATTAGCGTCAAGTCACCGCAACTCTTTTATGGGACAGAGTGTACCCTTTTATAATGGGAAATCCAAGAAACACCTTAGATTGTTATATATCACAATTTAAAATAATTGTGAATAGATGTTTGTGTGCTAAAGGTTCTATAAATAATAACACGCCTTGGGAATGAAATGCTCGTTTCAGTCTGCTTCAAAGTTATTATTATCAATAATAAATAATAGTAAATGGTTAATAATCAATATAGAAAAAATCAATATACCAAAAACAAAAAAGGTCCGGCTGGGTTACTTCCACCGGTTTTTCTTAGGTAAAAACTACTAAAAGCAATGCCTTAAGTATTAATTTTAGTGAACCGGTGGTAATATACTTGACGTATAAAAAATGAAATATGTAACTTCTTATTTTGAATAAAATTATTTGACTTTGATGTATTGTACGTACAAATCTTCATTTAGAATCACTTTGTACCTAAATATAAATTGTAAACACAATGTGTATATATATATATATATATATATATATATATATATATATATATATATATATATATATATGTATATGTATATATATATATATATTATATATATATATATATATATATATATATATATATATATATATATATATATATATATATATATATATATATATATATATATATATATATATATATATATATATATATATAATACATTCCATATGAAAGCAAACTCTTTTCTAACATTTTTTTTGCCAATATTTTAAATAATATTTATACTACTCAAATTTTTTTTTGTAATAATCAAATTAAATAAAAAGATAAGTAATTTATTTGCAATTACATCTACATTTTTTAAAATCCGTTTCTCCTGCGATGTATCTTTTCTGGGCATTTAGTTCGTGGTTTTGCGTGGCGTAATGCCATGCATGGCATACGTCCAGTGGCATATCGTGTGGCATATAATGTGGAGGAATCCTTCAAAGATTATTTTTCATGATATAATAGGTCATGTGGAACTCTTTTCTATATTTGAAAACTATGTTTGAAAAGGCAAGTGGGCTTTATAAAGCTAGTTTGGGTGCCTTTTCAGGCTACGGTATGCCCGTTTGTATTCAGATAGATATTTCCTCTCTCATTGTAGGCACCATGAAGTCTCCGTGCATCTGGGAGTTTGTGACAAACCAAGGAGCATTTGATATTGTGCGAACAATTTTTTACTGACAACGTTGTATAATGTCCAGGTTAGAGTTTACTGTAGTTCTACGCCGTAAGATCAGATTAGTATTAGAATTACTTTATATAATAGAAGCTTATTACGTAACCAGAGGATTTTCGCGCCAAGAAGCATTGAATTGTACTCTCAAAGCCTTTCTTTTTGTATGTGTATTTTCCAGGTCAGTAGTCTGTTAGCGCACGTTTTCAGATTAAGGGATTGTTATTCCGTTTAAGTTGACATCAATACTTACTTGTGGCTCCTCTTATATCTCGAATAGTATGAGATATAAGAGGGGCCTTTTACAATGCCTTATAGAACGTCTGCCTTAATTTTTCAGACTCGTTCTGTCTTCACCATGCTCAACATAGAACTTCCGCCTTTTGAGGTACGACTTAATGGTGAGGTAGAAATGTATAGTTAGGATTCGAAGGATTTGGTAAAGTAAGCCTTCGTGCTGTACTCGCTAGAGATATGTTTATGAAATCTTCTAAGCAATATTGATTGTGTTTATGGGCTTTATTTATTTTTACCAGTAGACGGTGAACCTGTTTGATGGTTCCATGAGCTTTTCGGAAGCCAAATCAATCATTCAATCATTGGCAATCTCTGTATTAATCGTTTCAGGACTAGTATTTCAAATATCTTTGTTGCAACGAGCAGTAAGTTTATGGGCCGATATAGTATCGATATAGTATCTTCCACTGAGCAGTGATGAAGTGCCGTCGTAGAATAGCTTTACATATTGCAGTAAGCAAAACTAACATCGAATGTGGGAGTTCTTTCACAGCTTTATTAGTGATGAGGTCATAATTAGACTGCGTTTATTAATGCTGGAATATACTTCTATGATGATAACTTATTAATAGCAAGTGCTAGCTGATAAAGAACAGAGAGAGCTCTTATGACCTCATTTACCTTTGTTTACTAATAATTAGCAAAGAATTCTGAGTTTCATTCTATAAACCAAAGATTATGGGTTTCAAGACCTTTGATTTGTTTGAAGATTATACAACGTGGGTAGTTTCCCTCCCGGCTCATCTATTGCATCATTTGTTTATACATCTCCATTAAATCTAATTTAAAGATTAGTGTTTTGGGAGGATTTATTTTTTTATGTTTGATCTCGAATTTTGTCTATTTCTATCTTTAGGGCTAGGACTTGGTTTGGTTTCGTTGATCCAAGTCTTAGAATTTCTGTTTCTGCAGTTCTTTAACACTCAGCTACCAATGGTGGTACAATTACATAGTACGTATCGGACGTCATCAGATCGTTATTTTCTCAGACAGGCCGAGGAGACGTGATCAACAGCACATTTTATGCATCTTGGTTTTCGATGGCAGTACGACTGTATACGACTGGCAGTTGCCACACTGAGGGAATATACGTTTTGGTCTCGGCAGTGAAAAGCTTAATCGACAGATTAAAAGTTTTTTGATACTATAGATTTTTTTTGTTAGGCCTTGATTCGAGTTCTACCACAAACATGCCGAGAGAATTTTTCGACGACGCTTGTTTCATTTTTCGAATGTTGCTGCTAAAGTGTCCTAGTTCTGCAAGAGCTTCTTTAATGAGAGACAAAGACTCTGGCCTATTAAAGAGGTCAGGGTGAAAGATTTGTTGAGATCTACAATTTTAGGTGATGTGTTATTTTTATAAAATAAAAGATTTATTACAAATTAAATCTTACGATCTGTTCACCTTTAAGTAGGTTTTGAATAGCGAACGGTAATTTAATTGTATTATATACCCTAGAGGGTACCTTCTTCTCTTCTGGAGGTAAATACATTCAATGTCCGAAGAGCGATAGGAAATACAAAATACGCTGTTCAGCCAAACTAAACCAGGAAATGGTAAAAAATAGAAGAGGTCCCGTCTGGTGAATAAAATTACTGGGAGATTAAGACTTCCCACTTAAGCGTATCGAAGCAAATGTTGATTCTTTTTGCAAAACATGTCATGTAACAACTTGTAGTTGTCTTAACTACCATAGACGTCTTTGTTTCTTTAGGATTAAATTTAAACGCATCTAGCTCTTACAATAAGTAACACTCTGCTGATTTCACGAAATGCAGAGAAGAAGTTGTCAATAATGGATATTTGGTTTCGTTTCGATACTGCGTATAATTTTTTATTACATTAACCTAACAAATTCAAGGTTTAGCGGACGGTAATTTAATTGAATTAAATACGTATTACACATTATGACAATTGCCTGAAAATATCAAGTTTGACCTGTTCAGATAGTAAATTGTTAATTTACTACTTTGTTTTACTTAAAATTTAATAGTATTATGTTAATAAATACGTAATGTCGTGTTACACACAGATTACGGCCCCGTATTATTTATATACAAAAATGTTATAATATTTTATTTTTGATTTACAGTACGTATCATTAAGTATTGTAAGCATTTGTAAACTTTTATCGATTACATATTATGTTGAAGATTTCATGGAGTGCTCGATCATTTTATAAACTACATCTAGCATTGCGAGAAATGTGCAACATTTAACGATTTCTTCATCGACGTTTGTTCATATCAAACATTAAGATGTTGTATGAACTCAATTTGTATTACGACGGGACTTTAATCAAAAATATGTTTAACGTCTACAGAATCTGTTAAATTAAATATTACAGCTCTCTTTATATAATTATTTGTTGTTCAACCATTCATGAAATTGTCGCGCGTTAATGGTGTTGGTAGTAATCAAGCATTTGGTCTGATCAAAGCACGTCTTTATTCGACTAGTAATAAATGAGCATTTCATGAAAATCAATGAGGTATTATATAAGCACATTAAAAACTAAAATTTAATTATATAGCTATACTTTTTTCCTGCATATAGCAGAGAGCAATTTTCGAAACATGCGCGTTGAGTGGCTGAACTCAACGGCGCGCTTTGCCTTTCTTACCAGAGCGAGTAAACAATTCATATCCTCGAATGGGAATCGAACCCGCAACAGTAGTGTTTACAGTCAAACGTGGTCCCGCTGCACCACGACGACACGTAAGCACATCATTTTTCTTAAAATTTCTTAATGGTCAGTCAGTTCAGGTCAGTGGTCAGTTCTATGATATGACACGAGACATAAATATGTCATGTTATTTTAAACGTCATGTTATTTAATTTAATTACACTATTAATGCAACTACAACAAACGGGAAATGCACGTTTTAATTGCATAATTGAAATGACAGAATACTTTGAAATTTTAAATCATGCCTTGGTTATATATTGGCAATATGTCTAGTGCTTAAAACTGGAGATGTTGCAAAGTTTCAGCTCCAGTTTCGATAGATATAACACCCTCGATTCTATTCTCTTTGATACAGACACTTTTTAATCGGAGATTAAAAAGTTGGCACGATGGTTGTTGAAGTTGACACCGTACGCATATGGTTTTATTTATGAACAAACATAATTGTTGGAAGAATAACCGGAGACCACTACATGGTCTAGTGTACCATAGTGTATTCCACTACACAGGCAGACACTACTACATAGCGTCATGCACCTATTGATCATACACAAAGTCGTAGAACCACAGTGTAAAAAGATGTTATATAGTTCACATATTATATTGTTTACGTATAAGCCGACGTTGCGATACAGTTCGCTAAAGCCTCAGTGATGATAAACAATATTCAAGTAACAAAACAAATTATATTGGTCACAGCTATTTAATATTGTGCTTTATTTATAAGAGACTACTAGAGCCGTTGAGAGACGTTCTGGAACCATTTCCTATTATGTAAACCATGAACGAATCTCGTTCATTATCATTAAATGAATAACCCTCACTTATATCTATATAAAATGAGATTCATTTTAACCTTTAATTAATTATGTATCTTATGTGTTATTATTATAGATATGTCCGTTCATTGTTTACTTTTGAAATTATACTTATATTTATTTATGTAGTAATTTACACATTGTTACAAAGCTAATAATTTTATTATATAAATTATTATTTAAATTTAGAAATAGATTTATATAAAGCTTACCAAAATAGACAAAACGTCAGCAGGAGATTTATTTTCCACACTAACTCCATTAACTTCAATAACTTCATCACCTGCATGAATGAGACCAGATCTGTCTGCTGCGCCTCCATGCATTACTCTAGCAATAACAATCTTACCAGTCTCCTCATCTGTTTTTATAGTGGCACCCTAAAAAACCCAAACTAATTTAACAATCAATTTATTATTATTATAAAAATATTACACATTAAGCATAACAAACATAAGAATATTAAGTGTATGGGTGCAAAAAAATTAAAACTTAACATACATGGCTGTGTAAGCTTAATTTTCATTTACACATGAAATGAATACCAGAATTTTTTAAGGACTTATCAAAAACAAAGCTGGAAAATAAATTTATAATTAAAATGGTGAAGTAAAATATATATTTATTAAGATACTAAAAAGTAAGATAAAAATAACAAATACGACATGAACATTTAAATAATTTTTGCATTGCAACAACTTAAAGTACAATAAAAATATTATAAAAAGGAAGGAATTATTAAAAGAAGTAGGGGGTTAAAAATTGTAATACATATTACAAAAACATCTAGAGATAGCAGCTAATAAATAGAGTTTATACTTTGGACAAATAAAAAAAGGGTAATTGTATTGTATTCTTTATAAAATGGTCATTCAAAACCTTTATAAGATTTAGACAGACATACAGTACATGTGTATATTTTCCTAAAAACTTTAAAATATGCATATGATGTTAGTATTTAAGTTTTTATAATAAAATAGTTGTTTTTACAGAATACAATACAAAAAATTAATTTTATAAGACAGGGGTACCTAACATGAAACAGAAATAGTACAAAAATAAGCATATCATTTGTCAATTAGTATTGAGTATATAGACTTACCACTATTGGCTCTGCACTCTGAGCTCCACCCTTTCAATAAAAAAGTCATTACTAAAGTAAGCCCTTTTTATAATAAATAACTTATTAAAATAACATGTATATAAATATATATATTTGAATTTTGTTAAGCCATTAATATGCATTCAGTATGAGTTATTTAATATTACTTAAATACATAATAATTAAATACATAGATTAATATTTGAAGTAAATATATTTATTCAAAATAGCTGCTATTTCTAAATGAAGATGTACTTTTTATTGTACCATTGTCTTTATGAAGCTTTGTTCATCAAAACTTTAAATTAACACATACCAGTGGTTCATCACTTTTAACAAGTTGAACAATTTTTACAGTTTCTTCTTCATCATCTGCATCCACAGGTACATCAGGCAAATGAGGATAGTAATCTTTTTGTGCCACTGCATCATGTGTGCAGAGTATTGCCTAGTTATAGATAAAATTATAAATATTTGAAATTACTAATCATAAGCATAAGCATTTATCAGGAATCTTACTTGTTATAACATAATATGGAACCAAGATACTGACCTGAAAATGTGGTTTTTGTAATAATTTCAGTAATTCTTCAAATTCACTAGAGTTTGTCACTATCTCACTAAACTGTTGGAGCACTTCTAAAGTGACTTGCATAGCATTAGACAACAATGGATAGAATTTATCATCTTTACACTGTGATGCCACAATCTTATTATGCACTTGAACAAGAGCATGGAGCTGTTTGGATTGGAGAAGTTCACTCAAAAAAGCAACATCTTCTCCACCAGATTGCACTTCTTTTAAGGAGGTTAACAATCGCATCAATGCTAAAATTAATACAAAAAGAACTTTTCTAAATATTTCTAAGTGCTCTTACCTTAATAGTTTCTAGTGAAAATATTTTTATAGAACAATGATTTAAATATATTTAAAATGTATACAAACGTACCAGGGTCCCAACTCTGAGTGGAATGATCCATATTTGCATTACTCAATCAATACAAATAGCAACAATAATATAATTTTAAACTTTCATTAATAATTATAATATTCCTCTCATAATAGAGATTATTTACTATAACAATTATATAATAAACTAGTAAACTTTTCACAACGTTTAAATTTAATTTATTATAATCTTCCTATTCAGTATTACATAAAACTTTGTATATTGCTTAAAATACAAGATCGTAGTGCATATCAATAAAACGAAATAGAGAGCACAAAAAAATATTGTGCATTTTGTGAACAGATGAAAGATCTGACAGTGTAGATTAAAATGTGCTGACAGAAAGACAGTGCTACTGCCAGTATACCAAGTGAGTGCGTCTGTGTATAATACCAAAAATATAGATTATAAATAGCATCAATTTGACAAATTGAAACACATCGACCACACGATTGTCACTGTGTGAGAGTGATATAGTTTTTGTAATATAATAAAATTAAATAGTTAAAATTTTTTCTTATTTTAAAATTTAATTAACTGTTGCCAATAAATATATTTTCCAGGACAACAATTTAAACTAATATCAAATCACCAACTGCAATGTCTTCATAATTTATATACTGAATACGATTATAAAAAAAAATTAGTACTACCTATCTAAAAAAAATTAAAATAAAAATTATTATTTTAGCAGTTAGTAACTCTAATTGCACCTTTGAGATTTATATAATTTAATTTCCTCAGCGACGGAGTACGCCGGCGCAAATAATATTGGAATGAGAAAAAAATATTGTCTCGTTGTGTATGGCTTGGCCATTGTTTTCGTTTTAATTTTCTCAAAGGTAAGGTAATTAATCTCTATTTTTCAATAATTATAGCTTTAAATTGCCTCGCTATATATTGGACGGCTTTTCGTCATATGATTTGATGCTGGGGATTGGAATGTAGATAAATCATAAACACCGGCTGTGACAATGGCGCTAGTGACGATCGATCGGTAGTTTTAGAGAAGAGATTTTTACGCGTTAACACTAACAGATAATTGTTATATCGAATAAAAGCAAAAAAGTATTAATATTATATTAATTAATAACTATCTCAAAGTGATAGTGTGCTTTTTATTCACCAGTTACTCTGAAAAATATTTATTATATTTTTTATGTCAAGAATTGCCGTACTAATTGGAATCCTTTTGGTATGTCACGAGCAAATGTTTGCTCTTATCAACTTTTAAGATTTTATAAATAAATATTAAAATGTACAATAAAATTATAACACATAAAGTAATGGGTTACGTTGTAGAAATTCTATACGAAAATGAGAAAGTATGAATTATTTCGGAAAGAAATCATTATTTATGAAAGAAATCAAGGTATATTTTGTTAATTCTTATTATTTTAGTTGGTGTTTATATTTATCGCAAATTTTTTTCTCAACCAGCCATTTTTTGTCAATATAGAAAATGTCGGTTTTTAATGTTACAAAAATAACACCATGATACTAGTGATGGTAGTGCATGATGTCATATATATATTAACAGTAGACAATAGAAACATGTTTTGCATTTGAATGTGTTGTGATGATTTAATATATATAATTAGTGATCCTTATAAGATATTTATTGAGAATATGATTTATTACTACATCAATTACACAAGTGTGTAAAGATATAGTTGAATATAGTGGGTTTAATTTAATAAAATTGCTTAGTACCTTTTACAATACTAATATATGAGGATAATTTATACTACCTAAATGATTTTATACTTTTCTTTACTTTTGAAGTATTGAAATTAAAAATTATAAACTAGTTAATTTTAAAGCATATCATTGTTATAGTTGCTTAATTGTTTTGTCTTGGATTATTATCATGCGAACATAAAAATATGGTTACTTTTAGCCATTAAACTATTGAAGTATAAATAAAATAAAATAAAATAGATCTATAAAAATCCAATTCTTGGTATATGTTTAACACATAATTTAACAATATTACATTTCATGTGCCAACATCATTGTTAAAATAAAAAATACTAATATTTAATATAGACTCCAATAGACCAGATAGTGAGTGGAGGACAAAGTGTATTAATACTACATATCTTTTCCATCCACCTTCCCAGCTTTCTGGGAAAAGTGTAAAATAATTTAAGAAGCAAATTTTGTTTAAATGATGTGAATATAAATCAATATTCAATTCAATATTTTTCATTCTTATTTATACTGAAAGGTTTAAGAAATGCTTAATGCCGGACCCGAGGGTTAAGCCGGTGCCGGCTAGTGAGTCTACTACATCAGATGAAGCATCCAAGTTGGAATTCTATCTCCAACAACAACTTGAAGAGGATGTAGCAAGGTATTTTCAACATAAAAAACTTAAAAAATATTTACAAGCAAACTAATCAAACTAACTAATCTTGTTTGAATAAATAAATAAATAAATATACATTGGCTATATTGCATGTGACAATATCAATAACCATGTCTAAATCATAGGAACTCAGTTATCGGGCCCGGTTATTTATTATTAACAAGGGCAGAAACAAATAGATTTTTTTGCTTACAGAATATTTGATGAATCTATATATTCGGATTTGGAAGTTGTGTGTGGTAAATTAAAAATACTAACACATACTTGTATACTTAAAGCACGTACAAACAAATTTTATAGGAAACTTGATGCTATTTTGCATGTCAACATTGGAAGAGAAACATTTGATGAAATATATTCATTTATAAGGTAAAACTAATAACAAAATCTCAATTATATGTAAATCTTGTCATATTTCTTGCATGATACTAATATATGAAAATTCCTGCTGTAGTTTAGGGTAAGATTATTGACACACAGCCTTGTATGTTGCAGAATGATTAAGCCACCTTTACCATTTCAAAAATCTAACAATAGTGATTTCTTTTTGCAGTGATGCTTACACTGAATGCGATATAGCAGCACAAGAAAAAGAAATATTAATATTTCTTAAAAGCAATATATTTACAAAAAACACTAACAATTTGTCTGAACACAAAAAAATTAAAGATGAAATAGAAGATATTGATGTATTTTTAACCCCCAATTGCCCCAGTCCTTACAAAGAAAAATCATTTCAAGAACTCTCGTGTCTTAGTCCGAGTACTGAATTAACAAAGGAGTATTATGCATTAGTGCACATTGATGGTAACTTATTAGAGCAAGAGCTCATTGAGCAAGACGCTTTGTCAGATGCATTTCATACTATCATAAAATCGCAAGATAGTGATTTAAATAAGACTCCACAACGAAATAAACCCACATCTTTATCTCTTAGATCTAGTCACTCACCCAAACCAATTAAACATTCCAATAATTGTGATATATACAACCAATTACCATACGAAAAAGAGCCCTTAGTGAATGGTAAACATATTGATAAAGGAGTAAAATATAATGTATGCGCGAAACCTTTTGAATTTTCGAAGAATCTCCATTCGAATAAAGGCGTTACAAATGAATGTTTAACAGAAAGAATATTGGACCCGACGTATTCACCTGATAGCTTAATAACCGATGAGCCTAGTTCTTCTTCAGATTACTTATCCGCTGCATACGCTTGCTCTCCAGCATTAGGATCATCCGGCTATTTGCATCAAATAAATGCTGGCGATAATAGTGTTAAAATGGAAAATATTTTCACGTCTTCAGATTCAGGTTTGGAGAACACCGGTTTGTTAGAAAGTATTAGTAGTCACAAAGATATCACATTAACAGACCTATCACTAACCGAGAGTACTCTGCACGATCTAACGACAGAAGAAACGAATCATTCACAGGAGTCTACATCCAGCCCAGAAGCTGATCATAATCAAGATCAAAAGATTAAAATTCCTATTTGTCGAACTGGGACATCGTCCTTAAATAGCACTTCTCAAGATTTTGACCTCACTGCGTCGAAAGGAACTTCCAAATCGAAGTCAAACGATTTAGTGTATGGAAAGTCATCTAAAGAAGAAAAACAGCGTCAAAACGAAGAAATTGTTATATTAGAATCTTCTTCAGTCTCTTCTGAGACCGGATCTTGGGAATCAGTCTTTCCGCCTAAAATAACTGACAAGGAGATTTGCGACAAGTTTATTCATAACGAACGTCAGTTCGTGAATCAAGTTGATGCCATATTAGATAACGATAAAACTCCTATCATGTCAGAATATAGAAATTATGAAAAATCTTCAAAAACCACACCATGTTTCATCGATGCAGCAAGTTTAGCTGATGAAGACCAGGTGTCTGTAAATGTTCAAGAACAAACTGGTCAGGATATTAAGGCTAAGTTGGGCAAAGTACCCGCTCCAAGTCAACCCGTGCCATGTTCTACTATCAATAGAGCCGATATAAGCCCGGGCGATTGGTCTGAAAGTAACGACAATGATGATTCCTTAGAACAACCGGATAATAAGGAACCAGATTCTATACAAAAAGATATGTCTCCTACGATTTTTGAAATGACTCCCATAACTGAAGATTCATTGAGTACAAACGATATAAATGAAAGTAAAGAGATATTTGAAAACAAATTTTTACCAAATTGCCAAGCTGAAAAGTCAGCTTCACTGCCTACTAGTACTGTGTATATGGCTACGACACCACATAACTCTATAATGTCATTAAAAACATCTTCACTAAAGCAGTATGAATCAGAAGAAAGTGAAAGCGACACAATTGTAATAAGTAGAGAAAGTCTTACCAACTTTAGGCCGAGTAGATTTAATGAATCGTCTCCTATAGTTTCCGGTGGCGCTTCGATAGAAGATGTCCATTCTCCTAAAATTGGAACACAAAACAATAGTCCTTCAGTTCGAAGAAAAGTGGAAAATATACCGATAGTGACCGGTGCTTGTTTGAATGAAGAATGTAACAGTTTACCTAAATCACCAAAATCAGTGTCAGGGTCATCTTGGGTTGTGGATATGTCGAGCAACTCTAAAGTAGTAGAAGGAGGAAAAGGCACCTCTGCCCCTCACCATCATTTTAATACAAAAAAACCTGCTGACAGAGTATGTGAAACGCTAAAAAATGAAACAAGGCATGGCTGCTCCGAGACTTGCAATAAAAGCCGAAGTTCTGTAGACTCTGATAGTAGCGAAAAATCCGGTCACAAGTTTTACATTGACTTATCAACTTTGCCCGATCCACTACCACCGGAAAAACCGAACAACAATGATAGCACAGCTGAAAAGAAAAATATATTTTCTATGTATATTGATTTAGGAGAAAAATCCACATTAAAAGAAATGCCATCAAGACTATCATCATCACTTAATGTTAAGAAACAACCGAATGACAATAAGACAACGAGCTCCAAAATTACAAAAAATACAAGTAACGAGAATACATCTACTTTAAGCACGTTACTACAGGATCAAGGCAATGTTTCGACGACGTTCGAAAGATATGAATCGTTGTGTAATGATCCAAATATAAGCATTTCTGAAATTATAGCTATCCCAGATCCAACTCCTCAAAAATCTAAAACAGTAAGTGATATAGAAAGTGTGAAAAGTGAAAAACATCATCATCGGCGTAATGGAGATAAAGGTTTTATACCGAACGCATCAGCAGTCATTCACGAAGAATCAACTATTGACCAGTCAGATTTGTTCGTAAAGCTCTCGGACCTGGACAAACCTATTCAAAAGTCGGATATATTTGAAAGAGAAAGGTTTGACTCCAGAATGACTAGATCGATTCCAGATAACAATTGGTCACAACAAAATATGGCTTCAACATCGAGGTCTAGTGAAGTTATCAGTTCATTTCATTCAGAGAATGCATTAAGCTTGAATAGATTGTTTCCTCATTTAAAGAATGAATTTAGCAAAAGCATGCCAATATCGCTATCGGTTAGGACGCGATCACCTCTGAGGCCGGGCGCCTCGTCCAGTGTAGGCGAAATAGACGAGCAAGTGTCAGACGTGTCTGAAATCAGTAGCGTTCAGAGTAGCATGTGTCGTTCTGTTATAGGTAAGACACTGTTTTGAAAAATGTATCGATATTTCCAACGTATATATTATTATCAAATAATCCTTCTTTTTTTTTTTTAGAAAATAGCACTACCGAAGAAACAAGTCAAACATCGAGCTTGATAGGCAACTGTCAATCTCGTTTGGGTCAAGACTTGCTCCGAATGTTTCTAGAAGAAATAGCACCAGATGTAATTGTGGAAGTATCTGGTAAACGTATAAAGGCGCATAAGTGTATATTGTCCTCGAGGTAAACTTGTTTTTAATTGATTGTCTTGTCTAATAATTATATTTTTTTAAATATTAATATATATTTTTTTCAGATGTCAATACTTTGCTGGTATACTTAGCGGTGGATGGGTGGAAAGCGCTGGAAATGTTATCGTTTTACCACCGTAAGTATTATTCTGGCCATTATTCTTACTTCTAACTTAATAACACGTGAATATATTCTTTTTTATAGTTATTTATGCCAGCACCTATTTATTTACTATTTAAACTTGGACCCACTAAATCATTAAGTATTATAAACATCATTGGGAATCAAGAACTCATAAATATTATATCACTATATTACTGGATAGAGAATAACAAATTTATATTAGAAAATCTTATATAAAAATTTAAACAAACCGGGACTCGAACCCGCACGAGTTCGAGAGCGGAACTTAACGACGCAGTGTGTCTTACCAGAACGGGGGAATAAATTCTCTGAAATGGGGATCATAATATACAATTGTTTATATTTGAAATGTTTGTTTATTTCAGATTTTCTTTTAACGTAGTGCATTTCGCTTTGTGTCACATATACTCGGGCTTGTCGACTATTCCCGATTCTGTCAGCATTGTGGAGTTAGCGACGATAGCCGATATGTTGGGACTAGAAGGCCTGAAAGAAGCTATTATGTTCACTCTTAAGGCAAAATATTGCCACCATTTTCACAGGGTAAATTAGAATATGTATAAAGTATATTATATACATAATTATTGTTCGCTTTTACATAAATTAATTTAAATTCTTATAGCCGTGTCAAGTATGCACAGCTGGTGTACTGGAGTGCTTCCCGCTGTCGTCTGTTTACGGGCTCGATGACTTGTATCGTAAATGCCTGAGGTGGATCACCAAGTACTTTACCAAAGTGTGGCCAACCAAAGCCTTCGCAACGCTGCCTAAAGAGTTACTCGACAAGTGTTATCAGGAACACATTGTCAATCTCTCCACTGACAATCTTATAGAAACTGTCTATGGATGTGGTATTACAGGTAGAATATCATATAAATTTTGTTTATATAATATCAATAAAATTTAATTTTCATAAATATTTTATTACTTTTACTTAATTTATATATAATGATAATGTACATAGGCTTCAAACGAACAGTAACATGAATAATAACTTTCAGTGGCATCTTTACAAAACAGCAGATGGGCTGAGAGCGTGGCGCGCATGTGCAGGCGGCTAGTGAACGCCGCCGCGCACTACGCCGCGCCGCGACTCCTGCCTATACTCGAGATGGTGGCAAGTGTACCCGACGCCCCACAATCGGCCAGACAGGCCCTCGATGACTGCCTCGCTGCCGCTATCGAGTGGGCGCCGCCAGACGAGACCTGCCGCGCCTACGCCTTCCTCTCCGCCTTGGTCCGGGACATTCGTTTACAGCACGCCAAACCTGATCTAATAAACAATCAGACAAACAAAATACCAGAGCCAAGTAATCTATTGTACACACACGCTGGTAGCTGGCGACTACAGTGTGAAGGCGCTCTAGTTCGCGCAGCACCACGCGTCGTGGGCACACAGGCTTTTAAAGACCTACCATCAGATTTGAGAAGGCGTCTCAGGGAACTAGGCTGTATAATGTACGGACCCCAAGCTATACCTCTCACCTCCTCGCCCCTGCAGGACAGGAAGACGAAAAGCACATACCAAAGCAAACCCAAAACGATTAATCCGGTGGCAACTCGCAGTCTGGATATGGAAAAAGTGAGAAATTCCTTCGTTCCATACAAACCAAAACCAGTTGTAATTGCGCCGAGGGATAAAGTACCAAGTACAACTGAGCTGAGAGAAAAGAAAATCTTTAATAATAAGGCGTATATTCCCAAAGTGCGAACGACTAAAGCGCAAGAAGAACGAGCTAAGTTCAATCAAACAAAGACACTCACGTCACAAGACCGCACTGTCACTAATAAACCGACAGCAGTCCGCCCACATCCATTCGAAAACACAAAACCAAGATATCTAGAACCACGTCAGTGCAAAGAAAGAGAGAAGAAGTCGCCGACCAAGAAGTTTGTCAACAAGATGGTTTCGTCAAGTGAATCTTCACGTAACTCGAGTCCGATTCAATCTCGGAATTTGAGGGCGAGCCGACTTAATGCGAACCAATTGTGTGAAAAGAAATCCCACGCCATGTCTCAGGACAGCCTCGCGACGTCGTCAAGGCCGCGCACGGCGGAACCCTCGACGGACTCCTTGAGTGAATCACAAAACAGCAATAAATATGCCACCTACACTAAGACAAGGCACACGGGGAAAGGATCTGTTGAATGTACGTTGCAAATTTAATATTTTTTTATGATTTTAATAAACCTCATTATAGTTAAGTCACCATTGCGCCATTGAAATGCCATTGAAATATAATATAACAATATAAGTGTTTATTAGATCACACAGCACGATACGACACATTTTTAGTAGAGGACAGATGCAGAGAAATATTTCCTATATTTCATAATGCTGCCAAATTAGTTTACATATAGATATATAATTTCCTGTAATGTAACTATTAATATATATAAATTTAATTTCAGCGGTAATTACTAAATGTCAAATGCTGTCGCCATCTTCAATGCTGAGCGGTAACGTTAAAACGAAGATACCGGTGTATTTGAACCAAAGCTTACTATCGTGTAACGGCAGCAGCAAGTCAAATAGCAACCCCAAAGTACAGGTGACCACACAACCAACCAGGAGTAAGGCTAGAATTTGCGAACGAAAAGTCTCAGGCTCCTTAATGAGTGCCACAAAATCTAGCTCCGCCAAAATAGTACCAAAAGTGGCAAAGGATCCACATTCGGTTGCAGTTAAACTTTGCAAACAAAAGCAGACAAAAATTTCCAACGTGTCTAGCAACGCCCATAGACAGGACGACCAGGAACACATCCCGGTGATGGAGCGTTCTGGAACATTCCTGAAGGACGAACCCATGTTCGCCGACACAACTGCTAACTTAGATAAGGGCCAGTAAACTTGTTTGACTTAATATTACAGGTATTTCAGTAGTTTTAGTAGAGTTTAGAGAGCACGCGTTAATCACCGTTTGTTACTAGCGCTAGACGCTACTAATTGTTCTTAAATCTTGTTTTTTTTTTGTTTTTGCACTCTCTTCCCGCTATTTCTTTGAAAGTTACTTCCACTGGTTGGCTGGAAGAGATTTCTTTCAGAAACAAGCCCACCATTGCCGACATAATTTTATTTTACGTGCTTGTATTTTTTTTTGTGTGCAATAAATAATATACATTTTGTGTATTGGCCTCACGCTTTGTAGTTTTATAAAATTCTTATACAAGAGTATTATATTTTTGTCTATATATTTGCTTCCATGTGTATATACATTTTATATTTGTGCCTTTTGTTTTGTAGAACGAAATAGGCTACTTGAGATCACTTCCAAACTGTACCTGTCCATTTATTTCATTTTTCATCACTTCACTTAGTCTTAGTAACTATAGAAACCTTATATCTTCCTTACTTTCAGTATTATTTTATAACAATTTTATATATAGTTATGATATTGCAATACAAGTAATATACCTTTTCATTTATAAATGAAAACACATTAATAAGGACCATGAGTCACTTCCTTCTAGATTTAATATCCCTTATATTTAATTATTACTTTTTGTCGACGGAAAATGTATTCTTTAGTCCAAAAGTTGAGTTTTAAATTAAAATAATAACCATAGTTCTAGCATGGTAACCTCTTTATTACGACATCGCTTTGAAAAGGAAAGGCTTATTAAATATTGTTGGCACGGTACGCTTCACAATTAAGTGAAGCATATTTAATAAAAATCACTTACTTTGGTGCTAATTTTATCCCCAACGGCAACTCTTGCGTAAAACGTGCTTAATTTAAAATGAAATAAATACATGGAAATTTTAAAAATATGATTAATTGAAAATTTAAGTTTAAGTGTACTTAACTTGCTATGCTATTATTCAGCATGATTTTTAGTTGACAAATACAATCGTTGTGACATATTAATTAGATAGTAAGTTTGTTTGAATATTGTTTACTTACTAGTCTTTTATTTTGTATAATTTCAAGTTACTTGTTCGTGTACTCTTTAGACGTGGTATTAGGTAAATGTAACGGCCCCTCTATATAATTGTAGTTCCCGATTTACGTGAATAGTGCTAAATGTCCATGTCAAACGCTGACCTATCGTTAGATAATAGAGGATAAGCTATAATTAATACTCTACTATGTTTACTTAGCATTTGTATATATGTATTTTTTTTATACTATATAGTCCTTTTTGTGGGACGCTGGCATTTTTTATTGTTTTAAAGGTGCTGTTTTATCATTTTAATGAATTTATATAAAATACTCTGTACTTTTTTTAATAGCTTTTCCCAACATTATGTGGCTTGGCGTTATTAAATTTAAGCGTATAATTATAATTGCGGCATTTTATTATTATATTTATTAAGTCATTAATTTCTAAGGTTAACTAACAGCATCACAAATTATAATTTCAATATTGATTTTGCTCTAATATATATTGTAAGTTGACATTTCCTAATATGATTGCTAAAAGATATACATACATAAATACATATATCACTAGCGATGTATACATACTAACTAAAAACATGAGTAGTCCCTATTCTTTAACTGTTTAACTGTTTAAACTTAAGTAGCTCTATCGATGATCTCACGATGCCCTCAGTATTCAATACATGTTAACACGTCGGGTTTGCATCAGCCATGGTTATAGAGAAAGTAGGCCATCGTTATTTTTATATTGACATATTATTATATTAACATTAAAAATTGATATTAGATGTTATTATACTCGTGCTGTGTAGTGCATTCATTATATTTCGTAATTTTTTTATTGATTTGTAAATTTTGTTATTTGTAGGATAATAATTTGGATTTAATTTTAAATTAAGTAAAGTTTAATTTAAAATCTGTGGGGCCGTACTTAGATGGGAAGTGATTGGACTCAGTCCGTGTAGTTTGTTTCGAAATAGATATTTCTTTAGAGCCCGTTAGACGTCTTGTACATCGACAAATTACATATATTAATGGAATTTGATTATTTTACATACAAGATGCACTGGGTTATTAATTACAGTGTAATATCTAACATTTATATGTCAAAATTTCTAATGGACTTAAAGAAATGGATACAGAGATGGACTAAGTTTATTTCTTATAAAGATGGAAACTGCTCAAAGTCCCACCGAATTAACTTTTTTTTAATTTTTATTTTTACCATGAATAATTTATGAATAATAAAAAATAATAATTTAATATAAAATTTGATATACAATTACAATACTATAATGTTCCATATATTTATAGCACGACTCACGAGCAATAAAATAACAATGTACATAAATCGATAATTTTATTCATATTTGTAGATTATCTATATTTCATTGTCTTCGTTTCAACGGCATAATGATGAGTATTGAATGTCGTTCAAAGCTTATGTAGATTTAAATTGTTATTTGAATATGTAAATGTAATCATTTAATCGTTTTTTAGTATTAGAGTTTATTTGATGTGTATATTGTTGGTATAATTATTTGTCTAAGTATATAATTTAAATATTTATATTAAAGTAATGAGCATTGAAATGATTTTTCACTTTCCGCATTCCTTTTTACGTTATATATTATGTATGCGTGTATATAAAATACCTGACTAGAGCTACGTAGTCTCAATAATTCCTTCATTTAATTACCGCGTTTAATCAATTCATTGTCAGTACCTAAGGACAGTGAACCCATCAATTAATGGTGTTTTTGAGACGTCAATAAATAAGGTAAGTTAAATTTTTTTCCTTAAACAATATTGAAGGACCATTTTGTCCTATTAATTGAATAAGAGAGCTCCCAATTATAATATGTGATAGTGATCTTTACTAGATCGTTTTCTTTAGTTAGATTTTTTACAAGCTATTACTTCTACCTATGCCAGCAGTAACCAAATGAAACAAACAAACAAATTCAATGCGCGGCGTTGAATGCCACTGCACAATGTCTTGAACTTGGTGAGGGAGCGGACACCGGAGTCTTAGTAGGTTTAGACAGAGGCTTGATAACGATGACTTTAATTATTAACTCAACATATGGTACATGAAGGCATAATTTTGGTAAAGAATAAACTATAAATATTTAATAGACATATTCTGTACCTGTATTATACAGGTATATAGACGTTATTTAAACTCACATATGACATTTCTTGTTTGTTCACTCTGTATATTATAATATAATATTTCATCGTGTCACGTGTAATATATAACTACGTAGCAGATAAGTGTGTAGTTTAGCTTAATGTGATTTATTATTTCATATCGGAAAAGTGTTTATTGGCCACTATTGTGTATAATCTTAGCCTCCTCACAGTGCTCTGCCAAGCATTTAGGTAATTCATTTTATATAATATATTATAAAGTAATCTTTTCACATACATCGATTTGTGTTAATACAACTTTATAATAATTACAACGACTATAGTTTTATAAGCAATATATATATATATATATATATATATATATATATATATATATATATATATATATATATATATATATATATATATATATTTTTTTTATTTTTTTTATTATTTTTTTTTTTTATTTATACGATTTACCATTCCTTAGATTGAAGAATTCATAGATGACGTATACCAAGCGTCCGTACACAACGCCGCACTTTGTTTTAACCAGATTGAAATATCAGCGGCGCCATCATGAAGTCTGTTATATTAATTTGGATAAATAAATTTACGTAAATTTTTTAACACTTCAGCATTGCAGAGATAAGCTTGCAGCCTTGTCAACCATTAGCTTGTAACTAATAGATGGCGCAATGTAGTTCGAAGTTCAAAATACTTTGTTTTTTATGTAGACAATGCAAAGAAAGGAAAAGAAAGATCTCTTAATCTAAATTGATATTATACAGCAGTTTAATCTAACCACTAGATAATCTATAATAAATTAGAATAAAACAAAAAATACACGTCGAACGGCATACACATGACTGATCGAACGGGAGTGTGGAGTAATGAACAAAGCATTCCAAATAAATTAAGTAATTTATTTCGGAAAACGATACAATATAGCATAATAGTTTAATATAACAACAATACTATACGGAAATTTAATTTAAAAGTATCTATTGTAAAAAAAAGCCCTACATGTTTATGCACAAATTGCGTTTTCCCAAAATCATTTCCCAGAAAAGATAATTTACATGACACCACCAAATCAAAACTAATATTAAATACCACAAGAGGCGCTTACAATACTATTTTGCTTTCAAAGCGACATTTTTTTCTCACTGGCTGCTAATTACTCATGTTGGCCGACGACTCCAGTACACTTTCATGAATTACAGTAAAAAATCTAGACGTCACACTACGTACAGATCGACACCGATACTTATCGCTTATATTATGACATTTTTATTTAAATACGTGTTACATATTATTGTATAAATAAAATTTAACTTATTTAAGTTATGCATTTTAATTTCATAGGAATTTATCTTTATCGAATATTACCATTAATTTTAATTTTAATTAAAATAAACAATTACATAAAGCAGAGTGTGAAACTTTGACAAGGGAATATATAATATACGTGTTGTTTTTCGAATATAGCATACTAATATTAATATACTAATATTAATATACTAAAGATATAAAAGACAAAAAGACGTAAGTGTTCGTCTCCCCTACTCGTCGAAGCAGGATAAACTGGAGGACTTCGGAAATATAACAATCAGTGCGAACATTAGCATCCATTAAGTGTTTTATTATTAACAGAAAAAAACATACACACAACACAATAATAATAATAATCTATACGTGTATAAATACAATACATAGACAATATTCGTATATTATGCGACATAAGCGCGATTACTCAAATTGTCCTATTCAGTAGAAGTCGCAAACAACTATGGTATACCAATGAATATATTTACTATTTTAGAATTAATTGGCTGTAACAAGATATCAATTTCTTACAATATAAATGTAAGATAATCTTCTCTTTTTATTATTTATTATACTCTATTATAGTTATAATTAAAGCGACAATTGCTTGTGTGTTTTTAATTAATATATATCATTTGAACACTCCTCGTCGAGGTCTAAATAAATTGTCTTTTAAACTTAGGCGTACAAACGTACTGCAGTTTCGGTGACAGACCGTCATTTCAATCCGTTGGTACGTTACCCTTAGAGTCACCCTCAAATGTATAAGAATACACTATACATATATTCTAATGGTTCTGATCTAATTACTCAAAGAAGAAGATTAAACTGTAAAAGTGTTTATACTAGGCAACAAGATAGCGGTGAGAGCTGACATATTATTTAAGACATATATAATATATTTCAAATGAAAAATATAGTCAATTCAACATCATAATACAATACAGAACAAAAAAACATGAAACAATCCGTATCTTAATATTAAGGAAACACTTATAAAGGCAGTTATGAGTCCGATCACCTCAGGTAAGTGGGTAAGTAGTGGGATAGTGGGATAGTGGGATGGTGGGATGGTGGGATGGTTGGGGGCAGTGGGGAGTTGACCAACTGTTATCACGTGAGTTGGGGGAGATCCAGAGTCGCGGAAGAAAAACGAAGCTGCCTTGTGAGGGGTCGGTAGTGGGTGGTGTAACAGCGGTGCGGGGTCTACATAATGAACTTGCCGACGATAATGCCGAGGAGGGCCATGATGATGGCGGTGGCAATCCACGGCATTAGGGCGATCTGCTCGTGCTTCTCCGGCCCGTACGAATGGCGGCGCGCACGGCCCTCGCCGGCCGTCTGGCTCAGGCGGAGCAGCTCCTCCTGCAATCACCACATGTATATTAAACCCAACCCATACATAGTGCGGCGTTGAGTTCCGCCACTCAAAGCCGCATTATCTCCGAAAAATGAGGAACGTAAACTAATAAAAACTCAAACACTGCAATTTTAACTCACTCGCACTCATGTACACTCAACTACATAATTTGTACTCGAGCCGTGGTACTATGTACTAGTGGGTACATGGAACCGTACGAGATGTTTTTGTAAGCACATTATTTATATCACAGTGCAACGCATTCATGCACTGGTTAGCGAACCTTGTTAACCTGCCCGTGTTTATTTACTATACTTACTTTTAAACTAAATAAAATTACCATAATTTTAAAATGATTTCTGTAAATCTTAATTGTACGCGATTTTATTACAACTTTTTACAATATACGTGTTGCAAAATTATTACTTTCTTCTTAATCTTAATGTGAGGCCATCGGACGTTCTTGATAGATTTACTTAAAGGGTTAAAAAAGTAGTCAATATTGATTATATTATATACATTTAGTACACATCTCATTGAACATGATTAAATAAAATAGTTATATAAATCTTTATACAAATGTAAGTAATACTGTTAAGACGAAGATTTGATAATCGCTCTATGTTACATATTTATCATAAATAATAAATCATTCTATAATATATAATATACATTAAAATAACACGTAAAATATATAAACAAAATATTTTTTCTTTACTTGTGTGAATAAATGAATAAGTATCAAGCGGTATTTTGGCGTCTTCCATTTATTTCATAGTTTTGTATATTTTCAGTATTCTAATGACAATATAAAAAAAATAATAATTTTATAAGTTAAGAATGAGTATATCTTAATCATATTCTAAATAAATGTTCTACATCTATGCTGTTAGAGATAAGTCTATAACATAGGTTTCAAAGAATTATAATTTTATTTATGTTCAAATAGACTGAAGTTGACTAACAATAAAAATGTTATGACTAATTGGGAAAAAAATATTAAATTTTTCATAATAATATGTTGAATAGTCTAACGATGGTACGAGTGGCACACTAAGGCTTTTAACTCAATAAATATTTATATTAAAACTACTTCTGAAATAGTAAAGGAAAGTAAATATAGAATATTCTAAACATTCCTTCTACATATTAGTTTTGCAATACAGGTGTTTTCATTCCATACATAAACTATTGAACAATGCGTGTTCATAAATAACGTACTTGAGAAAGGCCTTGTAATTTATATCACATTTAAAAACAAATTTAATTTACTTTAAGATTATTAGTAAAACAATATATACAATACATAACATATAAATATTTTATATGTTAAATATATACATATGTATATGTATATATATATATATATATATATATATATATATATATATATATATATATATATATATATATATAATATTGTTTATATGAATATGTATGTATATATGAAATATTTAGTCTGTCCTTAGCTTACACGACTAATATAAATTTTATAATCATAATATTAAAGACAGAGAGATAATATAATTGAAATGAAACTATGAATGAGCCAATTTAATGTGCGTTATACTTTAATTATACATAAGGTGGTCAAGATCCCTCATATCCTGATGACAGCAGACGACGGTCAAGGGTGCGAATATCCCTGATACATAAACATTCTAAGCGAACGAAAATATTCCAAATTAACCATACCATTATATTTTTTATTGAAATATTATTTTCGCGCTCGTGTTTTGCGCATGGCTGTAAGTGTACAATTACAACTAGATTTTATTTTTATAATTTTTCAATTGTAATATATTGGATAGAGGAATATTTATTATTATCTCCTTCACAGAGAAGCTAACAACGTATACAAATTGTAACAAGCGTGTAATAATTTCGGCGTAGCTCGACAACTGCTTAGTGGCCGAGGCGCGGGATTCAAATACCGTTACGAACTACGTTCAAATGGTTCTGTTTTCAAAATTTTTTTTCTGTTTAAAAAATTTTTCTTATTTTTGACAAGAAAATATTGTTTAAGATCTGATTAAGGGTCGTAGCACACATGCCAACTCGAAAAGAGCTCGTCAGCGTACCGCCGCAAGCGATGAGCAGCTCAAGAGTCGACTCAGCTCTGGCTCGCCAACCGCTGGTTGATGGCTAGGCGATAGGCGGCACACTACATATGTTTTTTCTTATCTCATCATCAAATGCGCTAGAAGTCAGTACCAACAGGGGGCATTTTACTCCCATGCTATATCTATCATAAGCTGTTAAATATTAATCTGTTATATCGGTAGCTTTTGAACTAGTTGTTTCTATAAGTAATATTTTATTGCCAAACCAACCATCGCAGCAGTCCAGCTACTAAGCATAGTTATAATTATAATTTTTAAAAACTTTAAGTGAAATATTGGTACATTTGATTGTCTCATTTAAATTAAACAACAATTACTAAGAGCCATAACTTACCACTTTTATAGATTTATAATTTAATTTATATAAGAAATATACAATACTATAAACTGTTTTTTAGTTGTATCGAAATATCGATAATCTGATATTTCAAAAAATATCAACAGGCCTACTGTACGTTCCGCACGCTAAGGCTAAGGGGCGGGGCGTGGACGAACGTAAGCCTGCGTACGGTGAGACGGGGGGTCGACAGGGGGCCGTGAGCCGGCCCCGAGGCGAGCTGATTGCGTTAAGAACCCGATTAGTGTGCATTGCAGTAGGGAGTTTCATACAAAGAATACTGAACGGCTCGAGTTGATACGGTGACGACTCCCGATTTAATATGTGTATATGTACGTGTGTGTGTGTGTTAATACATCCACTTGGCTAATTGTCAGGTTTCTACAAGTTGAGTGACAATCGCATTTTAATAAGTTGAATTATTGTATTTCCTTTCAGTTTATCATAAGCCTGGTTTACCTCTTGTAAGAAATATTTACGTGAAACTAATTGTCACGTCAACATGTCCGTAGGTACTCGTAATAATGCCTTACCTGGCTGCTAAATTGAAAATCTATTATTTATCGTTATCTAACAGTTTTTTATTAAACAATTTCAGTTTCTTTTATTTAATATTAATTCTTATAAATAAACGAAAATTTATAATTGTATTTAACGAAAATGGGTTATATACAGGGTATTAGTATAAACAAATATAATGTCGTGTTGTGTGAAGTGGCAAAGTCGTGGGTTCGATTGGCCGCCGTGGCCGCCATTTAACTCGCAATGTGTCCTAACACTAGGCTCTCTGCCTACCCTGTTATATACAGGATATAGAGTGCAGCTATAAAGAATAATAATGAGAAACAACACATCGATATTTAATATGATATTTTAGCCATACGATACGCTTGACACAATATGTCGCAACAAAACATGTATTATAATTTTACATTATACCAAAATAAATATAAATACTGCCAATAAATATGCTTGCGATGACGACATACTTAACAGAAAAACAGGGAGTCAATTAAGACTTAAGTACACTTCTTATCCTTCTGTTGATAAATATCGATACAACACAATTTTCGCACCAAAATTGTAATTAGTTCTTCACTTTAGTTTCATATATTTAATGTCTCACGTATCTTGTATAAGATAGATCAATTGATAATACTACAATCGTCGTTCCAACATGATTGAAAATATTACGATGTAAACTCACTTTTTATATTTACTAGATTTATCAATTTAAGTTATTTAATTATAAACATTTCATTCATTATCGTATTTAGTGTAACGTTCACCGGTTGCCATTTGCACTATTACATATAAGTTAGATTTATATGTATGAAATTAAAAAAATATATGTGAATAAGCAATTAAGTACAGAACATTGAAATATATAGGAAAATTAATCGCAAAGCAGAACATTATGAGCATTTTTTTAAATGCCAGATTTGTATGAACAACGCTATTATTTAAACAGTAATTTAGTATTACAAGTATTGAAACTTGTAGATCACTACAAAACGAATATAAAATTATTTAGATTTTTAGATTTAATTCTAAAAAGAAACCCAAGAAAATAACTTTAAAGCTAACGCCGTAACGTAACTTTAAAGCTAACGCTATTTGTTATAAAATTTCATTTGGCTGCGTCTCAAGTAGAACCACTGACCTAAATACATAGACGTGTGTACAATTCAAACAAAAAGCTTCGCGTTAGCAACATAAAGGATCACCATCGCTGAGCATAGAACAATGTGTACGAAATATATATATATATATATATATATATATATATATATATATATATATATATATATATATATATATATATATATATATATATATATATATATAACAAATATGTATAATACTAAAGCAATGCAAAATCAATATCGGCTGTTTGATATGAACGTCTTTATTTTGTTCATACACATTTTAGGTACCTTAGGCCGTCATAATTAAAAATTTATTAATTCCAGTTCTACAATGGCCCAGTATCGTGAGTCATTGATCGATAGAAAGTGGCGAGCATGTACCATACAAAACTAAGTAAACGATAGATTACGTAATGCCGTATCGCTCGTCCGACTTTAATACTGGTAGTGCTCTCGATGGGCGGCAATAAAACTGCGACTAGTTCTAAAACGAACTCATAAGCTGTGTCGATAGTCACATCCTAATATGTTTTTTTACCAAATCCAAATCTTTCTTTCTTTTTTTTTACCAAATCTAATCTCTCTTGGTAAAAACAATGTTATATATAATGATATTTCAGATCAATATTCTATTATTGTCAATACAATTTGTGGATAAATATATAAATAAGTTCGCTATGCATACTACGACAAAGTACTAATATAACATAATTTAAAAGCAAATTATAAATTATTACATATTCATAATTTGACAGAATCATTGAATTCATTCTAAATCATTAAAATAGTGCAAATAAGAGCAACGGGCAAACGATAACGTCTATTTTTGTTAAATGTAATGAATACACTTAAATATAAGGAAATGATTAATAATATTTATTAAGGAAAATTTCAAAATCTATTGAATCATTACATAATACCTTTTTTCCTATAAATAACATACTTGTCATAAGACTCCCGTTAATAATGTCCGGATATCCTGCAGTAAACCTTTTAAAACTACTATTACAATTTTAAAATTAATATAATTTATTTAAGGGTTTCTTAGCAATTCAATTTACCAAGAACGGTGTCACGTCTACAATACAATAATAAGTAACAATATAGCGATAGTATGAGTGTATATTATGTTAAGTTTGCTAAATAAAAATATATATTAGTGAAATATTACAAAACGTATTTTCATATGGTATGGCATTTAATAATTGTATATGAAGTGTGTTTGAATTTGAAATTTGTGTGTCTGTACATGAAACATGTGAACAACTTGGGAGAATACGGGTTGTGGTGCATGCAGAAGGGTAAGGAAGACAGGGGCGTGCACATCAAAATGTGTGGGACATTACACAGACAGTATATGTACATGCGACATTTATATGCACGTATAGTGACCAATCCAGTAAAACCGAAGTGGTTCTACAAGAACGGCCAAGCCACTTACATCGAATGTAAGCAAGTGGCAAAAGTCGACGTATTGTAAGTTAACCCCTTCGCGGTGGACGACGTATGGATAAACGGTACCCTAGAGAGACTCACTTTTAATCGTAGATTTTCATGTCTTAATTTGCTTTCTTCCTCCCTCAAATGAATGACCTCATTCGTCGCCTTTTGCAAATCGCTTTCGAGGTTTTCAGATTTTGGGAAAGCAGTCTGGAAATATAAATTAAAATAAAAAAATACAGATAGTACTCAACTGGCACGTCAAGTAGATGCAAATAAAAGGAACATGCACAAAACGTATAAGAACTAACAGGCTGGGTGTAGTGTAGGACATACAATGTAAACGTATAACTAGTAGCTACTCATATACATATATATATATATATATATATATATATATATATATATATATATATATATATATATATATATATATATATATATATATATATATATATATATATATATATATATATATATATATATATATATATATATATATATATATATATATATATATATATATATATATATATATATATATATATATATATATATATATATATATATGGCCCAGCCCTACTGTGCTCCAACTCTACTTGTACTTGCATACTATGACACTCACTGTGCTGTGATTACAGTACCGTCTAGTGGTCAATATGTTAATACACTGTACGTAAATAATTATTCTTATTAATATATACTACATAGGTATATAGTGTTTCGTTAGATTTATTTGAAGTTCTTTCAACTATCATTTTATATATATATTAATATACATTCAAATATATATTAATTATAATTTATATATTAGGTAGGTGTAATTTTAATATATATTAGTCAGGGAATACATAGCCTATCAATCAGAGGAAAGATGTTGAATGTGTGTGAATCGTAAAGTACGAGTATAATAATTATAGTTTCATACACTAGATGGCCTACGATAAGTTGTAGAACAAATGGTAGTACCGTTTTTGCATTTAAAGTTCCTGAAGCGAGGTCATCATCCTTCCTCTTAGTGTCATTCTGGAAACCCTCTACTGCATCCTGGAATATACATGTAACATGCCAAGCTTGGACTTACTTTCAGTGGGTTCATACACATCACTAAACATTATAAATACTGTCGTCCGCGGGCACATACTGGATATCAACCCATGCTGCGCAAGGGGAGTCGAATCTGATGTGGTACTTCACCAGTCGGAAATACTTTATCATGGGGCAATCAAAAGGAAATATATAATAAAAGTACATTCATATTACCTCAAGTTATAACAATATTTCAATATAAAAGTAATAAGATTGATATAAAAATAAAACTGTTAAGTCATTTAATAATATGTATGAGGTTACACAAGGAAGTGGTTCAAGTTAAATAATTAAACGTTTGACGAGTAGTTCCGGCCCGTGACAGCTACAAGTAACAGTAGTAGTTTCGGAATGATAACGATCGATGTCTGAGTAAATATTACAAATGTCATGAATTTCTCCTATCGAGATACGTTTTAGTTTAACTTCGAGCAAATAAAACTCGAAAAAGCGCACTAGCACTACATAGTAAGTGTTTGTAAGCTCCGCTTGGTTCATGTATTCTCACGAACTTAATAAGTTAGTTTAAAAGTGTCAACGTCATGAAAATATCGTCAGGATTACATACCTTTGATAGGGACTTGGAATCTTCCGCAGACGCGACTGCTACTCGTTTCTTGGAGATTTCATTCTGAACGACATTATCTCCAGCATCCTTTCGTAATGTCAGTTAAATTAGAATCAATAATTGGCCAGTATAAAATTATGTTTACGTTCACACACATATCCCAACCTCAAATGTTGGTTATTTAAAGAGCCTACGTAAATATCACAATTCGCTTTTGACCTAAAAATCTATTCTACTAAATCGATTATATTCCCTCAAGTAGGATTTAAACCAACAAACATATAGCAATAAGTTAATTAAATTTCATTCGAAAGCAATTTAAGTACTTAATGTGTTTACTTATTAGGCATATCATATTGAGAACCTAATTTAATTTAAGCAAAGTAATATGAAATATGCTATGTCGAGTGAAGTGGAATGGAAAAATGAATATCTGTCTATCCTAAATCATAAATAATGAGATTCAAAAGAACGATATTGCTATGACAGGCGGTTGAACAGACACGATGACGTCCTTATCAAAGTTTCATTTAATTCATATTAAATAGAACTAAGTGTATATATTGTTCATTATTATAGACAAAAAAAAGGCAATACATATAAAAAAAATATAATTATTCTCCAACACAAGGGTTTGTTTGTAATTACGAACCCCTTTTCATCGATCATAGAAAAAGCATATACGTAATTTGGATATTTTAATTTATTAGCTATGCGTAAATAATTGAATTAAAAAATTACAGAATAAAAAAAAAAACTTACGTTAAGATTTGTTCCTCTCGGTGTTTCGAATACACATTTCAGCTTGTAGTCCATTAGCTGATCCTGACTAATCTCCTTCCACTGCAAAACGAATAACATGCGATGTTGTTGTGAAATACTATATTCGATTTGCCCACGACTACTATATAATAGAAGAATATCATAAAACCAATTGATAAAAGATAAAATTGGTTTTTGTTTCGACTATCCGTGCATTCAATTCAATCAAATACGTAAGCATCCGTATTTTGTGTACCTTTTGGTATACACAGAATACGGATGTTACAGAATATCAATCGTTACTGATATGGTTTCTGATATTTAGAATTTATTACTGTTACTCATCATAGCGTGTAACAAGTTGAAAACAATTAATAAAGTCGTAGGCTTCTTTTTGGGCATAATTTTTTAATATGTAGAAATACCAAAGCTATGAAAAAAAGGCATTTACAAACATACCACTTGATCTATATTAGTTTTTCCTTCTGGGGCAATCACACTTTGCACCATGAATTTGTGTTTATGTTTCTCGTTGGAGTCCACGTGAACAGCTTGTGGCGTTACTGCAATGTGTTATTAAAGTATACGTTATATATTTTATGACTGTTACTGTTTATATATATATATATATATATATATATATATATATATATATATATATATATATATATATATATATATATATACATATATATATATATATATATATATATATATATATATATATATATATATATATATATATATATATATATATACATATATATATATACATATATATATATATATTATATATATATATATATATATATATATATATATATATATATATATATATATATATATTAATATATATTATATTCACTCACTAGCTATGTCGACTTTGGAGTTAGGTTCAAGCGCACCAGAGTTAGGGCGAACACAGTATTTCTTAGGGGCTGTGGTCTTGATTTTAAACAAGACGGTATGTTCTGATGGATTCGTCAGCTTCATATAGGTAGTGTAGCCCTGTTCAAACAGTCCTGAAAAGTCAACTAAAAAAATCAATAATAATGACCATATCTTTCAGCAATACAAATAAATATTATTGAGGTTTAGTTATAAGTGTTTATTTCATAAGACTAACTAACATATAAATAATATAAACTCAACTATTTTCCTTATAAAGAAATAAAAATACCACTATACAAGGTAAAATGAAATAACTTACAAATGACAATTATAAAAGTAGTATTTATATTTAATATCGCAAAAGTCAATCGCCAATGCATACTAGTATTTTATTAAAGAAATACAACCAAGCGGCGTAATTACGGCGAGTGGCGTGCGGCGTCAATATGGATTGCAATTACTATCAGAACTATAAATTTTACTTATAAATTTTAAAGATATAAGAGAATTCACTATTAATAGAAAGTATTTTTACAAAATGTTAACTTAACTGCCATTTGTTCCATATAAATAAAATATTAATTCATATACACTCCATATACATTCAATTTAACCTTAATCTTTTTTTTTTGTTCAAGCAACACACATAAGCCTGTTATAAAGAACCAGATTACTGCCAATAAGTTTACAATGGAACAAAAAGTCCAGTGACTCTCTTGCTCATTTCGTATCAAGTTAGAATTGTATAAAAGCAAAATTTATTTTTGAGTATCACAAAAATTTGTTGTAGTATGCAATGGACCTGATATAAATTTTTACTATTTGTTGCATTATACTCAGTTTAAAAGCATGATAATATCTACTTCATAGTGAATTATTAATGGTAAATGTTGTACATAGTTATTTGTGTATTATCAATGTATTTTCATTTTCACATTAGACCCAATTTTTGGTACATCATTGCATGTTGAGTGGCAGTCAATCAGAACAGGGTAATTAAAATAATTAATTCTTTGCAGTGGGGAATAAACTAATATTCATAATTTTTAAGTTTCCACCACTACAGATATTTATAAAAATTCAATATATAAGTAGAATAAACAATGCGGTATAAAAAGCTTTATTATTATAAATGTTGTATTGAAGCATAGATAAAAAATATAATTTAGCAAATGAAATAAGACTGTCATTTGTTACTAGCAAACAAAATTTTACTTTACTTTCATTGATAATTCAACAAAATATCTAGAAATTAGCTATAAGTACTCCATAAACAATATGAACAGAGAATGTTTATTGTTTGTAATTGATATTTTTAAATTTTGCTGTTTACATAGATTTATTTGCTTTATTCATTTTATAAAAGGCAGTTATAAAAATATTTAAATATTTTTGACATAACATGATTAGTAAATAAACTCAATTAGAAAGCTAAAACATTTTCACTATTTGTTAATGAAGTTTACATATATTCATATTTAAAATAATTGTTTATTAACATAATATAAAAAAACTGATATAAAGCTTTATTTGTTTACATCTATACTAATGGTGTTAACACAAACAGGTTAGATTATTATTATAATTTTATGTTCCACCTATCCAAAAGAAAATCTATTAAAGATATGTACCACTTTTATTAATTTTAAAATATATAAATCAACTGTAGTAGTGATGGAAGCAAACTCAATTTAATTATTTAATCACTCTTAACCCATTTCGATTTTATTTACTGCTACTTAAGGTATGGATCTTAAGTAGCAGTAAATAAAATGTTTTTTTAAGTAATAATTGGTAGATACCGATGTAATAAAATAAAAAACGTTAAATTTTGTTTCATTTTATTTTCATATAAAAAATGCAGTCCTCAAATGGGGCCAATGGGATCAAGTTGTATGCAAACTTATAAAACATTTTTTTTCGGAGCAAAGTGTCTTACAACATTTTATACATTGCCAACATGCCTTTTTATGGCACATTGCACATCTCAGTTGCTCAGAATTTTTTTGAAGATACTGGCCCACCCCATCATATTGCAGACTTGGCACTAGGAAGCTAATGGATATGCTCACCCATAGATACACTGCTGTTTCTGTCTCTCAAATAGTGAACAGCCATAGAATGACGAAAATCAAGCTGATCTATCTTGTTTGTATTGGTTAGTAGGTATAGGCGCCATGAATTTGCAACAGCGAGATCCAGCATGTATGTGAATAAAACCCACCACCATTTTTTGAAACGTACAGTAGTTCCCATCAACCCCACCCATAGCGTTATTATAGTTTTGAAAAACATATGGAATGCCAATGTCCACTTCTTTCTATATTTCAAACTGTGACCCCATTGTGCAAAAGCTGTTGTCCAACAATCCTACAAATAAAATTTGGTTGAGTTGGTACTACGGGCACGAATTTTCAAAATATATAACAGAGTGCCATCTTAACTCTTCCTTCAATTTATCAAGACAAGCTTGTATGTTATCTTCATAGTAAGGTTCGTAAGTTTGATCAGTTTTATGCCAATGGGATTACTCAAGATTACTATTGGTTCCTCTATGTTTCTTGATTTCAGCTAAAGTTTCATTATCGCTACTATTGCAATCTTCATTACCCTTATTAGTAAACATTTCTACTCTTCCTGATATGTCTCACAATATAGCAGTGCTTTGTCATGTCTTTATCATCCCCTCCTTCTTCTTCATAGGTTAGGTTAACTATACATAACATTTGGTTCTAGGGGCAGTGCAACTAAATCTACCTCTTCAACATCTTTTTTAATAATTACAGCTTCTTTAGCAATTGCTTCTTTTCTTGCTATTCATTGTGACTGCTAAATGTCCTGCATGTCATTATGAACGTGGGTTGGATCTGCGTATAAAAGTATTATAATTTACTTCTGATGTGCCCATTGGCCCCAATCGGGGACAGTATAGTAAAAGCTGAATTTATCTTGTTACAACTCTTATTTTCTAATCAAATGTAAATATGTTACATAGTATACTATGTAATTGAGAATATTTAGTACCAAAACAAATATGTCTAGAAGAAAAGTAAAAAATAAAAATACTTACATTTTACTTTCACTGGTTTTTGAAACAGCTCCACAAAACACAAGAAATGAATTATTATAAATGTTTTTTAATCGACTTTTACGGCTATAACATAAAAATATATTGTTTGTCTTCAGAATTCGAGACATGAACTGCATAGAAATACAAATTTTTAAAAAAACGAGGGTACTTTTATAAGTGTGCCCATTTGGGCACATCGAGAGTTGTCTTTTAAGTAATCGTAACATAGCTAATTTGTGTAATATTCATTTTGATGAACAATTTATATAACAAAAATCTAAAATATGTAACATTCAGTAGAATATTGAAGTCAGAGTCATTAATTGTAATAAGTGCAAGCATGATACATATTCATGAAATACACAAAAATAAATTTAGCTTTAAATTTTATATAGGTTATAATAAATAAATATTATTGGATAGGACACTTTCTAAGTGTCACAATAATACAATCTGTCAATGTACGAATATTACAAAAATGACAAGTGTAAATGCTAAAGACAAATGAAATTTTTGAATATAATAAACAGGGAAAAATAATACGCAAAATATATAAATTTTCATACATGCATTATATATAAATGCTAAGTAGTAACGTACTATAGGTCGAATTTTTGAAAGTGGAAGTGAACCTAATTGGTGGGTAGTATATATTTCTGTATCGAAACGTACGTTGTACTTTAATAAGTATTTAGTGTCATATATTATGATAATCATTTATTATAAAACATATTTAACCGATAAAAAGTCAGAATATATAAAACCGCACCCTGACAAAATGCCGATATCTGGAAATAGAAACTCCATTTGTCAGCAGTTAACACGACCTATACTGCCCAAGTTGTAATGCGGCGGCTGCAGTTTACTACGAATAGCTTGAAAATCACTTACCTTTGAACTTCAGTTCATTCTGCGGCTCTATAGTTAACACTTGGGCCGGCATTTTGTATTAAATATTGTTATTCGTAGGCAAAATTTAACAGATCAAGATAGATAATCCTGAAATGTCGGCCACAACGATGAACGAAGATGAATGACGAATCCGACATGCGCATTGCGCATGCGTTCTCTTTCTTTTTAAGTGCCATATTCTGATCTGTTTTTAGTGTTGCCATTGTTACAGTTCAACTCTTATATTGTAATTTTATTGATTAAGGTAATTTTCTATTTTATTATTTATATATTCTTGTTTATTGTCCAACTTAATTTACTGTTTTGTGATATTAATAATAGTTCAGTAGATTGATGATTATGAGAATGACATGAAATCTAAAAAATTTGAACGTTCAAACTTGCTGTTCTCTTATCGATAAATGGTATATATGTAGATATTTATTTTTTTATCAAAAAGTCGCTAACAGGATACACATTCTTACACTAAATAACATAGCTTGTTAACAATATTTTTTTAATGTGATGTTTGTAGTAAAATTTAAAGAAAAGAACATAAAACAAAACAGACTAATCAAAAAATTAATTATGTATGATAGATTTTTAACGTGACCTGTAATATTTGTTGCAAAAATATACACTGTGATTGTTAGTCTGTTAGTCAATTTTTTATTTATATGTATAGAAAAAAAATAATTTGCGTCTCTGGTTTGTCACTTGTGGCATAATGAAATTTGTCCTCTGCAAACTGCAAAGTGTAATGATATGAAAATATTAAAAAAGCAAATGTTTTTACTTTTTTAATAATGAAATTAAAAATGGCTCACATGTTAAAATGATGGCATAGAATTGATAAATTTAAACTCTTATGATTAGTAACTTTAAAATTAACTTTTAATACACTAATAAGAAAATTTGAATTTTTGATGATTGCATAACATGCCCGGTGTATTCCCGGTCCAAACATGAATTTCTCTATTCTTACTGTACTTAATAACACATGTTCAAAAGTAGATAAGAACTTGAAGCTTAAATTATTTAGTAAATGGTGTAAAAGTTACGTATCAGAAGACCGCACACGATTTGGTTATATTACCTCTGGTTTCCGATGCTTCCACTCCTCGTACACTTCATCAGAAGCTCAAAAAGATGGTGTGGAAGTACTTTTATCACCACAAGAAGTGAGTATATTTGTACATTACGAATATCTGAATTATATTTATGCATTTTGATATTCCCTCTTTTATATTAAATCAAGAAAAATGCTCACCTTGATTGTACTGTGTAGAGAATTCTAAATGTGAAATACCAGAGTGTGCATTACTATTTTCATAAATATAAAAACTAATACTTGTAGTACTTTATTATTCATATGTCCAAAACCATAATCCTTATGAGAAAATTTATCTCAGGAATATTTAAATTATCATAAAAATTATATTTATTGTGTGCCTTGTTTGAGTATCCATTTGTTGCTAATTAAAAAATTAAGCACCTTAACCTATAATTTTATTAATAAATATATATAAAATAATATCATTTTAGGTAACTGCTATACTGCGTAAGAATGAATATAATAAGGATTTTGTTTATGGCTCAGTCAAGTCCTATGACTCTAATCAATTACCATCTAACAACCCAATTGAAGATACTCGATGCGAAGCACAATGCAAGATGATACCAGGTATTAAAATTATTTTATTCAATTATTGTCATGTTAAAGATGCTTATGCTTCCATTCTGGGAAAAGATTACAGAGATAGAGTGCCTTATTTAAGTGTTGTCGGGTTAACTTGAATAATGGATTAGGCCAAAAGAGAAAGAGAAGGGTAAATGAAGGGAAGGCAAAAGGATATGTAAAAGACCAAAGGTTTAAGTAATACTGACAAATAAATTTTGATTCTAAAGTCTTAAGTAAATGTGAAGCATAATTTATTAATATGTTTTCTATCTATTCTGCACAACGAGTTGCTAAAATTACTAAAAAGTAAATAATAAATGTCCTATAGTTTATAATGTTATATGTGGAAAATTGGACTCTTAAATTATTTCAAGTATAATGATTGCATTGTAATCTATCACTACATTTTCAATGTGTTCAATTCTCTATCTATTAGAAATAGCCAACAAAATATTGTTGTGTATTTGCCAGTTGCAAGTATTAAAACATTTTATTTAATATTTTAAAATATATTAACACTTTATGTTATTATGTTGCTTTTACTTACTAAGAGAAATTAACTATATTTTATACATTATATAATGAAACAAAATATATATTTTGATGATTATTTAATTATTATGATGATAATTACTAATCAAACAATAGTATTTTTAAAACATTTTCATTTCCCTTCTGTATTTCATTATTGAAGATTTTATTTTCATAATTTTACAGGATTTCTTATGGGAGTATTCGACGGTCATGGAGGTCCTGCTTGTGCACAAGTGATATCTAAGAGACTTTTCAAGTACATAGCTGCTGCACTGTTACCTTTAGATAAATTACAAAAATATATGAAACAAGAACCTCGTGAACTATTATTAGAGACTTATAATGATAGAGTAAGTACAAGGTAAAAATTAAATAAAATTATAACAAAGATGAAATAAAAAATGATGTTCATTTTATGTTTTCAGTCTGAAATTGTTCAAGATTTAAAACATATCTATGATGAAAGTTTTAATTATTATTTAAATATGCTTTCCAAAAATACAAACAATGAGATTGACATTCACACATCATTAGAAAAAGGGATTTTGCAACTGGATAGTGATTTGTCAAGGGAAGTTTTAGATATATTTAAAACGAATGGTAGTATTAATCCAAAGACATTGTCTGTAGCATTGTCGGGCGCAGTAGTTTGTGTGTCTTACATAGACGGGCCGCACTTGTATGTAGCTAATGTAGGTGATAGTAATGCCGTTTTAGGCACTATGACCGACGAGAACGAATGGATAGCAAAAAAGATAACAAAGGAACATAACACAGAAAATTTTGATGAACTTAAAAGAATTTGGAATGAGCATCCTGATGAGGAACGAAAAACTGTCATTAGAAGGGACAGGCTTCTTGGTGAACTAGCACCCTTACGTAGTATGGGTGACTATAGATATAAATGGAAGCCTGAAGTATTATCTGAAGTTGCGGTGCCATTGATTGGACAGAAAGCTATCCCAGCAAACTACTACACCCCGCCATATCTCACTGCCAAACCAGACATTTATTATCATAGACTAACACCAAAAGACAAGTTTTTAATAATTGCCTCGGACGGACTTTGGGACATGATGACACCTATTCAGGCTGTCAGACTTATTGGTGAACATATGAAGGGCAAAGTTTTTTTTAATCCCCTCAAGCTGCCAAAGAAAAATATTCAACTGGGTGATATAAATGACCTTTTGTTGCATAGGAAGGAGAGTTTGAAAATAAAACCTAAGGACAGAAACGCTGCTACTCATTTGATAAGACATGCTATCGGTGGGACAGAATATGGTGTGGATCATTCGAGGCTTGCACACTTACTGAGCTTATCGCCCGATGTTAGCCGAATGTTCCGGGACGATATGACTGTCACCATTGTTTACTTTGATTCAGAGTTTCTTAGACAGTGTCCTGCCTGATGAATACTAAACCTTCAAATATAAGTGCCTTGTACTTTTGTCAGTTATATGAGTGTATCTTTCATTTCTTAATTTTATGTTCCTGAGATGAGTGATATTTTAAGATTGATACTTAATTTAGTTCATTAACATGTTATCAATTATTTCCCCGTTATTATTTATTTATGTTAGTCAATATATTGTTTTCGTACAAAATTAGTGTAGTGCTGTATTAAAATTGTTCAAAAAAACGTCAAAGTCCTCCAAAATTCTTCCTATAGACCTTTTGCGAAATTCTGTTTAAGATATTTAGCTATTTAAACTATTTACAATAAAGTAACCTTATGTACCTCCACAAGTGATGTGTATATGTTTACTTAAAAATACTTACAATTTTAGAAAGCATTAATGAAATTTATTATTATAAAAGTAGAAATTACTAGTCTTTTATAATTACTACTATCAGCTTGTTACTTAATGTTTACCATTACTGATTAGAATAATGATACCATAAAATACATGTAGGTTATTTGTACGTTACGTTACATGTACGTACGTTACGTTACATGTACGTACGTTACGTTACATGTACGTACGTTACGTTACATGTACGTACGTTACGTTACATGTAAGTTATTTATACCTTAATAATTAAAGAATAGGTAAACTTTTCTGACAAAAAAAACTGTTAATAATATTGTTATGATATTATTAAAAAAAATAAGATATATATATATTTGCAATACATCCAATTCTAAATTAGAATAGTCCTTTACAACAATATCTAATTGTATATAAGTTAATATAATATGCATTTTGTATAAACTTTAATGTATTGTAATGGAGATCGTTCAATTTTTTTTGGATTTTAATGTTATTTTACTTATATCTCATATTCAATAGCTTCTCATTGTCAATAGCTTGACAATTTGAGCATATAATTAATTATTATTATTTTGCAACATTATCAACCAAATGTTTAAAAAAAAAGCAGTATATAATATATATCGTAGCATCCTAATATTTTTCCAATTTTTGTAGAAGTTTTAATTAAGGCCTCCATTCAATTTTCCAAACGTTACTTCGTCTTCTAATTGAACGAGATCTAAACTATCAATGTCTTTTTTGCGCTTCCCTTGCTCATACTTTTCTATGAGCTCATCAATGGTCAGATGATTGTCCTGATTGTGAGTCCTCCACTATCAAATTCTAATTATGTTTGCCCAGCGAACAACTTCTACGATCGCATTACTAATTTATTTAATTGTAATAATAACGACATCTTCGGTAACAAATCTCATTCCAGGGTATAAAGTGAAATTATTTTTTTTTATTTTTATAAGAGGACGATCTTCATTGTAAAGTCAATTTTTGAATAAAACGTACTGTTTGTGCTGAAGAGGACGATTAAATATAATTTTTATAATAAATTATCGACAGTTGTAATGTGAAATAAATGCATCGAAATAATACATGTTTTTACTCTAGTACCGCGATGGCTTTGGTGGTGGTGGTGGTGGTAGGTGTGGCAGTTGGCTTCAAGATAACTTGATGATTAAGGTATCGAAACCCATTTGAAGGTACAAATATAATTAAAATATCAGTACTATTTCCGTCTTATGTTGATATTCAATTTACCTCCAGCTGTGACTCTGAATAGTAACTACACTTCAACCTATTTAATAAAGCTTACAGTTTTAATATAGAGCATGTCGCTTCTACGGACAGAGAGAAAATAAGGAAACTCAATTTAGTACCTATAAAATTTTAAATTTTACATCTTTTTGTAGAAAGGCTAGTAAAATTTTTGGGGTGGGCACAGACATTTCATATGCCCAAACATGAAACGACCTTAGACGTTCAACGTGGAGGAGTCTTCAGTGGAACAGCAGTTTACACCGATATATAATAATTATACTTGGAATTCTAGATTCCATTATTATGATATTTGCTTAATAAAGGTTTATAAAGGTAAGGTATGTTATGAAAAGAGTGTTTTTTTTTTAATTTATTTTTCGACATAACTATAAACATAGTACAATTTTGGATGTTACTTTCATACATAGAGCATTTATTTCAAATTTGACATTAATCTAACCTAACTTGTTGAACTTTTGTGAAGCGGCGGCGGAACTCAACGGTCACGCATTGTCTTGTTACCAGAGTGCATAAAATTAAAATTAATTCAACTTTTGCGGTTACAGTAAGACCCTGTGCCTTTGCGTAACAACGGCCCCAGCAAGATGTGCGAGGGGTCATAAATTAATGATAATCAAAAAAATACACAGTGATTAAAGTCTCCTAACAAGGCAATACATTTTATCAATATTCTTTCTAAACCTAGGATTTCCTTATAAAAAAATCTTTTCTCGACTCCCAAAATGCCTCTGCCTGCATTTTGGTGACAACGGATCACCCTGCTTCACTCCGTTGGATATATTGAATATCGGACCTAAGATGTCAAATTTGATTGCTGCTGTACTCGTATTTTGCTGCTGTACTCGTACTGCTGCTGTACTCGTACTCGCATTTGTAAATAATTCTAAGTAAATTTACATATAATGGGTCAATATTTTGATTTTGAAGAGCTTGAAATATGGACTCATGATAAATGCTATCGAATGCTTTGGTGTAATCAACGAATGCTATATATAGAGGACGATTGAATTCGTGATGCTTTTGAATTATTTGGTTAACAGTGTGAAGATGATCAGTAGTGGACAAACCAGAGCGAAAGCCTGCTTGAGCGGGAGGTTGTTCATTGTCTAGTTGTTGAGAGATCCGCTGTTCTATTACTTTTATGAATGATTTATAGAGATGGGAGACAAGACTGATGGGACGATAATTATTAATGTCTGATTTATCGCCCTTTTTATGCAATAGTATAATATTTGAATAACAAAATTTTTCTGGAAACTTGCCAGATTTAAGTATTGAATTAAACAAATTTGTAATGAATGGTAAAAGTATAAATTCACCTGTTTTAAGAACTTCAGTAGTTATTCGATCCTCACCGGAGGATTTATTATATTTCAACTTTTGTATTGCTAATCGGACTTCCCAATCAGCTATTGGAGGTATATGGTCAGGGCATTTATAATTGTTGAGGTTGCGGTTGCAGGTAAAACTGGTGCTATTATCATTACTATGTTGTTGGGGTAGCGCATAACGGTTTTTATAAAAATTGGTGCAAATTTCTAATAAAGTTTCTCTGTTCTGATGTTTGTTTCCTTGACTGTCTTTTAGACTGGTAATCCAATACTTTCCGATACAAGCTCCTTGTTTAGCTTTTCGTATTGAGGTGTTTCTTTCTAGTGCATTTTGGTATAGCGTAACATTATATTTTCTTATATCTCTTCTAATATTCCTTTTTACTTCTCTGTCCTTTTTTCTAAAATCGGGCGATGTTCTATCTGTGTTTAGTCGATCATCAATAAGTTTAATCGTGTAATTTGACAGCTTTGTAAGTTTTTGCTTTGGATTTTTGACTTTACTACTGGCTCGTTTTATAGATTTTTTGATAACATCGTACTGCACCTGTACGTCATCTGTGTCCACAAATCAAAACTGTTTTTGAGTTCAATATTAAATTCTTTTTTGTTTGCTATTAAGGTATATTTGTTAAGGTTTTTGATATTATTTCTGGCTATTGTTTGACGATTTATTTTTGTGTGAAAAGATACTCTAGCTCTAATTGGTCTATGATCCGAATTAAATTTGATTTTATTTATGACTTCAAAATTTTTTTTATGTCGATTTTATTTTTGTCTCTATTGTTAAAAGAAAGCCAGACCACCTCCTGTGGGGTTTTTTGTAAAATAAACTGTTACATTTACGAAATTTATGCGCAGCTGCAAATTGTACTAAACGACTTCCACGATCGTTTCTGCCGCCTAGCCCATGAGGTCCTAGAATTTAGTTATTGTCTAAAGGCTGTGGCAATCCTATCTTCGCGTTAAAGCCGCCTATTACCATGTTCCAAGTACCTCGATGTTCTTGGCACGCTTTAGTCAGTGTTTAATTTTTCCATTTTTTTGATATCAAAAAGCCTATACCGTACATACCACTCTGTTCACCGTAATGATAAAATATGTTTTTATTCTCTAATCTCTAATCTAATCTCGCTTAATCCTACAATGTCATAATTAATATCCTCGAAAGCGTTTTCTAGTTCGGTTAGCCTATAATCTGGTAGTAAATATTGAACTATGTAGCTAAGTATATTTATCGTCTTCTCGAAGTCCGTTTTTGGATTTGCCTGAGTCGTCTGACGGATAGGAGATCCCGCCCGGGGATTCTTCTCGCACCTGGCTGTGGAGTTTATCTGTCTACCGTCATCAACAGGACAACCAAAGCCGCTGGGCACTCGGGGACTGTCGTTGGTTGTACTTATCATGGCTAAGTGGAGAGAAATAGACGTTTAACCTACCGCGCTTGTCTACTGCGGGTTGATAGGTGAATAGTTAAAAAACCTGCTAACACGGCCTGATTCTGCTGCCGTTGTCATTTATACATGATCATCCGCCACCAGATTAAGTTGATATCCTATTCTGACAACAACTGTTCCAATTGAGCCTAAACGTTTGCGTACGGCCAAGCAGCCTGCAATTGGCAATCTTCATATTTATCGTCTTTTTAGCAAAGACTTTGCAAATTCTTAAAGATAATTTCGTTCCATATATAACCTAACAAGCCAGAACATATGACAAACTATCGATGATTACCTACAGTTTGGGTTTGTATGCAAGGTCTTACGATGTATTTGATTAATACCATTAGTCGACTTTTACGACACCCTAGGTAAGTGTTAGAGGGTTGGCCTATTCTTAACCGGGACCAACACGGGATTAACTTATTTAGCAAACTATTTTTTAAATCTAGTTTATGTTTACCTACATTATCTGGTTTGTACTTTTACTCGTAAATATAAACAAAATGTTAAACTTTAAACTTTTGTATATGGAATATGTCACTTTATACAATTTTTCACGAGTTTTCTTATATATATTTATATTCCAATATAACATATTTTGTGATATTAATAGTTAGGGGTAGTTAAAAAGAACCGAATCGCTGTGATTGCATTTCCTAAAGTAGGTATGGAGCCAAATAGAATTTTTAAAATCCTCCATACGCTTGTTATTAGTCTAATATTTTAATAACCAAAATGACCTTCACCAAAATCCTTACAGCTCTTAAGCTTCTTATTAAGTCAACTGAGTACAACGTACACATTATCGGATTTCATGGTTGATTTTGTGGGGTATTGGCTATGAAGAAGTTACTTAAAGTATCAATATACCATTTTTGAGAAGGTAGTCAACAGCATGCATGCATGCAAGTGTTTAACAACCAAGAATGATCCTTTCAGGAAGACTCAGCGCCGGTTCATAAAGCTCGATCCACCCAATCTCAGTTAGAAACGCACGTTCCGGACTTCATCAGAGCTGAAGACTACCCGTAATCTAGTCCTGATTTTAATCCACTGGCTTATAATTTACGAGAATTTTTCCATGGAAAGAGTGCTGTGTATTGATAACTGGCCCTAAAGTTTAAAGGTGTGTATTTCATCCAATGGGGACCACATTGATTAAGCTTTATATATTTTTAATAGTTTTATATTAAGTATCAAACTACAATTTTTTTTTGTTATTCTTTGTAATAATATTAACCTAGAGGGAGGAAAAAAGGAAGAATTTAATGAATTGAATTGTAATTAATATAATAAGGGTTAATTTTCGAAATTAATACAAATTATATATTTTCTTTTAAATTACGTAATAATTAATTGTTATAAAGTATGTATAAGATTTACAAAAAGTAACCCGATGGGATTGTGGGATATTATAGGGAAACTTCGCCACTGGAAATAGTCCCACGTCTGTGGTGTCACATTATTGCGTTTCATCGGCATTTTCCACTTTTTACTTGTTGCTTAAGTTTGGGAGTATCTAGGTATCATATCAGTTGGTTAAGGTTTAGTGTTTTGAAAAAAAATAACTTCCATATACAAATGTTTCGATCATTATATATAAAGATAGGTTTCTAGAGGCAATTTACTATTAAACATGTAATTAATGACGTGACAAGCTTAGTTTTACATATTATCTCAAATTGACAACTGTAGTCACGTTTAAATGACCGTAACGGTAGGAATTACTTTTAATTAATTATATATTTTTAAATGAGTAACTGCTGTTAGCCGCAAATGGTCTTTATAACGTCCCCGAAGAAATAAAATGAGAAGGGGGAAAGCTCATATAGGATATCAGGAGGGTCTATGGACCGGCTGGCCCCGTCCAGCCGAGGCGCGGAAGTGCCGTGAGATAAGATTGGCCGCCTCGCCTGTTACTATGACGATGGCACATGCTGGATGGGACTGAGGAGTGTAACCTTCCGTCGTAGCGACTGTTGGCTACAGTCACACAACATGAAATCGTCGAGATCGAGAAGGACGCTACGAGCCCGTCGAAGTAGTGGGTGTGTGTGACGAGCGTACTTAGCCGCTTGAACAATGAGAGGATTAGAGTGGAACTCTGCGCGCCCGTATTAGCGCTTGGCTAAGCCTTTTCATAACTCCTTAAGCGATTTCAATTCGAAGTCTATTTAATTTAACGAATGCAAGTTTTGTACAATGCCAGCTTGTTCCGGAGTGAAATTTTAGCCTACTTGCAGATTATGGGAGAAACCCTGTTTATAAGTGGCTTTGTTCTGTGGGGTCGGAATGAAAGGAGGAAAATACCATGGGCATTACATTTAAGAGGACAACCTATCGCCATACAAGTAAGGTAAGTGGGCCACAAATAAATAATTAAAAAAAATATAATGCGTTCATTTTTTATGTTAAAATTAAATTTTGAAAGGACATGATATAATAAAACACATTTGTTTTTAACTTTATTATTAATATTTATAATAAAAGTGAATATTATTATAGTAGTATTAAAGTAGGCGAACAATAATTAATATTTACATTGAGAGAGAAAGATTTCTACTTTAATTTTTAAACAATTAAAAGGCAGCGAACCGATTTAGGACTGATAAGGTAAACTTTATATTATATTCTAGATTACTTACATATATATTACGTGCATACAAACATTAGATCTTTTTTATTACTTTACATCCGAATAACTTTGTAATTTATTTTATTTGATTGGAATATGCTGGGTCTAGTATAGGTGTACGTTTATAAACCACAAATGATTGCTTAAATTTTGAGTAGGCATCGACAGCGACATTTCTTACACAATAATGCTTGTAGATCACGTAAAATATATCACATTATTAGTGTAACACTAAACATTTAAGTTTCGACTTAGTTACTTCGAACATGTCTAATATTTAACTACATCTACCTAATAAACATGAAGAATGTAAACATTTATTATTGAATATGCATGCATTGAAAATTGAATGTGACGAGTTTGACGTCGTGCTGATTAAATGATTGAAGCTCTGTATCTTTTCGTGTTGGTGATGGGCGCCATTATTCTCATGTCAAGAAGTTCACAGGTACATCCATCCATTGAACCATTTAATTTGCTACGGCAGCGAAATCCCGCCCAAAGTGGTAACAGCTTACAATATTGTGAAACTACTATTTAATATGTATTATATTATGTAACACGGTAAAACGGATACAACATTTGATTGAAATGTGTGAATGATGTCGTACAAATTGGATTACTTATCTAAAATTGATTAAATATTTTGTTGAAAAGTGTCAGTTCGCTGCCAACATTCAAATAATATATACGACTGTAAATAATAATAACTAAATTAGTTTTAAAGTAATGACAAACGATAACGTTTTATGCAAATTATATAAATCATAGACAATTATATTAACAGTGAGTTATTAAGCTAAGGGTGTAATATGTACTTAATAAGTAGATGCACGTGGGTGGGTGGGTGCTGATGACGTAGATAGGCGCTCTTTACAGGCGATACTGAAAATTTGAATTTTTTCATGATATAATGAGAAAGTTTTAAAATCTTGTCAATTACTAAGCATTTTCTTTTTAAATTTCAATCAACGCATCGCATCTTGCCCAAATACTTATCTTTAACTTCGAAATACACAGCCCGAACAATTATCTACAATAGTTCCCGAGAACGCGCCTTACTCCTACTTTATAAAGAAATTTTGACAAACAATTCGATGAATGTGGTATATTTATCAATAAACACCATAAATTATTGTATGGAAATACTTCATAATTTTATATTAAAACACAAAAGATTATTAAATATGTCTGTACGTAATATCGTGACGGCGGCAACAAGGTATAGGCGTTAAGTTGCCATAAATATTTAAGTAGCTAGTGAAATTTTTGGTAGCGCTTTAATTTATTTGTTCAACATGAAATGCGTATTCTCATAGATTTAAGTTGAAAAGATAACGATTCATTTTATTATTACAATTTGTCATTGGAATTTTTTAAGGATATATAAAATATAATTTTGCTTTCGTTAACATATAAATTGTAGCTGGAAATATTCTAATATATCTTATGGTAACTTGGGCGGGTATAAACGTCAACTAATATAAAGTGTGCTTGGTGTATGAATGTATGGCTTATGTCATGTATAAGTAAAATAATGAAAGTACTTCCTTTTATAAATTACCAAAATATTAAATGGCCGTGAAATGACAGGACTTACTTGACTATTCTCTACGAGTTATAAGTTCAACCCACGTAAAACCATTATATATCTATATTATTAAGATAATGAGTAAAGAAGCTTTTTAGATGGCGTGATCGCTTGGTAGTAAAGCTTTCGAAAACCGTTAATTGTATATGAAGTTGAATTTTTAAATTGACGTTGATTTAAACAAAAATTGTCACAATACTTGTTTTTACAAGACCGCTAATAAGAAGATTTGTATGGATTTGTATGGTTTTATTTAATAACAATTTCTGATATTATCGTTAACCACCGTATTGTAAACAATGTGTACTGCGACTTGTTGAATTGAAAACGTAAAATATATAAGTGGGTACATACAATAGAGCGTAGAGTTGCTAAATGTTTAAATATTGTTTAAACTACACGTCACATTAAGCTTTAAACTCCTTAAATATTTCTATAAAACAGTGCAAGTGTAACATCCTAGTTAAATACAATTTAATGTTTCTTAATAATGAAGACGCCATGCTTTTACGTCGCCCTTAACATATACTACCGGGTACAGTGTTCGTGTTCACTGTATAATTATATAGGTAGGTGTTGTTATACTTTGTTTTTTTTTAACCTTCCAATTGACAATCATGTTTTTTAAATTTAACAACATTTTTTACATTTTTTATGTCAATTGTCAACTCCTACTAGAGACATTGCTGCTAAGCATGCCATAATGAAGTTGTTATTTTTTTTTATTAAATAGTAACTAAGGGGCTGTAAAAACCCAAAACTTTTATCATAACACGAAACACATTATAATTTTATTAATATTTTATATTGTCCCAAAATACAAATTTAACTATCATGGGGCCAAGTCTTTAAAAACCTAATAATTAATCAACAATTAACAATTATTTTGGAAAATTGCTTATAACAAAATATTCGTAGATTGTTCATTATCTCAGAATAATTCATGGGGAATGGACACTATGTTTGAATGTTGAATGTTGAATGCTATTGAAATGATATATTGACATATTGTCAACGGGAATAATTGTATTATTGTGTTATGAATCAAGTGTAGTAAGTGAAGCTAGGTGTTAATTGCAGCACGGCCAGAGATAGGAGGTTTGTCCTAGATATTATGGGTCGAGTGGTATATATAGTACGTGCATATGGCGTGAGGTGAAATTGCTGTATTTACTTAATATTACTATGTGCTAATTCAATCATTTTGCCCTTTATGATATTATATGCTCTATGTCTTGAGCAAAGTGGTACAAATGAGGACCGTGCTACCACAGCTACATGATTCATTGGCCTAATTAGAAAAATTCTAATGACTTGTAAATTTTTATATATTGATGGCTCCATTGCCAATCACACTCTCGCGGGATTTCTTTTCTCATTTTGGGAATGCATTAGCAAAAGTTAAAAGAAATTGAAAATATCTACTTACATAAACACAATTGAAAATAGTAATCGGATCACTTTGTATTGAATTTGCCAACACGAAATCTAAAACCGACATTACCCATATTTACAAAATGTAACCATATTGTTAATATCAAGTTATCATATTAATTTAAATTATTTCCCTCTTTATAATTACACACAATAATTTTTGGTTTAAAACGCAATGTTGGATTCAAACAAACGTAAATAATATTTAATATAAAATAGAAAACAAATGTATGTTTTAAAAACGTTTATGTAATTTACTGATTCAACATACATAGCAAAGTACCTAGAGGTCATCCAATTGGCATAGTGCCCGATATCCATATTATTCCATTTCTGCAGATTAAACAAACTGAATAGTTATTTACCTCTTAGCTATTATGTTAAATCATTTTTTTTCTTATACATATTTTGTTTTAGATATTGACGTGATGTTAAAATTATACCTAAAACATTAATAAGATACATATTAAAATAAATATTATAAAATCTTTTACAAGATATAATTTTTTTCTATAATTAGAGCACGCTCTGTCAGACGCATCGCACAAACCTTAGTTCATATTGGCAAACACGAAGTGTTTAAAGATTTCCATGAAATAAAAATATGTTACATTAAAAACACTAGAGTTTTAAAATTTAAGGCAAATAAAGTAAGCAAGGAAAAGCTTAGGGTTCAGAGGAAAATGAGAAATCCGGCGAGAGGATGACCGTCGATTAATCGCCTCCAAGGGAGAGTGCCTGAACAATGCGCGGATCGGCCTTGCTGCCCTCGCGGAACTCCTCGAGGGTGAGACGATCATCATGGTTCTTATCCATCTGATCGAAGATCTTGTCGACGCGCTTCTGCGGTGTGTTCTCATCTTCAGGTTGCGGTGTTTGGCCCTGAAGATATATATAAATTTCACGTGTATTTATATAAATTAAATAATCAGTTACTTTCTGTTCACGAAGCTTAAGGTACGCAGTAGTCTTCAACTACTTATTTTATAGGAATGTCTTCACACTAGATTCCCTTTGCTTATCTCTAATCTCTATGTGCTTTTTTGCCTACATCATTGCTACCTGTCCATCTTATCTATCTCCTATCATTAATACTTTAGTGTTACTTTAGCCATGTATTTAGATGTTCAATACAGCGTGTGTAGTTTTGAAGATGTGAAAACATTAAGGTTAGGTTAATTTAGTAATCAAATTTAGAATATTTTCAAGGTGACATTGGTTAGTTAGTATAGGAGTAGATAAGGTACACATATTATATACTTACAACCATCTGGTAGATCGCGTCCACTATGTTATACATTTCGTCTCGAGTGATGTATCCGTCGTTGTCCACGTCGTACAGGCGGAACGCCCCTGTAGTGATGTCACAAGTTATTATTATAAACAATATCTTTTAATAACATAAATATGTATAGTATAAAGATTTGGATATAAAAAATATATTAATCGATAACTCTATAATAACACCTCTAGGTATTCCACTCGATTACACTAGGTTTTAACAATAGATTCTGAATAAATTCCAAATTTGTATGACTATTACAACATTTATAATTGCTAGAGCGAAAAATGCAACAAAAAATGCAGTTATTGCGAATATTGTTGCATCAAAATAAATGAATTACATCAACTTACAGTGCAGTTTTTCATCCAGATTGCCACGTGACGTCACCGAAAGCGCTCGTATGAATTCTTCAAATTCAATCGATCCATCCTACAACATTTATTTACAAAATGAATAGTTTATTTTCCTAATTAGCTTTAAAGTTCAACGATTAGTGTCAGAAATAGTATTATAAATAATTATGAAAATAACAGAAACTTTACTTGGAAGGAAATTTTACAGTGGATTTGTTACACGACTTATGTCGCGCTTTTAGTTCATTATTCATGGTTGTGGGGACCATATTACTATAGTAATTTATAATTTTCTTTAAGCTCTGTAATACAATTACCAGATAGATGGGCAAGTTCTTGTGTGATTTCACTTTATACTTTACACCATATTTCACATTCTTAAACACAACTCACAATATATTAAGTAGCTTATTTCATTAAGCTTAGTAATAATTATACATATCAATCCATATTATTTAATGTGTTTCAGTAAACAAGTGTCCGTAATACTTACATTGTTTTCATCAAAGACTCTAAAGACGAGTGAAGCAAATTTGCTCGGGTCACCTTGAGGAAAGAATTGCTTGTAAATCTTGATGAAACCCTAAAAAAGTTAAACGATGTAAATTTTTTGAATTTATAATATTATACTATTTAAAATAATATTATTCTATTAAAATTCATATGGATTTAATAATAAATTCAATAGAATTTTCAATATAATATAGTTAACTAAAGTAAAAGTACCTGTTCGGTGAGCAAGCCGTTAGGGCAATCCTTCAGGAAACCCTTATGCCTAAGAAATGAAAAAAATGTTTTATAAAAAGGTCCCATGAACTTCGCTATTAACATTCATAGAAATTAATAACTAATATACTATTATCAATAGTCATAATATACAGGAAATGAAATTATGAATGTAATTTACATTATCTATTAAACCTTATGAGAATTTTCTTATACGCTTTAGACAATACTATTTCGAAGTTTCAATACGTTCCATACATTAAGAAAAGAAGATTGACAGTTTGGTTGCTTCTTTGGAAGAAAGCAATGTAGAATGCATGCATATCGCTAATATATACAAACTTTTTAAAACAGTATCATATAAAAATAAACGAGCACAGCCAAGGACTAGGTAAGTAAAAGAAAGATAAAGGAAAGCTGAACATTTAGATAAAGCTGAATATTTACACACAAACAAATAGAAATATACAGTTGAATTGAGAAGTTCAACCTCTTATGTCCCATATTCAATCTTATCGGTTAGCCTCACTTTATGTAAAACAATTTGAGGCTATAAATATGCAATGAGTTTTAATAATAATAAAACCAATATTTTTTTTTATTTAACAGTATAAAAAATTCTAAAATTCATGAAAAGACTTCTTATTTATTAATATTTATATTGTAATTACTATTATGATTTATTGTATGTACTTGGTTTATACAAATAGTACAACATTTTTAAGCAATGAAATTTAAAGTGATTTTTATTCGATTCAATTTTGTTCTTATACACATATTAATTTAAATTTAATGATTATAGACAAAACTTTTAACTTGGTCAGTAATAAAGTAAATTTTGAAATTTTATAAGCCAATTACAAATTAAACCAATAAAATTATAATAAAACAAATATAACACACACAAAAATAAACACTAAATATATGAAGGAGATAAACCGACATACCAGAGTCTTATTTCCTTTTCGGTGACTGTAACAAAGAGAGAAACGAGTTGTTAAGATAAGAAGTCAAATAAAAGATTGCTTAACGCTATCTTGATAGAGACGTACATAAATACTTCTAAATTTATAAATAAGTGAAACAGAAAAATAAAACCACTAATATAGAGCTTGTAACTTCAGTAAGAGTAACGTTTTATATACTGGAGTGTGTAGACTGTATCAGAGCTATGGATTCGAATTGTATTGATTGAATTTAATGTTTAATATAAAAAAAAATCAATTGTATAAATAATAAACAAATAAATTAAAGAAAAGGAATATTTTTAATAATTATATAACTAAATTAATTTATTGTATATTTATATATAAGTCATAAGTGCCTATATATTTTATTTTCTATCTACTAACAATCTAATTGAAGCCATTCTCTCACTCAGTGGAAATAATTATTTTAGGTAAGATAAATTGCGGCGTTTATTTCAGCGGAAAACGGAGATCGGAGGTCGTTGACACTATATTCTCCGCGTATACATACGTGGGATGTAGCGTAAAGCTGGATAATAATGTACTAGTTCCTAGCTCTATTTCCATCCCATTGCATATGTATTTCAAAAGTCAATTAACTGACTATCAAGTGGCATGCATCAATATGAAATTGGATGTGTATTAATCAATTGATCCTTTTCAAATATCCCTGGAAAATATTTGAAATGGTTATAAAATTCTATAGCCATTGTTAAAAATACTTTGATCTTTAAAAATGTATACATATACACACATATGGAGTATATACGTACATATACACTATATAATTTTTTTAAGTAATTGATGTTTTTATTTAAAGTAGTTAGTCTAAAATGGCAATGGGTGCAGGCTAGAATCCATCGATCAATCCAAGGATCAATCATTTTTTTTCATTAATAGGATTCCGTACCTCAAAAGAAATATACTGAACCCATAATGGTCTATCCACACTACAGTGCTGGTCACTGTTAGTCCACAGTCTGGTAAAATTTCATCATGTTCTCATTATTCAATCAGACTGCGATCACAATTCAGTCTTTAGTCGTCAATAGTCAAAGACAAACTTATTGGCCTTGTAATTAAATGGAATTGGAAACAATGTCATGGAAATATTTAGTAGCAAAAAAAAATTATACTATTATGTTTTTGGGTTATTGCACTCCATATTATATAATTATATAATTATAATAATAATAAACTAATTAATTTAGAAAATATTCTTCTCTATATTTATTCTGAAATTCTATATTCATATTGAGATTTATCATTATTATTCTAAAAGTTTTCACTGTAAACGACATAACTAACCGGACCGGGAACAAAAGATCATTCACAGTTTCAATACATGTCATGACAAATTCTCAAATATTTTTTGAAAGGAACGTTGCAGGAATTTGATTGGACCGGTACTCGACTAAACTATAGCAGGAATGCTCTCATTGTTTCTCGTATAGGGATACTTGACTAGACTAGTAGGACCGAGAGTGGGATATGACGGGCACTGCAGTGTGGATATCGACCCTTACTTTGTTGCCCGTCTGTCAAGATTATTGTTCTCAAAATAGCGTGAAGGTATCAAGCTGAAATAAATATAATATATAAATATCCACATAATAGTCATTGAAAAAAGAAAAAATCCACAGAAAAGTTAAACTTCTCAGTATATTTTCAAAGTGTATGCTCCAGTTTTGCTGCATTGTTTATAAAAGTCACCGCCTAATCAAAACTTATAGGGTACTTCCCGTTAATCTAGAATTATGAAATATGGCAAAAAATTGGAACTTACAGTGCAAATAACGATAAAACTACGAAATTACGCAATTTATAAAACCCTTTTTCATACAAAATTTGTGCATACTTTTAATAAATTGCACTTCCCGTTGATCTATAATTATAAGATTAGTACGGAATCCTTGATGCAAGAGTCTAACTTATAAGTATAAGTTTAACTAAATTAAATATAAAGTTTAGTTAGAGTTTGTGTGAAAAGTCTGGGGATTAAGTTTAAAGCTAAATAATATTTATTTTTTAATTGAAATATTATTAATATTACAGACACTTACTTACTTGATCCGTACCTTTCGTAACTAGTAGGTATTATTTTGGTTTCATACCATCAATAATAATGTTTGCTGTAAAATATTAATTATATATATAGAATTAATATAGTTCTTAACGAATTTCTATCTCTATATTTACATTAGTTTAATATAAATATTTATAAAAGACTATAAACAAGCGAGTTATCCATTAAAGCATTTTACTCGAATTCACTTGATTAAGTCTATAAAAGAGGTACAGCTACAGAATATTACAATTTACTATAATACTGCTATGCAAGGTGTGCGAAGAGTAGAAACAATAATATACGTTATATATACATATAGAGAGTTCAATATACTCTGTTGCAATTTAATAATTAATCATTATTGGCTGGCATGTTTATATTATTCCTATGATAATAATGCAACCGTTAATTAGGCTAATGTTCTCATGAAATGAAATCCTCCTATAGGACTACAGATAATGTTTACAATACAATTTTTTAATTAAAGTATTTATTGTCAAAGTTATTTTTTTAATTGTAACAATTTGTATGTAACAAGGCATACCTTTAACAAATTATCAATATTGAGACTATTACTATCGAACTACACTCAATCATATCAATGTGTATATATTAATATAATAAAATAGAATATATTGGTAACGTAAGAGTAAATACTGAAGTTATTTAAGTACATTAAATTATTCAATATTATCTCTACCATATTTTTTTAGGGTTTCGTGCCCAAAAAGAATGAAAAGGAACCCTATAGGAACACTTTATTGTTCTCCGTCTGTATGCCTGTCCGTCGGCCGCTCGCCTGTCAAGACCATTTTTTTACAAAAACACGCGAAAGTAAAATAGTGAAATTAACATCAAATGTCCAGGTCCACGGTCCCTACAGAGTACCGAAAAAATAAAACTTATAAGTCGACGCAATCAAAAGATACGAGCGTTTATGCTTCGTTTATGCCGCCTTTTTATGAAATTCGCTCCGTAATCAAATCTTATAGGGCACTTCTCGTTGACCTTGAATTACAAAATTCGGTAAGGAGTTAGTACTTAGTTTAATAATAAGGAAAAAAAATATAAGTTAGAAATGTATAGAAAACACATTGAAGTGAACCATTAAAAAGATAAATCTATTGTTCGTTGCTTACAAGACTAGTGCATACAGGCGTATGCAAACTAGCTCGTATATTTAACAACTTTTATAAGTTATACTTTTAGATGACTTATCAAAATCACGAAATTGGTAAGAAACCTTGGTTGTGCGATTATGACTCGGATTTGGGCGATTTTTTAAAAATATCCTGGATATTTTTGTTAAAGCTTATAAGTCCCTATCACCTGTACCGGTATTACACGATTAAAAGACCTTCTTTCGTTTTTGCTCTAAGAAATTGTACAAATAATATATTTTTTCTATAAATAGGTATGTCAGACGGCTGACGTGTCAATTTTGTACCTGTGTAAAATAGTATTATATATCTTTGCTTTATATTGATAAAGTTATTACAATTATAGATTTTATCTATCTTTCGTACATGGCGAGAACATTTATTTTTAAGTTTTAACTCTGTCATCTGCTTTTCCGTTTTCACTACGTGTTGAGTTGCATCACTGAACGCTTCTATTTGTCAGCCAAAGTAATGAAAACAATTCTTTTCCCCGAAATGGGGATCGAACTTACAGCCATCGCGCTTGCAGTTAGATGCAGTCGGTTACTGCGTCACGGTGGCCTAATTTGGTGTTTTCTTTTACATTAAAAATACATTTGAATTGTTATATATAATATTATATACTGTAAGATTATATTATTATAATGTGCCAATATATATAAAAGTATATGACGAACAGTACATAAACAAGTTGGCAATAACAGAATATGAAATATGGGTACTCCCAGAATGTATTTACGACCTTAATGGACAATTTCGATACGCCCAAATGGTACATTAAGATCTATGAGGAATGTTCGGTTTCGGTTTGGCAAATAACAACAAATAAGTACCTATGTCTGCCTGTCCAGATCTTAAGATGTCAAGGAGAGTCAGATAGAAGGATAGTGTTATTAGATAATACGGCCTGTGGTTCATGGGCTAAGTTATTCGTAGGCTCGCAACGGTTGTGGATTCGTTCTTCAATAAAGAAACATAAAATTAAGTGATGTGTGTAACATGGGCACATAGTGGTTAAGTCCAAGTTTTATCCAAAGATAGGATTCAGCTACAAATTTGAATATGTACAACATTATATCTATATAACAAATTGTATACACTGTGCGTTGTATTTTTGTTAAGCAAACAAAACAAGCACTTAAAAGCAACTCTCCTGTTATCCAAGAGCTTAGTTTACAATGGATCCTCAATGCACTCAATTGAATCCCTGTCGTCCGTGTTCCATCGCTATTGCAATCTGTTGCCAGATCCAGATCTGACAATCCAATAAGTCCCGCGAGTAAATCCAAAAACTATTATTAGGAAAATAGTCATCCTCTTACATTTCAAGCGCGTAATATTATTTCTTAATACTTTTATAGGAGTGTAAGGATGGAGTGAAGCTGTTATTTATTTGTATCCATTTTCAATCTAAACTTTAGTTGTAGAAAATGAGAAATTAAAGCTATAAGATATTTTTATTTACCCAGTGGTGTTCTCGAACCTCTACACGACAGTACGACTTTTGAAAATAATTTAACTTGTATCCGCTATATATCATAAAGATGTAATATGGGCAGAAAGTTCACTTTATTGCAACACATTGAGATGAAAGCTAATAATTTGTCACACGGGTAGGAACTTCGTAAGAGGAATTACATTAGCGTTGAAATTAAACACATTAATGTTTAGTTAGTACAAGAAGCTAGAAGCTCCTCCTCTGAATTATATCTATGTATGTATGTATAATGTGTGTCTGTAAATATATGTATATCTGTATATATGCAATAATAGCACTAATATCACATTGTTTGTTTTTTGGCAGAAATGAAATAAATACAAGTATTTTATTAAATTTCAATTTTAATAAGTAACATTAATTATGATTAATTCAAGCTTTAATCTCAGTAATTGACTATCAAGAAAATCTCGCCCTTATTTTAGAAATTCTTGTTGCATCCTATGCAAGATAAATTACGATGTTTATACGAAGCTTGAGAAGTAAATGAGGACAGTCGCGAGTAACTTAGGCAAAACATTTGGTCGTAGGGAAAAGTGTCATATTTTATAATATTTATAATATTTATATATTATTTTCAGTTATGTAAGTGTACCGTGTAGTTGGTTTCATATAAAAAATTAAGAAAAATCCATCAAAATGTCGGTCTAATATAGCCGCAAAAAAAAAAAATAATAAATATTTTGGACAGTATCATAACGATATCCAAATTCAAAGTCAAAATTATTTTCAAAAAAAGAATTTACGATTCATTTTTTTGAATGTCAAAAACTTTACCACCGGCTCACTAAACTTAATGTCTCAGACTTGAGAAGAACCGTTGTAGGAATCTCAGCGGGACATTTTTTTAATTTGATAATTTATAATTTTACAATTATTCATTGTTGACTTAAATTCAAATAGATTGGAGCGAGCATTTCAGTCCCAAGGCCATTAATAACCTTTAAAATACAAACGCCTTTTCACAATTCTTAAATTATGATGTAGAACATTTTCGGACGTTTTCTGGGATCTTATTGTAAAAGCATACACATTGTTCCATAAAAGAATGGCGGACTCGATGAAGTCGAGTTACAGGTGCGGTTAAATGAATACATGTGAAAAATATGAAAATTAGTGAGATTATTTGTTAAAACAAATTTAAAGCATTACATATCCTGAAAAAATTATGATACGGACCTGACTGACAACCCTTTTGAACCACGTATTCAACGACAAGACATGGTTTGTCGATTTGTATTTTTTTCATTTAGATAATGTAGCATCTGGTTCTTGCTTTAGAGTATTTTCTATCATTATCATGTCTTTAGTGACGATTATAAGGTCAAGAAGAACCGATTGACGTAAGACTTTGACTTCATCAAAGTCGGCGAAACTTCGACATCTGCTTATTGTCTACAGATGTTGATATATATTGAGTTTAAAATATTGTGAGAATAAAATATTTTGAGTATAAAATATTGTGTGTTACTTGAAAGCCAACACATTATTATAACAAGAAAATGAAGTACCCAAGTGTGTACCCCTATTATTCTGGACATTCAAAGCCTCCTGTAAATTTAATATAGGTCACGTGACTTCAACTACACTTTGTAGAGCGGTTTGGATGTATTGAGTTTGATAACTATGCGGCGCTCTCGAGAGCAGCAACTGTAAGCTACTTCGAAAACTTACAATGCTGTTATACTCGTAAATATCATGTAAATTTAAACCAGGCAGACAGATTTAAACGAGATAAACGTTGTTGCTGTAAAGGAATGCCTCCTCCACCTGATATTACATTGTCTACATTTTGATCAGCTTTAATTTGAACACTAGTCGTGACTACTTTACTTTCCTTTATATATTTTTTTTTTATAATGTTCCTCTGTGTATTTATCTGACTATATTCTCTCAAAGGATTTTACATTGCATTGCTCTTAGCGAAAACGCTAGCGTCAATATTAGCATTCAACTACTGTCTGCTCGAGACTTGATCTTGATGGCCACTTGCCTTGAGGTTTTGTTGCGCTGAGTTCACTGGGTTCTACTGTTTTTTGATTTTTATGCTATTATAAATATGAGTACCTTTCATACTCTAGTCACTAAGACGTCAATTTTTATATTCATCAGCAGAACTTTTAGTATCGCAACGTATTATTGCGGATTATATGTATTTGGGAGCTCAACCGAAATAATCGGTATATGACAGTAAAAGCCTTCTTGTACTTCACAAATTGGTACAGCGACATGAAAAAATTCGATTTAAAAAATTTACTATTGAGAATTATAAATACTTTGCCCTTTTGCTATTTGTTTATTTTAAAATATTAACCACTGCACACTGCATATCAACAACACTGAGCTCTGTTATTTTGAAATAATATACAAAAATTTGCCACCAAAGCTATAGCTATAGTATTATAAAAACTCTTCCCATACTACCACATAGATGCCAGTTAATTTATCATAAAGCATACGTTCATAATTTACAGCCTCCTAAAACGATTAAGATACCGTTTTATCAAAAAAAAAACAAATCCTCCTCAGTGACTGTCACACCACCGAAAGCGTCAGAGCATTAAGTATTTTTTGTTAAATATAAAGAGAAAATTCAAATGCCAAGAAGAAAATTCAAACGTCATTTTATTTTCAACGTAAACTACTACGTTATATAAGTTCAAAAATGTACTGAAAAGAAATATAAAGCTTTGAAGTCAATAGGAGTCCAAATAAATGTCTTTCTTCATTTATTTTCAGGCTATTTTAGTTTATTATTGTGTAAGCTCGCAGCACTCAGCCACAAGTACAGCAAACTCCACTCAATAAGTAATTATATGAACTTCATACAAAATTTCATTTGGTATTTTCTAAGACTAAGACTTCCAAGTTTTGTTAGCATTACATAAAAGCGCTGTTATGTGCTATTTTTATTTAAATAAAGCGAGCCTCTACAATAAATAACTTCTATATAAAGTTGAGAACTGTGAAGTAAGGAATGGAAAATATAGAGAAATGTTTATAAAGTTCGAACGTACGCGTAACAGCGCTTCTTAGAAATCATTCGTTACGCTCAAAACAAAACCTTTAGATAACAATAAAAATAAGTTGCAATAAGCGTGTAAGAACTTCGACGTAACTCGATATGACTGAGAGGTGCTAGTTTGAGTCCTGGTACGATCAAATTTTTGTATGCCTGAAATGTTTTTCTTATATAAATGTGTAATATTTTAAAGAAAGTCAAATTTACGGTATATGGTTGAATTTAACATAAAATTAGTAGACGAATATTGAAGTGTTAATATTAATGCCCACTTGCACTCAAAATGTATTCGAGACGTATTTATGTTAGAATATTAACGAAATATAGTAAAATTTGAATATTTAAATACTGCACTGCGCATATTGGCGTTATGAATAAAGATGATTTCACATTAATATTTATAATAAACTGATTACCTATTGTATCGTATCGATTTTGTATATTGTTTAAATTGTCTTCTTATTATTAGTGGGCTCATTTAAATATTTACCCTATATATTATCAACGCTCGATTCCGTATAAATGCGGCCTCCGCTGACAAACTCAACGATGTACTTACTGTCTTATCTGAACAGGGAAATGAAAATAATAATTACCCCAGTGGGGACCGAACCTTGAATATTGTCCCACTGGTAGGTAAAGGATACGGATTTATCATTCAGATTTCGACTCTTTGAATATTTTGCAGCAATGGTTGCCAACCAGTGGTCCGTGAGCCACCAGTGGTCTACAGATGCCAATTTATATACCAGCGGGCTCTTCTTTGATTCACAGTATACATTTTGACTAAATTACATTTTGATAATAACGATGAGATAATAAAAGTCCTCGACCAATACAAGTTTGGGAACCTCTGTTTTAGAGCATGCATGTGTTAGCATTATGTGTCAGTGAACGTTGCACTTTATCTAAATAGACCGGGTATAGATTTAACAATTTTCCACAATCCATTATAGCTGCGTCTGCGTCATATTTTATTGAAATGATATCTCATATAATATAAATGTTATTTAAATATTGCTCAAAAGAAACTTTGACATGATTAATATTCGAAAAGGGTGAAATGAGGTGGGAACAAAGCAATCGGTTTTTTCATTAAATATTTCTGATACGTGAGGAAAATATTTCACAAATGTATGGTATATTCTATTGTTTTAACGGACTAGATGGAATATATTTTATCGTAAAAGTATAAATAAAGCCCAAGTATAAATAAAATTGATTTCTCAAATAAGTTCAAATGTAAAATAGATTGACAAATTATGATTGAAATTGACATTGATGAACGATCAATTCCATTTCTTAGGATTTTCAAATGAAATCGCTTGTATGGCTTAATTTGTTACAACCGTACAGTATTATCACAGACCTATCCCAATACATTTAATATGCGTGTACTTTCAATTATTATTGAACACTACTCGTGTTTCTGCCGGTTTATGTAACACAAAGGCGTATAGCAAAACAATATGATGCCCAATTAGTAGAACAGTTACGAGACCGATATATTATGAATATATTGGAGAATAGTACCTTTCGGTTACTAGTCAAATCGAGTTGAAAGTAAAAAGAAATTAAAGATTTACTTTAGAATCGTATATGTTTTATTATTACTGCGCCACGAGACAATTCCATTTGCCTCTCGGAATATATTTAGCACAACGTATAGCACAACGTTTAGCACGAGTTTCGGAAGAAAGAATTTCCAGTTCCCCGCCCTGGCAAAGCAAAGCGCAAGCTGAGTTCCGCCTCTTAACACGCAAAAATATGAAACTTTTTCTGCCTGATCATTTGTATTTGTAGTTGTATGCGGTATAAAATGTAAAGCTACGTACGTTAATAATAATTAATTAACATAAAATCTTTCTACAGTCGTCTATACACTAGACTTCACATAATATGAATGCAGATGTGAAAAATTAAAATAGTTTAAGGTACATTTATAACAATGTAAGTACATTTATCATTATAAAGTATTAATAATTGTATTAACAATTGACAAGTATTTTATAATCAGTAAAACCAATTTCATTCAAATATGTTTATATATTGTCACATTCTAGTGTAACAAACGTACATACATACATTTATTTTATTATAATTACAATACCAGAGGCCCTGTATCAGGAACATCTTAAGAACCACTTAGACAGCTACAAGAAAGACTATCGCCTCGTATTTTCAACATAATGTCAAGTTAATTAAATATTTACTTCTGAGAGTATATTAACACACTTCAGTTTTATGTAAGTGCCCATTTAGTAAATTGTAATGCAATAAACGAAAAACATCAAGATTAACAAGGGTTAATTGACTATAGGGACTCATTGGTTAATTTAAATAAATACTCATTTTAAAAATTTATATATGTGTCAATTATTTATTCGTGTTTCATGTTAAAAAAAGCATATCACATGACTCTTGTATTAAATCTTTTAAAAGTTAACTTTTTATAGATACTAGATAAGTGGATGCCCGTAACTTCGATAGCATGAACTTTATGATCGTTGTCACTATATTTCTATTATCCGATTTATTGTAATGGAAAATTGGGTGAAAGCTGTTTCTACATTCGCGTTCAATTATTATTATTTTATCGTTCCATATAATAAAATGTTGACTTTGATCCATAATTTATGGTTACCACATACTTATAGAATCGATTAGGTACGTAATATTTTGTAACTAATTTTAGTAATTTTAGTTGAGAATTCGATCCCCGCTCGGTGGAAAGAATGGTGTATTAACACTAAGCCCTCTTGGCCTACAGCTTAATGCAGATCCAAAAGATATCAGTTAAAAAATACCAAATACCTGACGAAAATAAAAATAAAATCAAATTTTGATAACGTAATCGTTATATGCCTTACAAAGTTATATAGAGGATTTTTTTATTTAGTATATTAAATATTTTATATGACTACAAGTGATCAACTCGCACGTTTATCCGTTTTATCTTTCGTTTACTTTTTACGGTGAGCTATAAAACATCGTTTGCTGAGAACGATCTTACACGATACTTTAGAATTGATGAGGAATCACGTTGCGATTGAACATTTAATTGCTCTCCTTTATGGACTTTCGGGATTCTTAATTTATAAGTAGTAAAATTGGAAAGTTACTTTTCAGTCGATAAGAAGGAAGATGGAACGTGTTAGGTTTTAAAAGTGTCAGAGATTTTTTTAAATCAAAATCATGTTTTTCATTTTATTACAAAAGCGTTTGAATTACATTAACGTGTTTTTATTGGTCGTTGGGCATACAGGTTGGGCATATAGGTAGCTACCACGGGCTCGGGAGGCAAGAGTAGGAGAAACTCATCAGTGGTTATTTTTAAGATACGAGTATAATTATATAATAGAAAAAAATAGCAATCATAAAGCGTCCCAAATTACTGTCAACAACACAGTATATTATTTCCATACAAAAAGATAGTAGAGTAGAAAAAGAGTTGTATGAACTATACTTATCATATCATAAAGTTCATAGAACTTTTCCCTACTGCGGTATATCACCACACTTGTCCAGTATCTAATTTGTTTTTATTTGATTGCGAGCCATTGCTTGATTGCGGGCCATTGAAAATTAATTTTCGATTATGACAAGAATACTAAATCTTGTAAGAAGTAATCAATATCGATACATATTGCTAAATTATTATTAAATCGATTTCGGGCGGGACGCGGAGTACTATAGTTATAATTATAGTTTTTTTTTATCGGAGAATGTATCTAGTTTATGAAAAACAATAGACAGACAAAGTTCTGTATAGACGTTGCTCCTCCTGATCTAAGAGCATATTAAATTATATAGTCAATTTAGTTGTAAATTGGTTTTCTTCCGGAATCCCGAATTCATAATCGTTTATAATGGTTATACGAAGTCTTAATGAAAAGGTTTATTTTATATTTTAATTAATTTAAAGTACATGTACTTTTTTAATTTTTATACAGTATTAATATACAAAATTATATTATACATATTAATATATATATTTTACAGAGAAACTGAGACAGATCTTAAATTGTGAGTAAATAAATGTATTACAGATCTTTCTTTACTAATTATTACCAACTACGAACTTATACTACGAATTATTTAGCTTACAAGATCCTTTTTTTTCCACAACATTTTAGTCTACTTTAATAGCAGATTTTCATTCAAAGACTAAAGGACAGCTAGAGTGACTAAACCAAAGACTAGGATTAAACTGGAGGCCACCAATCTGACACTACTTCTAATAGAAACTATTTCACAAATAAGCAAAATTGATTTTAATAATGAATTAGGCGCTTTTCATACTTTGTTGATGGTATGAGTAAGTATGAATTAAATTAACCTAAATATATAAAATTTGTTATTGTAAAATATGATATTTAATATTTAAACAAGTAAGGATAAAATAAAAAAAATTAAACACTTTTTTTAAATTATCATTTATAAGAGTAACTCAATGTAAAGAGACAATACATTGTTTTTGTTTTTTTTTGTTAGTGTGCATTTATGAAAATAGAAAAGAAATTCTGTCACTACGAATCTTAAATCAAACACTTTTTATTTTATTGAAAGTTTATGGATGTTGAAAGAGAAATATTTCTAACCTGTCTAAATAATTTAACAAAAAACAATCATCATTTATCACGTAAGATTTACCTGCAAAAATTAAGAAATAAGATCCTACATCGACAAAGTATGAAAATGTACCAAAATTCACCTGACTCCTGTGAGAAGTATAAAATTGATCTGAAACATCACTATTACATGTAAATGAAGCTAAGCTAACTATCCAATCATATTCCTTACCTTGCATTACTTATACTTTTGACTTTTGATTTCTCGACTATTTTCTTTGGAAACTATGTTATTTTCTGCCTACACAAAATTATAATATACAGAAAATATATTGAGGTCAATGTGGCGCAGTGAGACGAGGTCAGTTGTGGGTTCAATCCCACTTGGGGTGGTGGATTGTATTTGTGACATCATTCTTGGTAATATAATACAAAACTCAGCGTTTATTTTTATTCCGCCAATGTCTCGAACTCACGTGGAATGATGAGTACAGAGTGTACTGAAATCAGTTTCTCATCCTGAAAATGAAAATCTAAACATATTAATTATTAAAATAACTTGACACACATTCAATGTAATTTATGATCGAACGATCAATATTCACAAGTCTCAAAAGGAACAATACTGCATATGGTAACGATAGTTAATGATGTAGTCTCTTAGTAGACGAAGTGCCTAATTAATAAAGCTTTTTAATTATGCTATTGTACCGTAGCATCAATCTACGTTACAATAGCATAGTTGAAAAAATCTTCTTTTCTCCATAAGAAACATGTTCATTGTAAAATACCTGAACTTTACCTGAAGTTATACACTTTAACTACAGATCTTTCCAACAAGAATTTGAGGCAAATGTCTTTTTTCTTCTCTTACTTACTCGTATATCATACTATTTAGTACATATTTGTATTTACTAGCTTTTGGTGGATAGTAATTGAAGGAATTATTATATATTAATAGTTAACTATGTATATTAAAAATAATAAGTAGTGCCCCTATGTATAGGAATTAACTCACTTATGTTGCATAAGTGTTAAAAAGAGGCTGGTCACCGTCCGTTTACTTTTCATTTTGAGATAGTTGAGTAGTGTAAGTTTTCTGACAGCTATAGTTCCTAGGAACAGAATTTATGCAATAATAAAATATATATTAACATTTTCTTATACTCTATCAGGCTATAAAGTTACAGTACTTTTGAATGTCTGTTGTGTACCAAAAAGACGAGCCAAAGAGAAATTTGCAGTATCCTTTACAGGTTTTAATTAACAGAAGCCTTTTTACGTTAAATGAAAGGCATATTACTTATCTTCCTAATTAAAACAATGTGCTTGACTATAAAAATGGTTATGAAAATAATTTCATTAGCAAGTTATGTAAGAAATCAAGAAATTGATCCATTATTGTTAAAATTTACATGATGAATTAATTTAAGTGTTAATTATGATTATTGGGTACATCTCATTTGAATGTGTAACGTAAATTGCTTTCTTATATGAATATATTCAAATTCGTGTTCAGATTTATACTACTACGAGTATATATATAAACGAGTATATATATAAAGTGTAAAATACCATTTTTAGTGTTCCGTAAATAAAAATGAAAACACGGCCCTATTACTAAGCGTCCGCTGTCTGTCTGTTACCAGGCTGCATATCAGGCTAAACCGTTACAGAAAGCTGAAATTTATTATTTTTCACAAATTATGTCCTCCTGTCCTCGCTACAAATTATGTCTTCCTGTTCTCGCTATAACAAAAAATACATAAAAATAAAAAAAAATGGAATACTTACAATCCTGAATTAGGTACGAAAACCCTCGAGTACTACTCGTACTTGACCGATTTTTTACTGTTTGGGTTTTTCGAGAAATCACAGTAGGTTTTGCTGTACATTGTACGTCAATATTTTACTAGGGTTTGTGTGTCAATTCCATACGAATGGAGATTACGAAACGATAAAGTTTATAGTAAAACAACTTAGTATCAAGAAATTTTTATTTGTTGAAGTTGAATTGAGTTCAAGAGTATTATATAAGTGTTATTTGTCATATATTTTCTGAATACTATTGTTCAAACTTTATATAACCATGTGAGGAAATTAACTTAGCTCTTTTGTATAGCATAGAATATACTGTTTTTTTTTTCCATAAAACTCTTTGTTTATATTGAACTTACTACAATGCACCTATTCTCACGTAACAAATCATTGCTAAAAATTGAAAAAGCATCAGCTTATTCAGGTTTTTTCATCTTTTTATGATAGTGTCAGAAATGTTAATACAGATTTGTGGAACAAAGAGTGTGCAAATTGACAGATTTCTTGATGTGCTTTCAAAAAAGCTCCATAAAAGCTTTGAATAAATTTGACTAAGTTCAAATATCGTACGTCGAATTAATCTCTGAAAGATTATTATGTCGGCAATTCTTTTAGTAATATACGAGTAATTTGATAATGATGTGAATAAAAAATCGCTTCATGTGTATCATTTAGCCTGAAAATAATAAGCAAACATTAAATATCCTTATTAATAATATAATATTAATATACTATTTGTCTTAGTTTTTTATTTATTATTGTTCTATTTTTGCAAAAGCTAAGAGTTGAAAAAGCTAACGTTGGAACCGCACTATTTTATTACTACCTATTTGCAGTATTGAAAATTTTAGTTATGGCTTAGAAAAACGTTTTTTTCTTGCCGATTTGAGTTTAGCCCTTGCTCGGTTTTACAAAAATAATAAAAATCATCAAAATTAAATCATGCATTGGTTAAATAATAAATAGTATTATATTATTTGTATTCTTGGTTTCTTTATATAAAAAACTATCAGTTAAGTATTCGGGTTGTATTCGCGTACTCTCGAGAGAAATGATCTTGACAGACTGATTGACCGACAGACAGACAGACCGAAAAGTGATCATAATATAAGGATTTGTTTTGAGATGCGAAAGTTTACCAAATGTTTTTGTGTGAATAGTCCTTTCCAAGTAAAAAGTACTTTTAGTGTACAAGAGCCAGTTATTAATTTAAAACTCTATCACACAGAAAAACAATCAGTTTATTTTAACAAATCCAAACTTTTGAGTCATTCAGTCATTCGCTGTAATATATTATTCAGCTCATTTGTTCTGAACGCCTTTGTTGGCCTAATCGCGGGAAATACATTACCGCAGGTGGCTGTCAAAAGATTTATATATAAGGCTATTAATATAAGTTCTTGGATGGATTCTATTTCTGGGTTTTAAGTATTTTTGAGTGCTAAAATAATGAAATCTAAATTCTCAAGTCGTGGAACAAATCTCTATAGAAACTTACTAATTAGTCCAAAGACCACCTGGGGATTTTCTGACATCAGTGATAGTTTGGAGGGCTGTTAGCTATCAAGGAGTGACGGAGTTGTAGTATTGGTAAATACGTTTCAAAATGTCGTTACCAGGTCACATATAAGTCTGGATGAAATTTTACGTTACAGTCTTCATAAGAGCTCCGCGAGTATTGAGATGTACTGTAAGACTTAAAGATTATGTAATGCTCTTGACATCATAATAATTTGAACTCCCTGAAACTATTCATAGAACTCGTGTTCCTATTTTTCCTTATGAGGAGAAAGTGAAAGTAAAGAACTGTATTAAATCAATCAAAAATCAATGGAAATAATTTTTATAGTACTACTTTTTTTGTGTTATAATAATAGCGCTTCGTGGCGCAGAGGCATAGCGTCTCCCTGTAAACGCAACGGTTTGATTCCCACTCGGAGACAATGATAATAAAAGGCAAAAGCAGCTTTGAGTTCCACCATTCTACACGTAATGCCTCGGCTGCCTCTTTGCCTGTCTGCCTGTGTGGTTAAAAAAAATATCTTTTTTTAAGTATATTTCCTAATTACGATATTAATGGCTAGACTATACTTACAATAGTAATATTAATAAAACACAAATAATACAAATATATGTATTCAAAGTAACATTGATTATATATGCTGGTGAAAATGTAAATTGTTCCCTCTGGTTACATGACTTTATTCTCTTGGGCTAAGAAAGTTTTTGCCGTTTACGTTGGGACCTCATTTTAAAAGCCTTCTCGCATTCCCGAGGCTACAAAGGTCGTAATACGTACATTATTTAAAAATATATGTTTCTATTTTTATGTCAAACTGACTATGAATCTACAAAGTATATTCGTACAAACATATCTTCAGAACTACTCGACGGAATTGAATGAAATATTTTTTTTATCATATAAAAAAATGATATAATAATTATATATATTAAAGATTAGTTATTTCAATTATTCATATTTCATATATTTTCTGTTCTGTTCTGTACTGCAGTAATGGAAAAAGTAAAAGGAAGGCTTAGACATTTTAAAAATTATTTAATAACTTAATAAAAAATCATTCTATTGCTTTTTCAATATAACTTTAGATGCCACGAGATTTAAATTTAATAGAAATAACAAACTTTCAATATAGTCTTATTAAAACGACAATCCATTATGAGAAGCACAGTTTAAGTTTTGTTTTTAATTATACTCTTCTTTAATTGAAATAGTTGTGAATGCCTTAATTAATTCATATTTGCCATATGCCTTAATTAATTCATATTTGTTACATCTCTTAAGATTACATAGCTCAATAACCCTTAGATATATTAGATATTTTATATGTATATATATATATATATATATATATATATATATATATATATATATATATATATATATATATATATATATATATATATACATATATATATATATATATATATATATATATATATATACATATATATATATATATATATATATATATATATATATATATATATATATATATATATATATATATATATATATATATATATATATATATATATATATATATATATATATATATATATATATATATATATATATGTATCTTTTTGAGCAAGATTTTACTTGAGGCTTTTTCCAGTGGCCAAATGGAATGTGCACGACACATGTTACCTTCTTCGTACCCGAAGTTACTATAAAGAATGCCTTTAAAGATTAATTTAACGCAAAAGATTGTTATAATCCGTATCCGTAGTTCCTGAGATAAGCGTGTTCTACCAAGCAAACTAGTCAGCTGCACAATATTTTGCCTAATATGCAAATACACATTCAGTTTTACAAGAGAAGAGAGAACAAGAGTATAATGGAATGAGATAGTATTGTCCTTCTTTGTTTTATGCTGGACTTTTGAGGTACTGACTTAAAAAAAATCTATACACTTTTAGTTTTCTATTATTAACTTTTATTTATAAAATATTTAAGTATAATGAATGCATTGGTTACACAAGCTGAATTTATTTGGCTATCGAAAAGCAGATTGATTTATTAGCGAACACCAATCCTACTATTATCGGAAGATTCAATCAAGCGATTACATTTCGGCAATCGATGGACGCGATGAGGCTCAATAATCTGTTAAATGCAGCAAAATAAACTAATTACTTGCCAAAATATGAAAATCTTTAAGTTTTATATAGTTACATACATGCACATATCTCATAACGTTATAAGCAGGTATTAATTAACTCAGTCATAATCAATACACCATTTTCGTCATGTTTTACAAGTAGGATCGTCTTTTGTCTAACGAAATTGAGAAAATTCAAACATAATAGGTTATTCTACCTTCAGTTATGCAATTAGCCAAAGTAGCAATGAATCGGAATATATATATATATATATATATATATATATATATATATATATATATATATATATATATATATATATATATATATATATATATATATATATATATAAATGTGTAAAAATACAAATGTATAGTAAGTATATTTTTAGTAAGCACAAAATCTAATAAAGAAATGTGTACAAAATCTTTAGATATTATAACCGATTATCCTGATTGATCACAGCAATTAATTACATTAAAGTACGGTTTCAGTTTGTACCGTGTAAAAAATGGCACAAAACTAAGTACGGCACAATGCAATGTCGTCAAAATTTTCATATATATTTTATATACTTTATTGTCATGGAAGAACTACCCAATACAAGCTATTTCGTTTTCTGCTTCCCGATGAATCCCGCACATAGTAGGGTAGGCAGAAGAAAGCGTAGGCTCAAGAAACCTAGTATTAAGACACTCCGTTTTGCTATATATACTTTTTGCAAATTTTCTATTTTTATTTATAAAAGTCTAGTACATTACTAGCTTGGTAAAAAAATCTAGTCTTTAAGGTTACGAGTGGAAATATTCTGAAGTAGTGACTATACAAAAATATATCCTGAATTGGACAGCATTTGAGTAAATTGAATACTACGTAGGTAACTCCATTAACTTTTAGAATCATATTTCTCAGAAATTATTGATTCTTTAAAAACAAAGTATATAGAAACAACTTGTTAAGATGATTTTATGATTTAGTTCTTAATATCATTTACCATTACATTTTATAAGAACAACCGAATAAAAAATACGTACGTCATTATTAATACGTTTTTGAAATCCAGAAAGAACAGCGTTTGAGGGTAGCTCAATATGAGAATGAATATTTGTTTTACAACAGCGATGAAATGGTTATAGTAGCGTGTTTATCATTTCAGTTGGAAACCATTAAACATCCTTAGTGAATACTTAATGTTTGAAAACAAAACAAACAGTTCGTGATATACGGTTCTATGTTATTTTTCTTCAACTTAGTCAGGAATTATGTCTCCAACTACAAAATCGTTCAGACACGTGGGTACCTAAATATAATAATTACATATAATAATTAAATGTGAATTTTTAAATCAGTTTATTTTTTTAGATAATATTGGCTGTGTGTTCTGTACATGTATTTCTTGAAATGATCCATACTAAAACAGTGTCTGTAAAACTTATTGGTACAGAAAAATCAACTTCGAAGAGAGAAGGACGGACAATAGAATCACAAACACTGTTTGTTAAGATTCCACAGGAGCATAAAAACTTGCCTACTAAAGAAATAGTTCCACAGCCAGTGTTTCCACAAGATTTAGATTTGGGAACTGGATGTACAAATCAAATTGCGAAAATGCTAATTCCGGTAAAAGCTCCTAATGAATTAAGTCAACCTGCTTCGTGGGATGGCAAAAGTTTTATTAAAATACCCACAATAAGGCAGCCGTTTGAAGAATATAAAATTATTGTGGCACTTGCACCAAGAAACTTAAAAATTGGCAAGGACAATGACCCCGTTGTTGTATATATTGTTTTTCCTGATGATGATAACAACGTAAAAAATTTTAAAATACCCGAAATTTATTTTGTAGCTAAAAATGGATTATCAAAAAATAAAGTAGATGATCCAATTTTAATCATAGATAGCAATCGAACAGTTTCCGGAATAAAAAGTAACAAAGTCACTAGAATAGTTAAATTTAAAAGTAAGTTGATTGATCTTTTCGGATATAGGTAAAAAATATATATATTTTATAACAGAGAATTAGAGAATTATTAAAGCTTTTAGCTTATTAAACCAGCGAATGGACAGTACTAATCAGCGATATTGTTACAAGATAATATAAACAATATCTAAAAGTGAATAAAAGTATATTTTAATTTAGATATTTTTGATTTAATTTTTCATTTGAGAATGTATATCTGATCCAATTAATTTTAGAATTAATACAACCACATTGTTAAAGGTGTTAATGTTACGTAAGCATAGAGACCCGGCAGAGCTGTTACGTTCCAGGCCAGTAATCATAAGCGTAAGTCGATATCGATCAGGCCCGATAAACTCAGTGAAATGAAAGATGAGAGCCCTTGACTTGCACGGATATCGCAGCTTAAATTACACCTACTTACAATTAAAATAATTATAATTTGACTCTAGTTGAATGCCTTAATAACATTTCATATATATTATGGAAACTTCTTATTACTTATACACTTAATCACTTCTTAATTATATAGCAGTAAGAATCTAGTGTCAAAATACCTCTTTCTCCCATTATACGTTGAGTGGCGGAACTCAAAGTTAAAAACCTCAGTGGAGTAATGAAAATGAATCTATGCCCCGCTGGAATCCGCAACGTAACCTATATTGTCAGTATATTAGAAGCTTCTGTTTTGATTGTTACACAATATTAAATATGTACATATAAATATGATAATATACACATAAATACGATAAGTAGGATAATCTCGTAATTATTTTAATACCTGAGAGACTTTTTATACTCTATACTATAGAAATATTTTATTACGAAAGTTGTGTCATGGTCATAACAATTAATTTAATAATGCTAATTATATATATGGATGATTTTTTAGGCAATTTACCATATAAATTACGTTTAATTAAGTGAAATTAAAAGATGAAATCTATTAATGTAGAATTTTATAATGTAGAGATTATTCAAAATATACTATAAGTATTTATCAACTTATTTATTAATATAGTCTGTGAGACTGTTTATCAATAACTTCATAAATATTTAAGGTTAGCTTTATACTTAAAAATATATTTTACATATTTAAGCATAAAATGGTGTATAATATCCCCATATAAAATGTTATACACTTATACAGTGTTCCTTACTTACACTTATACAGTATGTATATAATGCAATTTGATTTAACTACAAAAAGTGTCCAAATCATTCTGCTCTTGTTGGTCTATCAGCTTCCATCTATTAGTTATATTATTTACTAATATATATATATAATATATATATATATATATATATATCTATATATATATATATATATATATATATATATATATATATATATATATATATATATATATACATATACATGTGTATGTATGTGATATAAGTTACACAACGCACATAGCTGTGTAAATATATTGACGTTTGACATTAATATGTTGGAATATCTTTGAGATGCATGCATACATGCATTTAGCTTTGCTAAATTACGTACAGTACTTCAACGATTGTTTTTTTGCTAACTTTTACCTGTGACTGTGCCAGCATGAGCTAATGAAAATAATTTAAAGTCCGAGGGGACTTTGACCACAAATGGGGTGGGCTATATTGACATAAACGTCATGTCATAGTCTATATATAGTCTTCCTCAATGACCAGATTATCTAACACAAAAATATTTTCTAAATAGAACCAGCAGAAGTTCCTGAGATTAACGCATCAAATGAAACAAAGATTTAGCTCTATAATATTATATCAGTACACAAGTATAGAAGTGTTTTACTTAAAATTATTCAATAAATTACTACAATTTAACACGTAACAAAAAAAATATACTTTCATAAAAATTGTAACATGGATGACCTGGTTCAGTCTAAAAATAGAAATAGCCAATGCGCTTAACTAGATTAAGAATTATTTTAAATTATATCTCCAGAGTCACTGTGGCTTGTATGAAACCGCAGTAAAGTTATTGCAGATTTATCCGCAAATGAAATATTGGAAGATCTCCAAAAAGGTTTTTATGAAATAATATTTAGGTCACTATAATATCAAGTAAAAACAACGTTGTATATAAAATACTTAATTAAAATCATTGTGATTTCCTAAAAAGTTGTACCACTCTAGATCTATTACCCAAAATTTAAGTACAACACAGTGTAATTTTTTGGTATAGCTTAAATTTCATATGATTCACGTATTAGCTTCTAGCTTCTAGTTTCTAGCGAACTAGAGTAAATATATGAAGCAACTACCTAATTTAATTATTGTGACATGTAAATAATACATATAAACTAATTGGTCACATAACGAATGAAAATTTGAATGTTGATATTTCAAATAATAATGCCATATTAATTTTAGTTTAATAACTATTGTAATATGGTATAAGTATTTGTTAATTAATAAATGGCTCCTGTTCAAAGTAGTGTGTTTTGGTTTTTTTGCTTTTTATCTATAGATTTAGACAATAATGCTTCCGTCTTTCACGATAGCGATATCTTGTTATATAATTTTGACTTTTAAATTCAAAATATAAGAAAGTTTAGACAGTTTTTCATAAATAAAACATTTGTCGTGACTGACTGCATATGACTTAGTACTTGTGTCATAGACGTGTTATTTAACATATTCGCTTCTCCGTCCCCTTACTTTAAAATCATGTTAGTAAATAAATATCAGCATGATGGACACTTTAGAAGTGTTTGACCTTGCTTAAAATGAGTTATATAAAAATTATACAGTTTTAAGCAACACTGGCTTGACAATGTAATGATTAGATATATGATTAGTACAACACAATGAATAAATATATTAATAATATATACACACACGTATATATATATATATATATATATATATATATATAATATATATATATATATATATATATATATATATATATATATATATATATATATATATATATATATATATATATATATATATATATATATATATATATATATATATACTTACGTTATTACATACGACTACGACTACGAATATACTCGTATTCACTATCATTAAATAATAATAACGATAATAAATTAAATATGTTTATTATAAATTGACGTATTTATTTTTAATTACTGAATATTATTTTATGATAACTGAGCATCATTTGCAAATGTTCTAGTAGTAATCAATGATTTGAGATTTTATAGTGTACGTATGTTGAAATTTGATTACCTAATGTGGCATGTTATTTAGAAATTACACCAGCTAAAGTTTTAATTGTAGATTACGATACATCATCATCGTTATACGAACGGCTCGATCATTGAAGGTCTATACAGAAGCCATTACCGAATTCCAAAGTTTCCAAAATTGAAGTAATTATGAAACTCTTTAATAGAAATGTTTAGAGCTTTATATATGTTGATGTTAATCTTTCAATGGTATTTACCTTCCGATGGGCATTGACCTTCTGTTTAATTCGTGGAATGTTATCGGACTACATTGCCTTTAGTAGTAATTTAGTGGTCTATAGTAATTTGATTGTTCTATTACGGAAATATTATTATGGAACGATAGCTATTATGTTCTATTATATATATTTTAATTTTTAATTATATGGCAGATAATCTCGTGTCAAGACACTCCGTTCTCCGCTTTCAGTCCAAATTCGTGACATTTCCAGCTGTCAGCAGGAAAATGGAATTAATTTCTCCAATAAATCCACTAGTTAATATATATATATATATATATATATATATATATATCATATTAATTATGTGTATTATATTCTATATACACAATATATACGTTATTCTTAAATATATTTAATTGTGATAATCGATGCCTATTGTTCGCCAATATAGAGTCGCATTGTTTTATATAAATATTTAATTTTTTTATATAAATAATGTATGATCATTTTATTACAATTCAAATATTGTCTTTTTGTATCTTTTAAATATAGTCTTTACTTTACTGAATGGATTTTTTTAAATTTAAAATTTATCAACTCCATTGCTATTATTATATAAAAAAAAGGTAAAGCTTTTTTTATTTTCTTATCAAAGCAATGTGACATTGTTATCATTTCAGTTATCATAAATTCTCGTTCTACTAAATTCTACTGTCTTTGGAACTATCACTAAAAGTTACAAACTTTATGATCGCAGCTTTTCTCGACAGGACTTTGCTTAAAACATAGCTTCCACAACTTGTTTCTAAGTTGTAAGTTAGTAATCTCTTTGAATATTACGAGCTAGTAGTGGTCCTAAGTTCATTAGATAACACAAATAATAAAACATAATTCATTGAAGCATTTTTTTTGTATATATCGTATTTGATTCAAGTGATATTAGAGAATTCATCTTTTCCAATGTTTCCAAAGTATCGAAATCGGCTGCACTTTGTCTTGTTATGTGAGGCAGAAAATTAAAAGAATCCTTACTCACACCTGCACCTCGACGGCCTCTTGCATAGAACGAATTTGAAGTTTAGAAATACGAATTTTAAATTTATAATGGCGATATTTAATATGTAAATGTATGAATTCATAATTCAAAACTATACTTTAAATTAAGCTATTTACAGATTAAATTGAATACCAATGTTATTCCAACGGAATTTACTATTAACAAATGTTTATATATGAAACTCGTATATGTAGGGTAAGTTACAAACTTATGCACACTGCGTAAACAGCGAACAGTTTAAAGTGGGTGCTAATTACCAATTGAAAACTCTGTCATACATGCTAGTCGGAAAATTTGTTCTATAAATTTATGTATATGGAATTGATTGGTTATAACATCTGAATGGTCGTACTGAATGCCGTTTCGCATATATATTTTAACATATAACATATCAACATAATATATAAAGCTGAATTTTAAACAAAAATAATATCATATTGCACAAACATTTAATGACATGTCGATTTTAATTTAATTCCACTCTCCAATATGTCGTTGGCGTCCAACATAGCATGAGTAATGGCCACATTATTGAATGATAGAGTGTGATATTGATTGAAGTTTCATGAAGATATATGAACTCGCCATTATTTAGCCACCAGAGTCTGCATTTACGATAGGAAACACACTTGTTATATAAACATTATTATATTTTAGTTTAAGTTCATACGTTTTTATTTCATATTAATAAATTTAATACTATTGAAGCTGCGTATGTGTGTATTAAAGAGTGTGTGTCATACAACGTGTATGTGTTGGTGTACGTCTAAATTTATTAGCGTTATATCTATATATATTTACAAGGTAGATATATCTCCACTTACTGTTTACCCATTTTGCTAAGTTGCGGTTCGTCAACCAGCACAGAACGTCTTTGAAATTCAAATTTAAATTTGACATATTCTTTATTCAAATAGACTTTTTCCTAATACCTTGTCGAACGAACTTGTCGCTACCACCGGTTCGGAAAGCAGTTATGTAAAGAGCCGGCAAAGAACTCGACAGTGGCTCTTCAATATTAATACAATTTTAATAGTTAAATATATTACAACGGTAGCTATCCTGCATTAAGTTTAATTGGTATTTTATATTTTATTACGATACTATTACGATAACAACGATGTCTGTCACAGAATGTTTTAAAGTAAGTAATGGAAAGTACTATTAATAAGTTCTACCGACAAATCGGAAAGATCATGAAGATAAGCACTCACATTAAGCAGTTAATAAAAGCCGCTAAGTTCTTATTATTTTTGGTATTGCTATAGCTATTGAAATGACTTTTAAATGCAAAATGACTTTAGTTCACATAAAGAGTATTTCATGACTCCGTATAGCATTTTAGCAATTAAATTTTTAAAGTAATATAGTTTTCCTATAAACTAATTTCGCTAATTCCAAGCGCAAAATATTGCTACTCGGTCGAGGTCAATTAAGTAGTATTGCACTGAAAAGGTAACAACCACACGAATTGTCAGGGTTATATAAAAAAATTAGCACTACTTAGCATCGTTCTGTGCTAATGTGAAAGTAAACAGTATTGTATTTGTCAATATGTATTACAAATCGTGCTTAGCAGCCTCCAAAGTCCTTTCTTATTATAGTAACGAGTGAACAATCCATTTTAAAGCTTTAATAATATTAACCTTCACCGCATGAGCGAACGCTTATCGAAAGTAGCAGTTGTTTCTCTTGGGAGATTGAATTTTACATAATAACGGATCTATACTATTTGTTACTTTGAAGCATGGTATTAATTTTATATGTTAAATAATATTTTTAGCTTCAAAGCAAGTAAAGCTTTTAAATATATTCAATTTATTTTGGTTTAAAATAGAAATGAAAATACTGTAAATTGTGTAGCAGTATCGGAAAACGAAACCATTATTAATATTCTGTTCGAGGTGTCACATGTTGACGCGAACGCGTGGACGTGTCACATGTTTCCATTAATAACACATGTTTTAATTAATAATTCACGTGAACTGTCTGTTACTGCTAGCGCGACTAGTAGTGACTGTGGAGTGGACGATGCACTTAAAAATTTATGTATTGTGGCTGATAAATATGTCGAGGTTAAGGTTCCGTTTATTGCATTAGGTTCAAGTCTTATATATGTAAATTAAAAAAAATGATGTTGAATATCAGCACCATTGCATAAAAATTGAATAGATGCTAGAAAGCTATGGATATTTTTTTGAAAAACGCAGCTATAGATATTTTTTCCTTCAAAGATACCCAATCCGTTTTGCAGCTATGCTTGCTTTCAGCAAGAGTAAAAAATTGAATTCATATTAAGAGTACATTTTGTACATATAATGACTTGTGTAAGGTATGCATTGGCTTCTTGGGTGGGCGTAGATAATATATGAGCTAGCGTTTACTTTAACCAAATCATATAGTCAGTTACATAGCAAAGTTATATTGGTATTAACTGAATAGATGTCATCGTAAACTGTGTCTCGCGACCCTCAGTCCCCCACTTCTCAACCAGGGCCTGCAAATCACGTCACAATGCTGCCCGTTCATTGGTGCACGATAACCTGATGACGTGTTAACCTGTCCGTCTGTTAGCCCTCTATCGATTTAGCGTGAAAGCTTAAATTTTTTAACCTGTTTGAGTGCCGATCTTTTATATCAAAAGTAAACCAGCCAAAATATTTTTTTATACATTAAAGTGATTCTTTTTACATTAAAGTAAGTCAAAATTGTTGACCTCGGTTGACCATCGAAAACACATTGTCAAAGATACTTGAGGAAGGTCATATAAAAAGCATGAGCTCTGCATGAAAAGCTCTCGGGAGCGCATGTATGAAAAGGCTAATGACAGTGGACGAGGCGAAAGAGGCATGCAGGGACCGCAGCGTTTGGCGCTCCGTTCTTTCTGAACACCCCGCTAGGGATAAAGCGTGAAGATATGTATGTATTAATTTGTATTTTCAAGATGTCATATATGTCTAGGCACATATTAAAGTTATTTAGCATTATGAAATTCAAAAGCTAACTAATTCGAACAATCCAAGGAGATGTTTCATATTTTCCACAATGTACTTGTAAATAAGAGGTTGACTTACCCTCGAGGCTATAGTACAATAGGCGAGGGCGCCGCAACGAAGAATCTTGCTATTACTATTTCTACTGTATATTATACATAAGGATAAGCATATACTTACATAATATATATTTATTATTTATGTATTACGTAGATATGTTAGTACGTACTCCTGTCCATCCTCGAAATAAGCAAATGTCATTTATATTTCTATTGAAATGTTTGTGATTCTGTAAATGTTAATAATTAACAAGAATGTTGACTTAACTTGATCACATATTATGAGTTCTCCATTTTCCGCTAGAATTATAAATATTGGATTGAATTTTGGAACTCAACGCTGTCCCCCTGCGCCACGACGACCACGATGACTACGATGACCAGGATGACTACGATGACCACGATTTATTACGTCAATTACGAGTTATTCTTATTAATTACGATTTAATTAAAATTATATATTATTGTTTTGTGGAGTAGTTATTAAAAGGGAATATTGTACGAAAATTGTTTTAATATCTACGGAGTTTTACTTAAATATTAAATATTATAAAGTATAGTCAAATATGTGGTAAACCATTCATTAAAAAGAAAATACAATAAATACTAAAAAAATTTCAATTATTTTTATTTAGTTTAAAAATATATGGATTATTGTAATTGTGTGTGCTTTATTACAATTTCCATGTCGTTCTTATTATTTCTCAACGACTTGTCGTTAAAGTTAAAACTTCAGTGAATGTATGATTACAAAATGTTTACGAAAGGTGCCTAATTGATAAATATATATAGATATTGTATCAATTCAATTGTTTCGTCATATTTTATTGCGAGAAACTTGGCAATGATAATACTATTGTTTATACAACAATTGTATCGTACATAAAAATGTAGGAACTTTCAATTTTTTTTATATAATGCACCCATTGTAGCTACTAATAAAAATGCAATGCTTAAGTTTAATTGGTAATGTAAATAGTCTACTATTGTGACATTCATTACCTTAGAAGCTTAAAAGAGCTTAAAATTTTCAAGGTACCTAAAAATTTGCATTCTATAAATTAGCGCCTTTATTTAATTTACTTAAATATTAAATGGACAAAAAATATATTATACAATATATGTTTATATATATATATATATATATATATATATATATATATATATATATATATATATATATATATATATATATATATATATATATATATATATATATATATATATATATATATATATATATATATATATGTATATGTAATACAGTTAAAGTGTTAAATAATACTAATAAGTTTTAATAAATGAAATAGATAAGATATGAATGTGATAGATAAGATAAGATTTGATGAATAGATAAGATAGATAATATATAAATATTGTTTGACTCCCACACTGCATGGGGAGATGAATTATCCCAATTTTCTCGCCCTGGTAACAAAACAAAGCGCGACTTATAGTTCCACTTAGCTCGCAACATCTTGAAAATTAGGCGGAAAGTTAGAAACGGAGGGTATATATATACATATATATATATATATATATATATATATATATATATATATATATATATATATATATATATATATATATATATATATATATATATATATATATATATATATATATATTTCTAATAATGATATAAGCGTGCTTCGTGAACTGTGGATGGACAGAAGCGGATACATAAAGGTAGGTGAAGAGAAAGGGCAATAGCAAAATACATATATAATTGAAAGTAAGTTAAAATATGACTATTTGTATTAGAGATGTAGCTATCTAGAATTATGGTTGTGTTTAATTAAGTAAGCAATTATTAGGTATTCTAACTACACTATAACAGCGTTGAAAGAAAAAAAGATGAATAAATTGTCTACGATTCAATTGTATACAGCTTAGGATAAATTATAATGCATTTAACAATGTTTACAAAACATTTTTTTTATGTTATAATAGCAGGTGCGACAGACGCCGTCATAATATTAGGATTTGTAATAAATAGTAAAAAAGAGAGTTGCGTATTTTTCAAGAAGATTCCAATCAACCTATATTAATTAGGTACAATTATTGTTACTAATAGAGTTTGGATGTGCACATTCATTTGTTTAAAATGATTATTTTGAAATCAAAATCAAAAATCAAAAAAATCAAAATCAAAAAAATTGATTTTGAAGTGCACAAACTAATTTGTCTGAACGTGTGTAGACCTACTAAATGTGTTGCCTCTATGAGACAGCGCCCTTTAAATGAATTAAACGAAGCCAGGTAGAAACCAATAGTCCATAGCTCAAATAGCCTCCCAGAACCAAACCAGGCTCATCGAATCGACCTTGAAGCGTATAATTTCCATTAAAAATGACAAAAGTAATAAATTTTAGTACAGAAGTAATTGTAACTGTTTATTTTTACTTTTAATAGTTAATAGAGTTGTGTATATTATATTATAGAATTAAAATAGAGAAGCTATTGCTTATTAATTAACATTCTGCCAATAGGCTTATGCAAAATATTACTGATAGTTACACCAATGGATACGTGAAGCGGGTTGACTTGAGTGAACTGTTGCGCATCAAGCAGGTAGTGGAGTGAACGGTACGGTATAATATTATTTGGTGGCATAATGCAGCGAAATAACATTATTCCGCTCTGATAAAAACCATGCCTGGTTTAACCGTTTCGGAAACATTTGAATTTATTTTAATCCTTATACGTTGTAACTTATATTATATTACATGCTAAGTATAACAAAGTAGCAATAAATCTTAAAATAATGTGTAAATTTTGCATATAATTTTTTTTTAGAAATAATTTATATATACTTATTGAAATAATACTGTATGTATTTTTATTAATTATTCTTAACAGTATTTAGCACAAATTAAACCTGTCCAGCAACGCCACGATAGCCTCTTTTAATATATGTACGGATAAATATTTATGTACGGAAACGGTGTAAATGTCAGGAGATAAATTGAGACACAACGTGAGGCTGGGATCCATCACTCAGTAGGAACGCATTGTCTCGACATCAAAGTAAGCCCCGGTAAAATATTCCGGAGTGGAATAAAGTAATACGTTATTAAAACTACTATATATATTATAACAACTAAATATATTATATATATATATAATATATATATATATATATATATATATATATATATATATATATATATATATAATATATATATATATATATATATATATATATATATATATATATATATATATATATATATATATATATATATATATATATGAGGAAAAATCTGATCTTTACTGGCTAACGTAATACAGGTGGATCGTTGAGCGAAACAATTGATGTAGGGGCACAAAATGAGGTATGGAGCGTTCAACGCTCCATACCTCATTTTATGCCCATTTTGAGCGATGATTTTTAGATGAGGATAAATTATAAATATATTGAATTCTCAAATATATTTTATCTTTTTTATGTAAAAATAAACACGTTGGAGATGTTACTATAGGCACCCGTATATTTGTAATACTTAGGTTTTACTAGTAAATTTTATTTAGTATAAAATATATGTATCTATATACAATCATGAATTGGTAAATTAATCATGATATATGATTAAGGTTGTCCCAAATTGAAATTGTAAAAGCTCGAAAAGTTTTCTATTTCATGTATGCCATGGACATGTTGAGACACAGTGACGTGCAGCCACGCAGTATATGGAGGATCAGTGCAGCACTGCACTACACGGAGGATGGGGCTCTCCAACGTTCTGCAGTAATGTGTTAAGGGCAACAATGGCGTTCACAATCTTCGGTGCAACTTGCGACGATATCGGCCACCGACCATCCAGTCAGGGCCATAAACAAGATGCCTAGTTCTTACCTAGCCTAACCCAATATTGCAGTAACACATATATAATATATTTTTTAAGTAAGTGCATCTCATCATCTCCTTTTTCCGTGTCAGATATTTGTACACTAGAAAATTCTTCCAAAATGAATATGAAACCCATATCATACCAATAAAGCGCTATAATAGCGTGATATAATATATAATATATATTACTAAAATATAATCGATTAATATGAATGTAATTGATTACGAGCGGTAAGTATAATATTTTATATAGTACTTCAAATTACCTCAAATCGTTTAAAGTACTCATTGTTATGCAAGAACAATTAAAATGACTTATATAGATTTAAATTAATACAGCGATTATTGTTTTCAAAGATTTTGTGTCCATTAACACATAAGAGGTTTATCGATGCAATCGTAAAGTTAGTTGCGCTTATTTGGATGATGTAAGTGAAAGGGAATTTATTTCTTAAATAGGAGAAGTGTTCGGACGCTCCATTCAAATGTAATTTAAAATTGTGCATTTTATGAAATATGTATGTGTTTTAAAATTTTAAGTGCATCTATTGCATAAGATGAAAAATGAAGTAAATACAAGGGAATATATATATATATATATATATATATATATATATATATATATATATATATATATATATATATATATATATATATATATATAATAAATGAGTATTACGTAACTATTGACGTATTAGAGTTTCAAGATTGTTATTGATCATATATAAGTAATCAATGTAGAGCTAGCATTAAGTAACGAGTTCAGTGATTGTGTCTTCATAACAACCGGCTCAAATGAGACCAGTCACCAATTTAATATTTCATAAATAAAACAAAAATTTATGTGGTTGGGTTACAAAATATGTATGCATATTTTTTTAAAATTATATACAGAGAGTATAGTATTTGTTAAAAAAATAGCAAGTTACTTTATTCTATTTTTTTCTTTTTTTTTATTGTGTGTGTGGTGCTTTATCTATCCAATAGCTTTTACCAGCGGTTACACCCTCGTGGCCAAATGGATAAAATTAAGAGCATATGACGCCATGTTTATCATATTGTGTGCGGTCAGGATTACCAGTGCACTAAGTGTCCGAGGTTATTCTGACCACAGGTGCAATGGGTTGCATTGAAATTATTAACGTGATGTACATAATATACCCGAGGACCGCTGTGACACAGGGGCATAGCAGCATTAGGTTTGTGGGTTCGATTCCCAATCGGTGAGAATGAATTATTTTCGTTTTCATCGCTCTGGCAACAAGGCAAAGCGCGGCATTTGGTTCCGCCACTCAACACGGGATGCCTCGAATAGCGGAAGGTGGGGAAAGGAGTTTCTTAACACTACACTTTCAACCTACGGCTCTCTCTGCCTACCCTGCCATATGAAGGATACAGCGTAAAGCAAAATAAATAAATTTATGTATATAATACGATATAGTCTTTGTTTACAGTCTCACTTGATCTATGGACTATCTAACAAAAAAAACTTTTCAATTCAAACTAGTCCCTGAGATAAGCGTGCTCAACTAAATTAACTCTTCAGCTTTATAATATTAATATATACAAATGAATTTACAACTGTTCCGCTAATTTTGGCACGTCTTAATTCAGTCTTTAGGGCTTTAGTAATTAATTAGTCTCTTGGATGTTAAAATAAAAACTGAACCTACATATGTAAATCGGTTCATCCATTAGATTTGTACCGAAAGAAAGAGAGAGAGAGAGAGGAGAGAGAGAGAGAGTTGAACAGAGAGAGTGAGTATTTCGATTTTTAATATCTTAACGCTTTACGCTGCCACGCTTGCTTTAGCCAAAGAAGGAAAATAATAAAAATCCTAATAGAGGGAGGCCTCTAAAGATTAAACCATCACTTAAAAGGCTTATTTCGAATTATTTTAATTTTAAATATTTTTATTTGTTTTACTCAACATAAATCCTGAATTACTTTCTGATTGCAAAGATTGTGATTGAAAACCCACGCTGGCGAGAGTTGATTAATAAATTAATAAAATATGACAAAGTATAGTATTACAAATATTTGCCAAGTTTTTATAACACTAGCAAGTAGTTATAGCGGAAATCATTGTAGAGCTAAAATCTTGGGTCAGTTCCAAAGTTGGTATTATTTGATGATTTGTATACCGGTCGTAAGCCTGGCTTGTGTAATCAAACGTATACAATGGCATAACGCGATCATATGGGCCCCGAGTAATGGCCAGTTTCACTTGCCTGGGTGATCTCATATTCAATAAGTTATTCAGTGCCCTTCGCAATTTGTTTTTGTGTTCCTTAGTTTTAGTTTCAGGGTGTTTCAACTTGTCACGTCACCACTGAAAATGTAATATCTGAAGACATGTATAACTTATACTCAACAAAAATATAGATATATATTTTTACAACATTACAACAATGGCATTACAACAATTTTGATCTATTTAGTATTTTAATTAGATACACAATCTAAACACGAATGGTAAGCATGTGGATATTGATGGAAATCAATTTAGAATCATGATTGGTAATTGACGATAATATTCTGGAATTTGGCTAGATATGTTATGTACTTGGATTTACGTTTGTTATATAAAACATTTTGGAGATCGTAGTGTTGTTTCTGGTTTATTTTTCACGTTGCGCAAACATAATCTCATCAAAAGATCTAGGCTACGATTTGTCTGAGTTTCACATGCACTTAATACATGTACCTTATAATTTAAAAAATTAAAAAAGAATATATCGTGAAATTGTAAAATATTGGTATTCATATTAAAATGACTCTATCACAATTATTGACAGTTTCATATATGCACATACATATATTGACATCAATATTGTGAGTTATATAATGTTTAAGTAAGTAATGTGAAGTAAAGAGCCTTAACAGCTAGTGTGTGGCGAAGAGAGCGAAAGTAGATTTGCCACATGCGGTCATTTTTTGGCCTAGATCTGTAACTCTAGTTAAAGCACTGCCGTTCACCTAAAGAGTTCGACATTCAAACCTGTATACTTGGCTTTACGTAACATACTAAACCACGGCCAGTTAATCAGCCAAGGTACACTTACTTAATTATTATTATTCTTATTTTATTTTATATTCACAATTTGTAGTTTTCTTCAATCACATCGGTTATTACCGCTTGATCGGAGAAGGAGCGCAGCGCGTTCGCGCTTATATATCATAAAATAATTTATATAAACGGCTATGAATATTACTCAATAAGCAAGTTTAAAATAACATATTTAAAGCATAAAGAAATCAATAAATTATGAACTACAATTGTATATAAGTAATCTTTATATATGTATAAACAAACACATCTTGTTACTCATTGATTAAAAGAGAAGTCACAACTGAAACTAATGTGTTTTAAAAAAATATTGTATATAGGGAGCACCAAGAAGCTATTTTCGAGAATGAATTTCGTGAAAATATAGAAATTCACGTTTTACAATATAATGTTCACGTAAAAGAACGTACGTGCGTGTTAATTCAAAATTTCATATAGTCCATTGAATAATGAATCTGATTCAGTACGTTTTATTCATTTTATTTAATAAAATAAAGTGTATTGTAGCTTAGTAACCTGTCAAATAACAGTTAAATAATAGATTTAAATTGAAATATAGGAATATGTATCGTTACATTAATATGAAATAAGAATTACTAATTTTCTTGTAAGCAAGAACCATCTTGATTTGAGAAAGATAAGAAAGATGAACAAAATGGAAATGCGTGCAGCGCGAGAATGCAGCTCTTTCACCATTCACCATTGTTATTTATCTTGCAATTAAACTAACATAAGCAGATAAATATCGAATACTGAGTAAAATTATATTTTTTAGAGTAAAATTTTAAAGAATAGTGCCGCAGTGGTACTGTACGTAACTGTTTACGAAATATATGAATGATAATAAGTATATTTAACTAGTAGGCTCAAGGAACCTAGTGTTAAGACACTCCGTTTCCCGCTTTCCACCTTTCGAGGCATTGTGTGTTAAGTCCTTGTTGCCAGAGCGAAGAAAATAAAAAATAAAAAAAAAATTGTAGGAATCGAACCCATCAACAACCAAACACTGTACCTTTACGCCACGACGCAGATAGTATATAATTTCCACAAATTTTGTACAATACCCAATATGTTTTCAACTATAGTAAAAAACGGTGAACTGAGTGTTTAGATTCTCTCATCATACTCGTATCCTAACATGTATGAGATGCGAAAATGCTAATTAACTTGACTACATTGTACTTTGAATGTCCTACAAGCCTATATAAGATCCTAGAAAATTTCATAATCCAACTAATTTTGTAATAATACGAGTCGTTTACTTGTAGCATTAACAAACACACTTGACGTGAGAGTTTTGTAAACGTTTAGTTTTAATTGAAATAATATTCTTATCAAATTTTTATACACAATTGAACGTTGAGACCATCAATTTCTACATTTATTCTTTAGTATTTTATCATAATTTAAATAATTAGCCAGTTAACTAGAGACATAAGCAATAATAAATGTTTCTATAACATTTAGTATACTAATAAATAAATAGTGCGATAAATATATACATTTTGAAATTATAATTGCAGTTTACCATTTATGGAGAATTTATATTATAGAATTCCCGGGGGAGATTTGAATGTTTGCAGTATATATAGACTTTAGATATATTAGTCTTTGATTTCACGAAGTAAAATCACATTTTCCAGTAGATTTAGTGTAATTGGAAAACAAATTATTAATGAAGACAGCCAATAATATTAGGAACTGGTGTTAAAGTATATTATTTTACAAAAAAAAAATATATTTGGAAATATATCTTACAAATACAAAATAATATTTGAAGAGAAATTATTTTATAAATTACATAATTTACTGTGCGGTTATAATTTTATATTTAAAGTTTATCTTATGCTTAGCTTAAGTATGAACTTTAACTTCATTTTAAAATATGAAGTTAAAATCCATGTTTTATTCAGAATACAGTGAAACTTTCCCAATGTAACGAGAGTTATACTGAAAGTAATTATTATTAATGTGAAAATTGTTTCTCGTCCAATGGAAATATGCAACAAGAAGAAGATATAAATTTATCTATATTTGTGTATTGCAAGCGCCGGGAAGGCGGTCGTGTGACGGGCGTGCAACTTCGAGATATGAATGTAAATAAAATGATATTTTACAACATTAAAATTTTCAGTCCATCGTGGCGCTGTGGCACTGCTGTCTCATAGCAAGCGGGATGATGTAGACTCAATTCCCACTCCCAAACCAATTATTTTCATTAGTTCGCTCTGGTATCACAAAGTGCTGACTGAGTCGAGTTTCGCTAATTAATACTCCTTGCAATTTCACTTGAAATCATTTAAATTTGTGTTGGCTACGGAGAACGTAGTATTTTACTCTATGTTCTAGTAATATAAGAGAAACAAGTAAAAAAAATAAAATGAAGATGTTTAAATGTATAATTTATAATTCCCGTTACCAAGACTTTTTTCTCCTTTCTCTTCTGTTTTTATTATTAATAAAAATATATATTTAAATATACGAGTATACTCATATATAATATTATTTTTAAATGTTCCCCAGCTATACATAGTTATCTGAAAAATACACAAAATTCATCTATTTCGTCGACGCAGGATTAATGTTATCATAAAGGATACTATGAAGATGTGGCCATGATTAATTATAGCGAAACGTGGTACTGTACAGTTAGGTACGGCGTGTCTAGTCGGATACAAATGTGCTATAATAAGTCACGAGAAAATATTCCAGATATCCTTTTTACTGGACAAATTTTCATACGAATGTATTACATAATAAAGTTTTCATATTGTTCCTATTTAGGTTATATGCAAAACTAGTGAAAATATGAAAAAGATATATCTCGTATTGTTACAAATCCTTTTAAATGAGATATCGGCTTTTATTGATAAGTGCTTCTTTAACTTAAACGAAGCTCTGTAAAAGCATTCTTTGCTTCAACAAGTAGTTCCGATCGTTATAAATAGACTTCATAATTTTTTTCCATTTCCACTTGTAAAACTACGATGCGACTAACATTTAACTTTTACTTTAAAATTAAATTACACAATGGAGGCAAGAAGGTTGTATTACTCGTATACCTATATTTTTCGTCAATGTTTTAAAAATAATTAAACGTTTTAATATTTTAATAATAATCGAAGACATTTATTTCTTTCTTGTAAATATTGATTTCGAGGTGGATTAGGAACATCAATGATGAAAACAGATTTATAGAGATATACAAGTACATATATAATTGATATCATAGTACTTAATGGTTGGCAATGGCTCCGGTTTAAGTAGGAGAGCTATAATTAAATATATTTGTATATACTGTTTAAAGAATTCAGAAAAATTGGTAGTACGTATATTTATTAGAGCTTGCATTCTTTAATCTACGTATACAAATTTGACATTATTTCGACGGGCTTCTTGTTCTATGACGCCAGCTGACATTATAAACTTTGATGACACGCCCAAATTGGAACGCTAGATTTGTTTTACCTTCGGTGGCATTTCATAATTTGTTATAATTTTTGAATTTGTAATCTAGCCGGAAGTATCATAAATATCAATAAAAAAACCGGATGTGAGAATTTGCTTATCGAATAAGTGGCTAATGGCTAGTGGTAGCTAGAATTAGTGCATCTCTACAGCAAGTAACAAGTGAATGTCTTAGAAAGGTGTTGCCAAGGTTTGTTAAAAGTATTACAATCTCAAATACGTAATTTATTCCTATATTACAAAAGTTATGATTCACTTCAATTGTAAACATTTTGTAATTTCTTAGAACAGTGTACATAAATCATTAGTACTGTTAATTAACGATAAAAGTATTGTGTAATATTTTGGATACTGTATTTTGAATTAATTTAATAAACTTAATGATGATATATCGGGTCATTTTTATTTTTATCATTTGTATATATATATATATATATATATATATATATATATATATATATATATATATATATATATATATTTATATATATATATATATATATATATATATATATATATATATATATATATATATATATATATATATATATATATATATATATATATATATATATACGGTGAAGACTTAGTGCCAGGATGTATCTGAAGTATATTTTATGTTAACATTGGAAACTTTCTAAAATAGAGACTGTTTGTTGGTCTGTGTTATCCTAAAATTGCATTATACTATAGGAACTTTAGCTGAAAATCTTTAAATTCACTATTAAATATGAAGGTGACACGAGTAGAACAGTATCTGGCTGTAAGCATCGGATGAGAGAAATTTCCTTTTTTTTCGCTGTGGTAAAAAAAAGTCTGGCTTGAAAAGCGGAAACTGGGGAACAGAATGTCTTAACACTAGGTTCTTATGGTTCCTACTGTCACCTCTGCCTACCCTCCCATGTGCGGGATACAGCGTGAAGCAAACAAAAAATAGATTTAAGTATTAAATGTAAGCTTTGTAAAATTTCTTATTTGTGTCCAAATTTATCCAAGCTAAGTCAAAACTTTGCATTGGCGTCGTTAAAACAAATGGATTTAATATATAATTTTCCATTTATATTTCTCTCTGGGGGATGTGAACTGAGCAGTGTTTTGCTCGTAACGTTTTTGTAGAGTAATTATAATAAACGGCTTGTTAGATTTATTTTCCTTTAAAATTGAACATTATTATTTATATATTAATATTATTAAAGAACGCAAGTTTGTTTTATAATGTATTAATTCTATCTAACATAATAATTTTGTAGTTAACTATTGTCTATTTATTATATATATATATATATATATATATATATATATATATATATATATATATATATATATATATATATATATATATATATATATATATATATATATATATATATATATATATATATATATATATATATATATATATTGTTTCGCGTTTGCTTAGCGCTCAGTGGAATGTGTACATGAGTGTTATGAAATACATCAGAATATGTTAAAAAAGATACATTACTTCAACTTTTTTCAATCATAAAAGAGGTTATGTATAATTGTAGAAGTTTTTAATTTAAAAAAACTATATAAAGGAAATATTGTAAAATAATGATTGATATATAATTTTAATCAATTACAAACATTAGTAAATTTCGTTGAGATTGGGCCAGTCTTGGTGCAGCGGCACATTGGACTGGGTTGGCTTGGGTTCGATTCCCACTCGGGGAGAATGTGTTATTTTAATTTTCTTTGATCCGGTAACAAGAAAAAGCGCGTCGTTAAGTTCCGCCATTCAACAAACATTATCTCGAAAGGTTAATATCCTATCTCTAGGGTCTTTTTGCCTATCCTGTGCTACATGCGGCATATAGCATATAGTTAAAATAAAAAAAAAAAAAAAAATGTACTCTTGTCAGTCAATTAAATATGGCTACCAAAACTAGGCAACAGCGATGAGGGACGTGGTTGGCTTGCAATATGAGCGTGATTTTCTCTGTGGTTAACTTTTCCGTTATAAGTCCCTAAAATTCTGTCGAAAAATGGAAAATGGGTATGGTATTTTATTTAGTCTCTGCGTATCTTATATGCGAGAAAAGCGCGTAAAACAAAAAATATCACGTGTTTCCACACATCTATATAGGGCAGATATCTAGGCGTAGCTAGAACGTTTCTGACAATTGAAATTCTTCTTGAGAACATGTTTATATTTGATTCAAGATATTTTTAACTCAGTCTACAAAATACAAGACATGTTACATGTTCATAAACATACATTACGTACATTATTTTTAGCCATTTCATAAATGTAATAAAATTCTCTATCTCGCATATATCAAGGTAGGCGACAAAGCAGATTAATGAAAATAAGTCATTCACTAAATTGTGATCGAATTCTTCCACTGCGCCAAAATAGTTTCTCATTTATTCATGTTGAAAATGTATGTTGAATATGTTGAAAAAAAATAATAATATTACAAATGGATATAGGAATAGCACGTAATAAGTACACGAGATTTGAAAGACGCGTGACGTAAGAATGTCAAAAAGAAAATTTTAATGACGATAAGGCGCGTCGTGAACACATTGAAAAACACAAAAAATGTTATACATTGATTTGAGTTTTGGATTCTAAATGCCTTTAATACTTTTCTTGTCTGCTTAACTTTTAACAGTTAGTAATCCTCTATCTCGCATATCCACTGTAGCGACAACTAGATTATTGAATAATTCATTCACTATGTACGAATTCTTCAGCGCAAATATTGTTTATTATGTCCTGTTGAAAATTTGTTGAATAGTTGAAAAAAATATTTACACGATCGACTCAGTAATATAACGATTGAAAGACCTGATCTAAGAATTGCAAAAAGAAATTTTAATGCGATATACTGCGCTCTTGACACATTGAACAAAAATGTACCTGATGGTTGCCGATCTAATGCCTTTTAAATACTTCTCTTGTTGTTAACTTTATTTAACAGTTATTTATATCCACTCACGTATTAGTATATTTTACTCATTAAATATTGCATATTCTTTAATTCAATATTTTACATTTCCCTCGTCTGAATAAAAAACAATTTCTAAGATTTTTAAAATTATTATATGTAATAACGGTTTCTATTACGATATTGCAAAATATTGATATGACCTCGGGGCTCTTTTAAAGTTCATGTTGAATTGTAACGTATATATATATTATATATATATATATATATATTATATATATTGCATATTTAATATATTGTTATTTTTTATACAATAAAAAATATTCATCTTAAATTATCATTTGTAACGGTTTCGTGAATTATATATAATATTATTGATTGCGTTTGTTTCAAGTCATCATAGTTTACTTACTTCTTAAAAATACTTAAATACTTCCATTTAAAAATAAAACACCTTCAGGAAACAGGTTTTGAAAACTGTGTGAAATAAAACGACCTTACTCGAGATTTTTCCCTTTATATTATAACTTTCATTTTTTTTGAAATATCAACGTGAGTTTCGTTTAGATATTGCTATTTAATTTCATATAAAATATATTATAGAAAATAACATCCAAATACTATAGCTTAATAATAAATAAAGACCATGCTATAAGATATTGTAAAGGATATTTCGATGAAATTGTTAACATATTTCGATTTATAGCCTCAGGCAGGTGTTGGGAGTAGCATACTCGTATTAAGCGGTGAGCCTTGCAAGCTGAAACTAATTTCAATTCAGTTATCTTCGGAACTTGATTAATTGCTATATATATATATATATATATATATATATATATATATATATATATATATATGTATATATATATATATATATATATATATATATATATATATATATATATATATATATATATATATATATATATATATATATATATATATATATATATATATAAAAATGTGCTATAACCGAGTAACGTTTAAGTCCAGGTTCATCGTCATAATATACAAACAAGCAAGTCACTAACAGCGTCCCGCTTACGATGCATCACATAGATAAGGTTATCAGTGTACGAATCTCTCAGTAAATATTATCTTAATTATTAATACATATTTATATGTAAATAATAATATATTTGTATAGTAAATAAATTTGTCTAATAAATTTGTAGTTTATTAATAAAGTGTAAGAAGTTTATGTATAGTTCATTATATTATTATAAAATATATATTATGCCACTTTGTTTATAAAAAATAAGAAATATTATATTCATACAAATAAAAATTATAATTAAATATTTAATAGTTTATCTGGGTGTAAAGTACTACTAGCACGCAGTTTCGGAGTTAACGGAGTTTTCGGAGCCAGCGTGAATCCCGATTCCGCTTCGGGTATATAAAGCTTAAATGTTGCTCCAAACTTTCATCTATCTTCCAGTGCAAGTGCAAGTTTCATAAAAATCGTTTCCACGGTTACGGAGTTTAGCTCGGGCAAACGGACAGACAGACGGACAGTTAAAAAAAACGTTTTAGTAAAGCATAAATAACAATATCGCAAGATAGACACTTCAATTTTATTTCTAAGTATAGCTTAGTATTTAATTGTGTTATCCAAATTTTATAGCATATTTACTGTTTTATTTCTCACTTACGATATATGATAATTATTTTGAAATTATTCAAATTGTCATTGTATTGTATACCTATTGTTATATTATAAAATACTATATTATCAATAAAACATAATAGTGTATATTATATATATATATATATATATATATATATATATATATATATATATATATATATATATATATATATATATATATATATATATATATATATATATATATATATATATATATATATACCATACAATATATATATATGTATGTACAGTTTAAGTGGGATAATCGTAAAGGCAATGCTTGTAAGATCGAACCCTCCCCTCCCCACTCGAGACACATACTTAATACCTTAATTTCATTGCATCAAGAATCTCAAAGTCTGGCGGAGAAGTGGAGAAGTTGTGACATTATGTAGTACTGTCCCTATATATAAGAATACAAATATTTCATTACCTTACTCCGTATAAATTAAAAAATAGACGCCGAAAAGAGTAAATCATCAATGAGTAAACTGTTGATACACGATTGATTTATTGACATAGTCAATCAACTTAAGTTACACATTTACATATTGACTCACTATTTTAACCAGTAACAGTTTTCTCAAATCGATGATGTTATTAATAAAAACATAAATTTTTAAATTAATATTTGGATTCAGTTCTATTCAGTTATGCACGTATTGTCATTATTTAAGCTGTTAATACCACAATTTATATTATAAATGCATCGAAATTATTATATGTATTCTTAAACAGAATCGACTTTGTTACCTAAACGCAGATTTTAATACTTTTACTTTCATATCTCTTACGTTCACTAGCAGGAAAACTGGTTTTAATAAATATCGATTATTTAGAAATGTATACTGGATGATTATAATTTGGAGGTAATTTTCTATAGTTGTTTCAGATATCAATAGATCACTTTTGTTAGGGAGTTTCGTAATCTGTAATGAATATTATTAAATATAAGAAATCTCCTATAGTTAATAAAATAAATATTAAAATTGATTAAGATAATATATAAAAATTGAACATTGCGGGAGTCAAAGCTACGTTTCGTAACTATCGTTGTACAGTATCTCTAACTAATTAAGTCATACATTCTTATCGAGCTACATCGAAATTCTTATACTTAACTTGTTTTTGTCATTAGCAAATTGTAAAAAATGTGTAATAAATACTTGGACAGCACGTAAGCAGCGTGGGCTCGAGTCTTTTCACACACACACATATATATATATATATAGTATATATATATATATATATATATATATATATATATATATATATATATATATATATATAATATATATATAATATATATATATATATATATATATATATATATATATATATATATATATATATATATATATATATATTTATATTATTTTTTTTAAATGTGGAATAATACTTTCTTTCGTAAATATGGCAATGTAAACTAGAAATGTTCATAAATAACATCTCTAACTAAATTATAGTGAAAATCTACCTATTCTCCCAGGCGACGTTCAGATAGAATATTGAAAAAGCTTCCGTAATTTAAATGAGACAATCGAGTTGAGTTTCGTATGCATATACTATATTGTAAATTGTAAATGTACGATTAACCTATATATAATTGAGAAACATGTACTTTGTTATGTGACCATAGTAAGTGGTTTTATTGACCATATATAGACAGCTCACCAAAAAACACTATTAGTAAATTTACTATGAAGTAAAAGTGTAACTAAAAAATGTTCATTGACAAAATATATAAATATATTTTCCGTGAAATGTCCGTTTGCTCGATATGTGAATCTTTAGAGTAAAAGTGTAAGTGCTCGTTAAGAAATCATTTTTGAGAATATTTAACTGCCAAAGTCGTGATTCGAGTATTTGAAATTGAATAACTAAGCAAAATAACAAAAAATAATTTGTGAATAAAATGAATAATATATATAGAAGAAGAGATATAGAGAGTATAGATAATAGAGAAGTAAGTGTTGAATTCTCATTTCACTTGAGGGAATATTAATGAATTTAATTTTAATTATATAGTATAAAGACACGCCGGCGTGGCACAGCGGCTCAGCATCTGACTGTGGGCGCAACGATTGTGAGTTCGTTTCCCACTCGGAAAAAAAATCGTTTTCTCGCTCTGGCAACAAGACAAAGCACGGCGTTGAGTTCCGCCAATGCCTCGAAAGGCGGAAAGCGAGGAACTGTATATTTTAACTATCATTATTTTGTTTTATTCTATTATATAAATTACAACAGAGTAGAGGGAAGGGTTATATTTTTTAGGGTTATATATATATATATATATATATATATATATATATATATAATATATATATATATATATATATATATATATATATATATATATATATATATATATATATACTCCATTATGTAGTTTATAGTATTTTAGCTCACTTCACGGTATGAATACTGCATTTTATTATACGGCATATGATGAGAGTAGTTTAGAGAGCATGCATGCAGTTACGCGCTAGCGAACTTTACAATTAGTCATTTGTACACTCCATCTCCATAGTGGGCAGTATAGTTAATATAAATATTTTCACACAACCGTCTTTATGTACTACGATTAATATGCTGCATTTTATAACAGAATCAACATTAGATATACAAGGACACGAATTGTATATTTTATATTGTATCCAAATTCTTAACATATGTGTACTATATATTTGACCTTGCCACTGTCACTAGAAGGCGTGTCATCACTTGTTAAAATATTCAATTCATTCGATAATAGGCACTAAGTTTATATAACGTAATATTGACCTTCTTGGTGTTATTGATTAATAGTCTATACATTTTTTTATGTGCCATCTTCTAGTCACGAATATTTTGATTGAGCTTATAGCGTAATTGGTGATTATCGTTAGATTTACATACGTTTTCTCTCTTGATTGTGTTATGAGGTCAAGTAAAGAATTTAATTAATTAAAGTACGTTACTGCAACGTATATTTTTTGTATATTATTTATGAAAATGTATTGTATCGAAAATTTGTACAAAATTTTTGAATGTAACGAGACTTGAACCCGCGCCTCTCGAATACCGTCGAAGCGCTTTAGCCAGTGAAGTCACTCGTACTTATCGAGCTACCTTGAAATTCTTATATGCTTGTTACAACTCATTTTAGCTATTAACATCTCTGTAAAGATATTTTTACGATAAATGGTACAAAATAACATATATTTACGTTTGACATTTTTCATATTATGAAATATTCCTATTAGCTTATATAAAACAATTTTTTGATAGACTTGAAAATCATTGTAGCTTTAAGCATATAAGCTGTGCTTAAATTTTTATTTAACACAAATTATTAAATAATTAATTAATAAATAATTTATTTAATAAAATAATTAATAATTTTCTATCTCAATGTGAAATGTACATACATGTGTATATTACCGAGAAAAGCTCGTAAATGAGAATATTTTTACATGTTCATTATACACAATCTGCAAGAGATTCTATATTCTGATTCTGTATTATTATGCCTTGGGCCAGCTGGTGGCATACACGTAGGTTTTTAATAAGCATAATGGATTTTATAAGTCAGTACCATAGAGTCTCAAACATAAGGCTAATTATAAGGTACAATTCATTTTACAGTTTTGCTCAGTGAAAATATATATTAGAAGTAGTATACTGAATTAAAATTGTAATAAATGTTTCTAGATTTATATAAAAAATATTATAGTTTTGACTGTAGTATTTCTGGTGTTACTGGTGGGCCTACTGGTGATCTATCACAAAACTGTTTTGTTTCTTTGGCTCAGGGACTACTCGTCTCATTTAAAAAATATCGGTCAAGTGCTAGTAGCACTCGTGCAGTGAGGGTTCCGTACCTATTTCATGATTGAAGACATTCTGCTGACGAAAGACTTTTTATTTTTTAGTATTTGTTGCTAGAGCGGTTACGGAAATAGATAAATAAATTTAAAAAATAGAAATTAATTTGTGATAATTTCAGCTATCTAGCTACCATGGTTTATGAGATACAGCGTGGACAGACAGATAGTGGAGGCTTAGTAATAGGGTCCCGTTTTCACCTTTAAGGTACGGAACAATAAAAAATATTTTTTTTAGTTGTTACATGTTTATCCATTTAAGTAATACATTACACCGGATATTTAGAATGTGTTATATATTAACACTATCTTAGGTATTTCCATTTGACTACAGGGGTCAAGCTGCACGTTTACCGGTAGGTAAATTATAAGATTACAAAAACGTATTTCAAGACTAAGTCCCACATTTTATTGGTACTTGGTACTTATGAGTGGGAATAACCTATAGTAGATATATAGAAATATCAATAAACATTATATATGTAAAATAGCCAAAATATATAAAGTAAGTAGAATCACACTGAAATATATTAAGTTCAACCAAAATGTTAAATCATAACAGAAAATGAGTTTTCCATTACGAGAAGAAATCTATTTATCATAATATAGAATTTTGCGCGCAGCAAAGTTGAAGCTTAAAAGGATTTCCGTGTTGCATTCTACCACACAACATTTGCTTAGGAGTCTACGCGTTGTGCTTTTTGACGCAGCCTGAACAAATTATACGACTTTGGACCTACTCAGCATATTTTCGCAAGGTTCCTTCCTTAACATTTAGTGTTTATTTTACATTAATCGATTCATACATAAAAAATGTAATATCAATTTAAAGTGTTTTGTTCGAAACTGAACTTGACCATAAGAAATGATGAAATGTTGCCATAACATAAGTGATTGAAAATTATAAGCAAGGATCTGCAATATCTGACGTGGAATCACCATAGATCAGCGACACTATAAGAAATAAGAAAATAGCTTTTTAGTAAAGGTTATTCAGCGGAATGAGTATTTTTCTTTGATATATCTTTGATATTCCACATCTGGAAAATTTCATGAAGAACCTCAATGTCCAACTAAGCTATATTAAATAAGGGCAAGCTGACTTTAAGCATAAGTTATTAAAGCAAGAAGTGTTTGGTCTAATATATTAGACATAAGTAGCTTAAGGCGATAAAAAAACTATAAAATATTTTTATTTACTCTACAATTGCGCAGTGGGACTTTGTTTGATCATCCTGTGCAGATACATGATCATAAATTCTACGCTAACAGAGTTGAAGGCAAATAGTAAACAAAAATAATTCTTTATAACGTAAATAATACTATAATGAAATATGATAATCAAGATTTAAGGAGCTTTAATGTATAAAAAAAAATAAGTACAAAACTTACACGCTGAGTGTGTACTTAACTTTACGTACATTAGCAGCTGTTTATAAAAAGAATAATATTTTATTACAATACCGAAATGCTCCAAATGCGAAGCTCTCGCACTCTATGCAACAAGCTACATTTAAAAGGAAAGCTTTCACTGTAACTACTGCGGCTCACTAATGTTCATAGAACTTAAAGCATTTGTAATATTTTATATCTAAGCATGGACATGTGAAATATATAACAGGTTTCATTTCTAAAAATATTTAAAAAATCTGTATATTTTTTCTATTGTATGTGTAATTTCGCCATTAACTACACAGTACATTGTAGACAGTGAATTAAGCCATTAGAATTTTATGTATCTCAATTGAACCGTCAGTATTCTTGATACGTGTATGGGTATTACGTAAAATAGGTTTGCAAATGTAAACGAAATACGTAAGTTCTTTGGGCGTTATGCAACGGAAGCGTTGATTTTTTAGAAAAAAAAATACGTTGGGTATCCCTAGACTCCTTGTCAAGGTGAAAATTTATTATAAAAAGTTATTTTAATCAAAATCATCAGCCCGTGTGACGATAGGATTTAATTCGAAATTTATTCAAAATAAACTTGTGACGACTTGCGTTATCAAAATTTGTAAACGAAATTAATATGGGCGATTTGTTATTTTCATATATGTATTTTATTAATTTTATAATGAATTTATTTATTCTGTTTTTTTCTTGAGAATGAATTTACCAAGTTGTAGTGTATTAAGTAAGTGTATACTTGTGTAAGTGTTTATATACATTAATATGTAACCTCCTTTAATTTTCAATGTATAAATGGAAATCAGATAAAAAATTACAGCTTTTATGTTACTTGATTAAGTGTATATAGTTTTAAATAATGTTGTATTATAACTCGTCATTAAGTAGCCGTTTTGTTGTAACTAGAAAATGATTTAGTTCCCCTACATTTTTACTAATTTGAAAGATCATATTAATGTATGGTATCGTGATTAATTAATAAATATTGTATTGCACTTATTAATTATCTTAAGTTCGATCGATTTCGCAATCTATCTATGGTTACAGTAAAAAATAATAATTTTAATTTTACATCTAATGAGATACATACATGATACATGTCGATTACAATTGCCACGGTTACATATCTATTACTGCTAATCATTTTAGAAGGTAAAGGACGTACAATCTCCGCTGTTGAAGAGGACCGTTTTATTAATAAAAAATATTGATATTTCAACATGTGAATGTACCAAAGTAATGTGAACCGTATAGTTGGGTGAGCGCGCTTGCAACGAGAATAAACGAGTGGTGTACGCTAAGGCAGCGTATCGAATGCGCCTGCGCAGGCCACGGACCTCGTAGAAAAGAAAGGACTTTATGCTTGTTAAATAATGACGATAGTTGCGCGTTACCGAGTGAAATGTAATGTAGGGATGGAGAATTTTGACGAGATGAGCATCTTGGTATTTAAGAGCGGGTTGGTGGAGTGAATGTCATCAGTTATCACAAGCTCACACACTAAAGAACATCTCTTGGAGTTGGTGTTGTTTCAGTGTAAATTGTGCCGCAGTAGCAGTTCTTTTAGACAAAAATCGATACGCCCATACGCAAAATGCGCGCATTCGTGGTAAGTTTGCCAGCGTATATTAAAATTTTCATTTTATTATTATAATTTGTGTAAATATTCTTTTTAAATTTTAAATTTATTTGGCATAAGCGAATATTTTTTATTACATATATACATACTTATACATTATATAGGTGGAGTGAGTTCCAAGTGAAGTGGTCAGTGATTGTATAGAAAATTGTAAAAAGGACTGTCTCGTGCCATATAGTGTGTGTTGTGCTTAAGTAGTGTAAAACAAGGATTTCAATATTTATCTAAACTAATGTTCTTACATTACACGTAAAAAGTTAAACTAAAATTTAGTTAAATGTTAAAAGAATCAAGTTCACAAAGTTATTTTTTTATTCCTCTAAGATACATCGATGAATTTACTAATTGTAATAATGTATGGTATAGAAATACTAATTAGGAATTTGAATCATATTTCAAATAGTTTTAATTTCATGCTTAAATTTTATTTGATTATTATGTTGTATTTGTTTTATTGTTTAAATAGAATAAAAATCTTATTATGTTATTTTGTTTCAGGTTCTCGCCTGTGTGGCGTTGGCGTATGGCCGCCCTGAGCCTCCAGTAGGATACAGTTACTCCGCTCCTTCTAACAAATACGTTCCGTCGGAGAGTTACTCGTCTTCTTCTAGTAGCCTCAGCGGACATTCGAGCGGTCTTTCTTTGGGTGGAATATCTGGCGGTCACTCTTCCAGTGGATTATCTTTAAATGGAGGCCACTCTTCTGGTGGGGGTGGTATTAGTGGTGGATTCAGTGGAGGAATTAGTGGAGGATTTGGCGGTGGAGATGCTGGTTTTGGTGCCGGTGGCTACTCGGGTGCACCCTTAGTACAGAAACACATCTATGTCCACGTGCCTCCTCCAGAACCCCAAGAACAGAGAATCCCCCGCATCACTTCCGTTGCTGCTCCCCAGAAACATTACAAAATCATCTTTATCAAGGCTCCAGCCCCACCTGCACCAGTCGCTCCTATTATCCCCGTCCAACCTCAAAACGAAGAAAAGACCCTTGTATATGTGCTAGTAAAGAAACCTGAAGAACAGCCCGATATTGTAATTCCCACTCCTGCACCTACCCAACCTGCCAAACCCGAAGTATATTTCATCAAGTACCAAACCCAGAAGGAGTCTGGTGCTATCGGAGGTGGTGCTATTGGCGGAGGTGCTCTTGGTGGTAGCGCTATCGGTGGTGGTTCTCTCGGCGGCGGTCTTGGTGACGGAGCCATCAGCAGTGGTGACCTCAGTGGTATCGGTGGATCAGGATTTGAAGGCTCAGCTCACGCTGGAGCAGGAAGCCACGGTGGAGCAGAGATCTCTGCCGACTTTGGCGCAAGCGCTGGTGACGCAAGTGGATCGATCAGTGGTCACGGCGCTGCTAGCTCTCAATACGGCCCACCTGGCCACATCGCCGGACCTCTTCATTAAATTTAAATTCGACCATATAACTATGTGGTAGGGTACATTGCAACCAAAATATTTATTGCTGAGCGAAATTCTAATTTGAATGATAATAATAGTGATGATGAATAATATATCATATTCACAATTTACAAACACGAAGCCCTCGGTTGGACGCCTTGTAAATAGTCATCGCCCTTAAGTCCATCCGTCGGCCAAGCAACAAATTCACTTGACAGCAAACAGTATTCTATCTCATCGCAGCCTACTTGTATCGTCGTTACTCGTTATTAGTGCACAATGTTAAGGTTGTTCGTATATAAATAATTTACCGCGACTGTTATGTTTATGTATAAATAGCTTTTTATTTTTTTATAATAAAAATATGTGATGCAATTTTTGTGTTTAGTAATCCTTATTTTATTCTTACATCTGTGTATATGCTCGTAGATGAAAATAACTGCAGTACATAATATACGTAGCCGTAAATAAAAATGTAATATTTCTAAGTAAATTTACTTCCAGTTTCCGTATAGATATGGATATAATGAAATGGAAGATTTTCTTTGGTTGAAACAAATATGTTTACGTTGGATAGTCTATTAAGCGAGGAAGGTTGTAGGCGGTTTTCGGATTCCGTAGCTAGTAAATTTTTTTTCCATTAAACCCGTACGTGTGGTAATCCTATGGATAGGTCTTTAAAACAATAACTTTACTATATTATGTTACTTGCTGCGGAACCCTTCATGGGGGAACCCAACTCGCACTTGTTTCCATTTTTATCATTATTATTTTCCATACACTACACAGACATGGTCCGTACCTTTTTAAGTAAACAGGCTATAGGCTACATTAAATTACGTTAATCTTTCCATTACTAATGTTAATGTAGCTCGCTGTACCCACTTGCTGAATGCTTCATATGTCGTCATAACTTAGTCATAACTTTTAATTATTTCCATATGACCATGGAGGCCGAGCTGCAATTAAAAAATATTTGTATGACATATGTTCAAATATATAGCACATTACATAAACTTGTTACATTACCACCACCTCGACGTCGACGGTCACACTGAATGTCGAATGCATATAATTTTAGAGAATTATAATATATTCGTATGTTATAATAAAACGAAATTGATACTTATTTATTATATATTTTGTGCAAAATTCATAACATTGTACATTATTTTTATGTCTATTCGAAACATTTGTATAAAAATAACCTAAAACATATCATGTATCTTAAACTTTATAGTCTAGGCCGCTTGCTAATGGTAATTATGTCTTCATAGCTACTGAGTAAGAAAATGAGGAAAACGAACAGCGGAGAATGGAGTATCTTGACACTAGGTGATCTACGACTACCTTGCTATGGCGGAAAGAAAGTTTAACAGAATTAATGCAAAGGAATATTTGAAATCATGGTATTGTATTTATTCAGTTTCCAACAATTATAAATGGGAGGTGAGCTGTATATCTGATATTAGAAACCATGTAGGTATGAAAGTGGATGAGTTATAATATTGTTTAAAATGTAATACATTTTTGGCCGGTGCTATGGAACACATTCTGGGAGATTTTACGTATATGTGTACATACATATAAATTTACTATTACATATCTTATGTTTCTAGGTCAATGACTAAATGAAAATAAAAAAGAATAATATTAATAATTATTTACCCTTGAATTTGTTGAGTTTCTCAATATTTAATGACGTTCAATGTCGTTTTTGCAATATATATTAAAGTGTTGCAGATTACGTAATAATATAATTGATAAAATATGATCCAAAATAAAAAAAAATAAAAATAAAAAAGTTTATTAGGAACATACAGAGGTATTACATAAACAAGAGAAAACGTTGACTACTGCTAAAATTAAAAGAAAAACTGCAGCGCAGCGCCAACGCCCACGTACGTACTTAAGACACAAATATTGCTCCTAATGTAAAGTATAAAAATATTAAGATATGAAAAACAGTGACAGTTAAACATTAAAAATAAAAAATAAAATTAATAATAATAAAAAATCAAAAAATTATACTCTAAAATAAATTATAATTCAATTTTAATTTTTGCTCATATCTAGTTGTGTGTGTGTGTGTGTGTGTGTGTGTTGTGTGTGTTTGTGCATAATTCGATCTAAAGTTGTCCAAAGCAATTTATAGTTTTTTCAGTCTCCTTATAGGACAAGCTTGTAAGCCATTTTGAACATGTTTCTTTGCATTGTAATCGGCTTAGAGGATGAATATCTAATATTTTGTTTACTTTATTGTAAAGTGAACTACTTAAAAAAAAATGACGGCTTGCTAGTACAGTATTGCGTGATTCAATACCGCATATTCTTTTATCACGACGTATAGTTAGGTTAGCATCGAATTGAACTTGAGAGTGTTTGATTGTTGCCAGTATAAACAACTGCCGGACAGTAAGTACTTGGCATAATGAGTATAAGCTTGTCGTGGAAAAAAATGCAGGTTTATGCGTGATGACTTTCAAAACCGCTCTCTGTGCAAGGGTCTAGCTTTAACATGTGGGTTTTGGGTGAACCCCCCCATGATGTTATGCAGTATGAAAGTATCGATTGACCCAGTGCGAAGTAGACCATTTTAAGAGTTTGGGCATCAGCAGAATTCCTTAAACATTTAAATGCATACATTAATTTTCTATCCTAGCAACTGTGCAGTCAATATGCTTCTTCCAAGATAATGAATAATCCAGCCATATATCAAGATATTTAATAATAGGGGTACGTTCTAATTGAGGACATTAACATAAACTTAATTCACTACAAATTGTGTTATCATTATGAATGTGCAGCCTAAGAGATTCAGATGGAAGATCTTGGGTACGGTTACAGAAGGTAATATATTTTGTTTTCGAATAGCTTAAATTGAGCAAATTATTTGAAAGCCATTCCGTGACGGTGTTCAAGGCTATTTGAGCTAGGGAAAACTTTTCACACCAGGTCGCACCAGAGATTACAAGTGCCGTATCATCAGCGTACATTATTGTCTTGCAGATGTCGGGCGCTAAATTACAAATTTCATTATCATATATTAAAAAAAGGGTAGGACCGAGGACACTGCCTTGTGGGACACTAAAATTTATCTCTGATTCTACACTCACATATTTGTTACTTTTTACTCTTTGACGACGTCCCGTCAAATAGTTCTTAAATAATTCATAAGCAATACCCCGGAAATATTCAATAGTTTGCTTAGCAAAACAGGAACGGAGATGATATCAATAGCTTTAGTGAGGTCAAGAAAGATGCAAATAGTCTTAAGCTTACTATCCAAATTTCGAACAGTTGTCGTGATGAGGTCAAGAACTGCATCATCAGTTGATCTATGGCTTCTGAAACCGTACTGATTCGCTGACAAAATATTGAATTGTGTGAGAAAATCCTGCAATCGCTTGTTAAGAATTTTTTCAAAAAATTAAGATAACACACTCAGGACCGAAATGGGCCTATAGTTATTAATACTGCTTCTCTCCCCATTTTTATAAATAGGACAATTTATAATTACCGAGTACATTGCACAAGTCCCTATGTAATACGTAATACTGTAAAACAATGACTAAGCTATTATTATCAGCTTGCTTGTAGCCATATATTCTATTAACTACTCCATAATTGGACATTTGTTAGTTCGCACATTAATATTTCTTTTGCGAATAAAAAAGGGGCCGGTTAATACAAAACAAGAGAATCGCTAATTACAGTAATGCCATATTGTTAGTCAAAACTAGGCTTTTAATAGCACGTTCATATACATATTTCATTACTTTGTTGTTGATTGTATACGAAATATATAATACATTATAGATGGATATGATATGTAATGTAAAAATGGATTTTTTTTTAATTTTATACATTATATGTTATCTATGTCCATTAAATATGTTACTTTTGCTTATTAATATAAAAAAAATACCTTGAACTTATGCATTTGAAATTTGTTGTGTATATATTTAAAACAAATTGTGGGTCAATGTTTTAGGAACCAGTTTTTCAACTGTTATATACCTCTTAAAACCTGTTATATACCTGTTAACTGTTATATACATGTTATATACATATTACCAATATTTTGCAAATTGGTCTCAATTGCTTAGAATGGTTAACTTATAAATAAATAAAAAACGGAGTAAGTTTATTAATATTTATTTAATTTTAAATTCGTATACGAGTATATCAAGCCTTCTATACGAGTACTTATGAAGTAAAACGAATATATATATATATATATATATATATATATATATATATATATATATATATATATATATAATATATATATATATATATATATATATATATATATATATATATATATATATATATATATATATATATATAAAGGAACACAGTTTAAAAAGACGAATATACCTAAAAGATAAAATATAACAATACATATAAAAACATATAATTAAAATTTACATACAAAAAAGATATGACACAAAATATATGAAAATTTATTTAGAAAACAAAGATACGGATAAAATGATATACAAAAACATTAGTTGAGGTTAAGAAAATGTTGCTTTAATATTATTTTAACTGTGTAAAAAAGTCAAAAAGTATAAAATTAGAAGTGTGTTCTATAAGAAGAACACTGCCCGAATCGTATTTTTTTTTCATAGAAGGTGATAAATGTAGGGAAGTCAAGTTTTATAAGAGTAGCATAAAAGCTTACAGATCTGTCACGTGGAGGTGCCAATTGAAAAAGCTCTCTCAAATATGTAGGTCAAGATGATTTAAAAACTATAAAAAAGTAGAAGGTAGAGAGCTTGTGCTGTAATCTATATACAAAGGAACAGGAAGAATTCAATTGTCAACTGAATATTAAAGTGATAGACACTTAAATTGGATTTATTTATTCATATCAATAAGGTAAAATATAGCTGAGTGAATCCATAATTACCGAGCGCATCCAGACATAAAGCGCCCCACGATAATATCATAATAATATTGTTGTTGTAAAAGGAAGTGTACTTTATTATAAAATAGACGAAACTGATAATGAAACTTAAATCATTCAACGCGACACGGTAGTTACTGGCTTATTCTTTGAATAAATTTCTCACCATCAGTCAAAAGCTTTGAAATTTATTTACAGCTGTTTCCGGGCAGTGAAAACTAGAAATTTTGCTCCTAACTATGTTAACCCTTAATACCTACTAAACGTCTTACGGATCTCGAAGAGTTCATAATCGTGAATGAATTTGCACCTGATTTTCGTAAGTGCATTCTTGTAACTTGAAAAATTGAAAGAAGATCCAATTTAATGAAAAAGCTTGCTTTACTACTACTAACTGATTACGATGCACTTGCAATGTATACGTAAAAAGAAGCATTTAAAGTATCATCTACTGGAACGAAATCAATTCAGCAGTAGTTTCGTGCAGTAGCAGTACTAAAAAGGTCATCTTATAGTAAAAACCGTAAAAGATGCATATACATTAAAAAGCCGCAAAATCTAAGCGTTTCCAATATAAAGCACCCATTTGCCTTACACACTGTGCTTATTTCTTATTATTCGTCATTACAGTTAAAATTATATTCTTTAATAATAATGCCTGTCTTTATATTTTTTTATAATAATGAATTATTTTGCTATGGGGTCTGCAAGACGTATGACATTAGAGTTAAGGATGCTTTATATTTATTTATGGCACATTTAACTGCTCATTTGAATCTAACTATAAACATTTTTTTAAACAATTTTTTATTAAACATTTTAAAAAATATCTTCCAAAGCCAATCAGGGTTGAAGAGTGAAGAATATGCGCACTATACGCGCCGTGTCAAGTAATACAGTCTTCTGCATACTATTGTTGATCTAACAGCTTATTTACTCACTTGTAATTTTCTACGAACTAACCTTAAAACAAAAGTGCTTAACAAATGGAACGTAATTTAAAGAAATATCGTTTAGGCAGCAAGTACATACTTACAGCACTTACATTATATATATATATATATATATATATATATATATATATATATATATATGTATATATATATATATATATATATATATATATATATATATATATATATATATATATATATATATATATATATATATATATATATATATATATATATATATATATATATATATATATATATATATATATACATACATACACTGTTAAATAATAAATGATAAGAATATAGTATACTACTTGAAGTAATTCATATATAAAAATATGAATAGAACTAAGAGTAATGTCACAGACTACACTGCGTGTCGCGTAACTTTATATTCGTGTAGATAACTTCCAAAACTTACTAAACTACACCGATAAATAAACTAAGTATTTCTGTCTGACAATAAGATTGGCACGAAAGGACATTATACAGGCGTTTGCTTTCTTTTCACCTAATTCATGTAATAACGTTTTTACGTCGACGCCGTGCAACAATACGTGACGGCAATATCGATGGCTATCGTGACTCGCTAACTGATCAGGATGAAATGGAAAGTTTTTTTTTTAAAAGTAAGAATTGTTATAATTAAAATGTTAAAGATCTACCAGTGTTTTAATCAATATAATTCTTGATTAACTTTTGTGAAGTACACAGCGAACTAGCGGTTGGTTGATTGCTTTCTGGTTCACTAATCTGTGAAGTTCCCGAGGTCAGCTTGATGAGCGTTCGTTACATACACAATTATTGTTGTTAAGCCCAACTAAATTTACAGATCCTGACTAAATTATAAAAGAACATTTTTATATGTTTCACAAGAAAACGTTGCTCACTATATCATTTGTGTGAATTTTATGCCCCTTGTCATACTACTTCCATTATTCATGATCTCAAAGTTGTATTGCCTTTACCAAATGGAGGTTCCCATTAATTTTTTTTTCTTTAAAATGTTATCTGTATACATATATATATACGTATGTATAACAAAATTGCGCGTGGGATATCAGGTCTTCGAAACGAACAATTTAAAGTAAAAGTTAAAAATGTATTAATAAATTAAGCGTATTACAGCGTATTAATTAAATAATTTGGAAATGACATTTCAAGGGAGCAACTGTTGAGTTTCTCGCCGGATTGAATAAACTTTAATATTGCGTGTTGCAGAAATATTCAAGTGCGTTTTTAATTATATTATATATTTTTATACAAAAATTATCTACGTAAAGGTTTACTTTCATATATATATACATTGTAACAATTTAGTTTATTTTCTTAAGAAAAATGAAAGGTACAGAAAGATCAACTATCTTGGTATGTAGGTATTTATATCCTGAATAACAAGACTTATTTGAAGAAACCTCTTTTGTCTTTTTTGTACAGATTTTAAGCCTGGAACAAGAATATAACACTTTATACTGAAACACCTGATACAGAAGATAATAGACTACCAAAACTATCAAAATTGGCAAATAAGCAAGAGATGTTTGGCATTAATATAATCCAAAGTTTTGTAATATGTAGCTTAGAATAGAAATGGCGCCTTAACAAAAGTAGTTCAGTGTAACGGACACTTTTGAAACTATGAATCTGTCAAGAGTCCTACAAAACTCTGAGCTATTTGCATTTGACACGACCGAGTACAAGGCAAAAGCTATATATCACTTTGTAGTAAAATTGCTATAAAACAGTCATCAGGCGTTTTTATTGTTGCTTTAAATAGATATTTAACGTAATATTTGACTGTTATTTTCTTAAATTATTCGTGAAAATTAAAGTATATTTAATAAAATTAAAACATTTGTCGTATTTACATATTTTATCCTCATAATGTTTATAATTGTAGGGACAACGTGTTATTTTATTTCAAATAATCAGGAATTTTTTCATTAAGAGCACGGACACGACCCGTTTTGCTAGCTATGAAAACAACAACACCTTTTCGTTATATTTACCCTCTGGGGTAGATAGAGAGGGTTAAGCATTATAATCCCGGAGATATTTTTAGCGATCGCATGTTCTAATAACATTTTTTTAATTGTTCTTTGGAAAAATTTAATAGCATAATCGTAATGGCAACGGTTAAAATACGAGATAAAAGCTTATTTAAGTATACATATATAAATTATGCTTGTGTAGCTATAAAATTATTTTATTAATAAATATTCTTAGTTCAATTTACCTAAATAAAATGTTATATTTACTGTAGGTAAGTTTAAATGAGTAATCGGGATTAATTATGTTATTACTAAATATTTCAATTAGACATTTTAAAAGAACAAATTAAAAGTGAAATACAAAAACAGCATCCGTATCAATGTCATCTGTGTAATAAGATCTTATCTGTCTATCTATAATTTAATTTTAACTTTTTCAATGTCAATATTATATGAACGGCATTACCGCAATGTAATAGGTTTATTGTCATCCGTCCCTGTACAATTCTGTAGGATTGTGGAATGTACTTACATGAGCAATGAAGCACAGGCTCACTCATTCAAGGACAAAAGTGTTTCAAGCGGTGTAAATAATATAAATATATTTTTTAAAAGTTAAATGTGGCGAAGATAATTTGCTTTATGATAAATGAATGGTGTTTATTAAAATACCTCGACATAATGGTGTTGACTATCAGTATTAGTAGTAGTTATTCATAAAAAATATCGGCCAAGTGCTAGTCATACTCGTGCACCAAAGGTTCCGCACCAATATCATAATTATAATAGATTAACAAAAAATACAATTTGTATTGTTGACAAATTTAAATTTGCAATTGCATATAAGCTTGCAATATGGGATTTTTCTATGACATACCTAAAATTTTCCTATATTCGACTTTTTTCCTTTGTGTGTACTAAAAGTTTAAACTTCATATAAAAGTAATTTTTTTATTAGTTTTGATTATTGATTGATTTCATTGATTTGAAAAGTTACCGCTGCGAATACATACAAAATGCATAAAGTGTAGCATAAACGTTCCTACTTTTGATTGCATTAACTTAGAAGTTTGGTTTTTACTGTGCTTCAAGCAATTACCGACTTGGACATTTGAGTTAAAGTTCAGCTTGGACAACCACGCGATTTCGAGGAAATGGCCGAGCTTTGTCTTAGCAGAGAACAGTAGAATTGTAAATTTTTGCTCCCCTGAGTAAGAATTGAACTTTGAACCGTCACGCTATCCCACTGTGCATACAGTGGGATAGCGTGACTGCATAGTCTTATTTCCTAATTACTCTTTATTTTGTATAGAACTATATATACAAATAAAATTTAGTTATTTTTAATTTAAATTTAAAAGTATATGCATAATATATTCCTATTAAAGCCAGAAGTAATACCTAAGTTTGAACTCATTGTAAAATCGTTTATATTATGCTTAAATGAAGTAATTACATTCCGAATTGGAAATTATTCAAATTAATTCGCGTCTGTAAATGCCAAGATATCGTTACGCCAAGATACGATTGTCAAGTAAGGTTTATAAGTGATTTATTATTATATATTATTAGTTATGACTAGTTGATGCCCACTCTTCGTTACCGTACTTTATCTACCTCTTACCTTACCATTAGATTTTCATTTAACGATTTATCGATTATTTTTTTTTATTATTTTACATCAGATGTTCCAGATTTATGTAACAAAATGGCATTGTAAAATCTAGAGAGATAACTTTATATATATATATATATATATATATATATATTATATATATATATATATATCTATATATATAGATATATATATATATAGATTATATATATCATATATATATACTATATTATATATATATATATATATATATATATATATATATATAAGCTATTATATATTATACTCCTACTCTATATATATATACTATATATATATATACTATCTATATATATACTATATATATATATAATATATAGGTATATATAGTAATCGCTTGATGTGGTTTCATTTTATTACAATAGCATGATTAATACTATACGTAGATATTTTTTCTCCCATTGAGTCTCCGCTCCCAAAATGACAATATCCTGTAGACACCTTTGTACTGCCCATGTAACGAAGCTATGGAAGCTATAAGGCAGTCTAAATCCTTAAACGTACTTAAATATAAAGTAAAGAAATTTTAATTTGTTGTATTTTATATATTATATATAACTAAGTTAATTCAACATAATTTTATGTACATCTATCTGTGTTATTTATTGTTTTTCAAAATGCACTAGCATGCTGCGCCTGGTAGAGATCACTTTTAGTGACAAGGACGAATTTTCACATTTAGTTATATCTAAAAAAAATATTTCCTGTAACTTACATACATATAGTACATTTAAATGTGGTGTGAAATAAAGATTTTTTGTGTTATTAATATAACAATTTTATTTTTATAACAAATAATAGTGGCACTATTTAGTTTCTAATTCATACTAATCGTTATAACGATAAAACTATCCAATTTAGACAAAAAAATAGATTTATCTAAAATAAAAGGTATGGTAAATCTTTATAAATAATCAAAATATGCATGTTTTTTAAGCACAAGAGCTTAACAAGCCCTGCCAAATAGAACCAAAAAGCTTATAGTGTCGTGTTCAGTGAGTACTCGTATGTTTGTAACTTCAAAACCAAATTGTAACTAAATAGCTTAGTTTAGCCGTAGCTTATCAACAGTGAACATTTATAAAGGAATAAGTCATTGCCGACATAAATGCGTTTCAACATTACGCCCCTTAATACAAATGTACGTACGAAATAAATAGCCAGATTTCTAGTTCACTTTGACCGTCGACGTAATTCTGTTATCGGGAACGGATTAGTAGCTCCGAGCCTAATATGACTTAATTATGATACACCGGAAACAGTAGGTTTTCATGAAAACTCATACAAGCTGTTATGTGTGAGGTATTAAAAGAGAACAAATCTTGTTTAGGAATACTTTTTAGTTGTATCTGTCAGTAACGGAAAGTCCCGTTGAATTAGAATAATGTAATGAATAATAAACGGATACGGGGAGTACCCTCGTTGATATAGAATTGTAAAATTTGGCGACAATTGAGCATTTACAGCATAAATAAAGGAAAAATTTGGTAATATATGTTACAAATTCATATCTGTAGTTCATTTCATATAAAATAATTGTCTTTTATGTCGTGAAGCTGGTGAAAAAATATGGAACCCTCAGTGCACGAGTACGACGCGTACTTGACCGATATATTGTTTTTTATTCAAATACTCCATGGAGCTGCAGACATTTATTCCGTATCCATTTTGCCTTATTAATATTCATTGTCTTAACATCATTATTAACTATATTACTATTAATAAATATAATTAGTATTGATCATAAGAAAATGTTATCTTATGTTTATTTTAGAAATTGTCATTTTCATTTATATTTTACTACAACATTTTGTTATATTTTGGTAGAAGTTTACTTGTTTCAAAATATGTGTAAAAGATTTTTTTGTCGATAATCACAGTTTGCTCTAGTAGTTCATTTTTTACATCAAATTTCATCTTATTAATTATTTCTGATACCTCATTAAAATACCTAAAAAATATCTCACCAAAATTTTAGTGAATAAAACAGATGCATGTAGAGACGTATGTATACAGATGTATGACAAAACTTGTGCTAATACATCTTTGTTTCAAATCTTGAAAAGAACAAGTGCATATTTACAAGAGGCCACTTGATACTTCATTTTTAGCTTAAGCCATACCTACAAAATAGAAAGTTCTTCAGTCTTTTCCGGAGCGATTGCCGTGTGACCTCTTTATGCCACTTGGCCTGTACCAAAAAACTCGTTCTGAATTTTATATTCGACACATTTATAGTAAAAAATCTGATTGCTTTTGAGAATTGAGTAAGGTATTATTATTATTGGATTTACCAACTTAGTAAAGGTATTTATAAAAAGATATTATTTATTATCACATAGGTACTTTTATTAAAGAACGTTTACAATTATTTTTAGCTTCCTAGTGTTCAGATACTCCATTTCACGCTTTACGCTTTTCGTGATATTGCGTGTTAAATGGCGGAACTTAATGCTTAGCTTCGTCTAGTGTCCGGACCGAAGAGAATGAATATTATTCAATCTCCCCGAACGGGAATTAAACCCACAACCGTCGCACTCCCAGTTACAATTACAGTCAGACGATGTGCCGCTGCGCCACGACGGCCACTTTTATTATTAATATATCCAATAAGAAAATTTAACGTTTTGAATAGTAATAAGATCAGGCCCCTGTATCCCTATTTTAGTAGACCCGGGACATCGTAAAAATACTTTATACACAGTTTGTATCGGGGCCCAGGAGGGACGCCCGTAGCGGACAACTTTATGGTTAACATTATTTATTCCTCTCCCTTCCTCTCGTATTTCCAATGGAAATTGTTGGATATACAGGTTGTTTTGCAAAGAAATCTACTAGCTCGCGTGTTGTTTATGTGGGTAGTAAAATATGTTTGTATGATTGAAATTTAGAAATATGCCTACATAGATATATTTATATGTATATGTATGTATGTACTAAAACAAAGTTACGTTAATAAAAGACTAAACGAGGCCGCCGTGGCGTAGTGGGCAGGTTTTAACTAGAAGCGTCATGGTTATATTCTTAATCCCATTTTGGACAGTTATTTTCCTTAAATATCCGTAGTGTCCGTAGTAGTCCATAGTATTGAGTTCTGCCACTTAGCAAGCATTGTCTTGAATTAGGTAAAGTAAAAGAGAAAGATAAATCTTGAAGTGAATTAGCAAAATCCTAATCATCACAAACACACTTTTTAAATTATCATAAAAATTTGAAGGATAAATATAGTAATTATTTTATGAACCATTTTTTTATTATGGAAAAAAATCTCACATCTATTACAATATTGCAGATGGATATTTTAATTCCGCACATGCAGATATTTAGTTTTAGAGTTCAGTTATCGTGTTCATTGTGTAAGAGAAAAAGAAGTTAGTTAACCTAAATGAGTTACAATAGATTTTTCTTACATCTATAATACATATAGTAAGGGTCTTCTCGGTGCGATATGATTTCCTCCAATTCGCAAAAAATGGCAAATTAAGACATATGTTACTAGCTAGGCTATTTTTGCCTACTCTGAAAAAGGTAAATGCTTTGAGATTTTAAAAAAAAGGTTCTGGCGTTTTACCGCCAGAATATCGAAATGTTTTATATTAAAAATATATGACATGTGACGACTGTATATATGTGTTACTTGATTGAGAATGTATGTATCGCTATAATTACGAGTATATTATATTTACTTGAACTCTATTCTAATGTAAATATATAGTTTAATATGTGCTCAAAGTTTTCAGCAATGTGTAAAGTTTGCTCTTGTATACAATACGAAGGGAAAAGTTTTACGATGTTAAAGAAATTTAAAGTTTAAGTACCTACAGACTGCAGTACCGACGAGACTGGCGTTAGGTAAAATTCGTACAAACTAGCCATATTAGAGTATTTCTTTGTAACTTTGAAGTTTAGTTATATTTTTGAAATTAGTATTTAATGTGTTGTTTTGTGAATATATCTATATTATTTGAGTTTTTGTTATAAAATTTATCTATTTAATATTATGTACATATATAATTCTCTCTTCTTAAGCGGCTGTACTTATGTACATGTATATTTTAATAGGACAAGTTGTATGTTGGGAAAGTAATTTTTTTTTGACATAATAAAAGATACTGACATAATTTGTAAAAATGGGAATTAATGTAAGAGCTCTTTTCTAAATTAACTACTACTGTGTACGTTGACCAAATCTACTATGAAAGTAAAACAATATAGGTTGATTTTTTATTGTAAAGGAGAGGAAACCTTTTACCGCACACGAATAATATAGAGTTCACAGAATAATATAGAGTTCACGAATAATATAGACATATTTTTCATTTTTTTAAAAGTATCAAAAATTACAATGTACACTAGTAAAATGATGTGCTTCAGAAATAAATAAAGACATTATTGAATTTTATATCTATAGATATATTAAATTAATATAAAACTTTGTATACTGTACTATTGTTTGTGTAGATACGAATTAAGTTGAAAACAAATAAATTATTTACTTATACAATTGTACTAACTAATATTAAATTAATAAAGTCTAGTATTATGAATTATATTATATTACTAGTATTATTCATAATTGTACTAACTAATATTAAATTAATAAAAGTAAATTAATAAAAGTCTTGTTTGCTCACGTATGACCATAGAGTAGTGTATGCGGTGTTACTTCTTTATAAAATAACAAAGTAATATTTGTAAGATATTGCCTTTTGATTTACAGAACTTAGTGCAGTGTATTATCTATTAACATTAGTACCGCATTGTGCAGAAGGCAGTGGGAACTTAATCGAGACACTGTGTATTAAATGGCGAACTCTAATGCCGCGTTTGTAATATATTAATAGATATAAGCTTCGCGTGTCCTTCGAAGCACCCTTGTCAGAAAAAGCCATAGGACTACACACCTGATAATATTGTGATTTTTTTTTTAATTTAGCTATTCGTTACGTGCTACTGTGATAGTAATTTATAAACTGCTACATAAAAATCTTATGCTTCACAAACATAAATATGTACACATACTGTATATTTTAAATATTATGCTAAATCATATAGTTTATATTTTAAAACGTAATATTTAAATTTTTCTTATAGATGTGACAAAAGATAGGAGTCGTACTGAACTCAATAGCATATTGATTTTTACAACAATGTAAAATTTAATAAAAAGAAAAAGAGGTTTTCTTTAAGTATTATCAACTTGAAAATGACCACAGCGTCGAATGGCTGTATTCTAGCACTGGTTCATATCAAGATCAAGTTAATAAAAAAAAGTAACCTCGCCAAGGTAGACAGAGGGAACCTAGTGTTAAGACACTCCGTTCCTCGCGCACCGCCCAATTATGGGACATTGCGTTTGGAGTGGCGGAACTCAACGCTGCCATTTTTCCTCTCTACCAGAACGAGAATCGAATCCACAACAGACGCGCTTACATTCGGACGCTGTGCCGCTACGCCACGACGGTCTCAACTGAATAAGTTGCTTGAATACTGAAAACAATTATAATCTGAGTATTTAGTGAAATTAATTTTGTTGTTCGTTTGTAATATACGAACTTCTTGACTTCAAATATTATCTAGAAATCTATCTCGTTTTAATTAACACAATCTCGTAACTTTTAGTTTACTTTTAATTTGTTTGTGTACACTATGGGTATTGTTAAATTACGATTAAGTTAATAATTTTAAATATGTCTTAATTTTTATTATTAAGTTATTATTCTTTATAAGTTTTAATAATTATTATTAATTATTAAGTTATTAATTATAAGTTATATTTATTTTTATTATTTTTTAAAGTAATAGATGACTTAATGTTAGTTTCAATAATAGTAGGGTAGATAGAGAAAGAAAGAAAGAGCAAAACAGAAAGTAGAGAGCCGTTTAACGCCGACCAACCGAGTGGGTGAATTACAAATAATTAATTCTTCCGAGTGGGTTTCTGGCTTAAAATTGCACTGCACTACGATATATTTATCTAGATACTATATATTATATTTTTAAAACAAATGGTTACTACTTTGCTTCTATACCAATGTTCATATAATTTATTGCGCTACGTGACACGACAAGATGGATGTCCTGAAGGCCTTTGTTTGTTTTACTCTTTCATAGCTCCTCCACTGCTTGGGTGTTTCATAACAGGCTGTCATAGTAAAATCTTTTTGCTATACAAATGTTTCCTGAATAAATCTCGCTTTTATTACTTACTTTACTAAATTAACTTTCGACGTACACATACATGTATGATAATATTAGACGTCGTAAAGAAATACTCGTACTTCGAGAATATGAGAAACGGGAGACTTATATTAGATACGTCACGAAGCCTTTCAAACTTTTAAGTAGTTGGTCTGATTTCATATTACCTAATCGTGATTTATGGCTTACCAGTGGGTATTTATTCTTAATTCTCCTAAGCGGTTTGCGATAGCATAGAGATTTCAGTTTAAAAATTTTAAGGTTTTATTTTTCTGTCTGTAGATTTTCCCCCACACTGGTAGTACAAAAACAGGTCATGTGTTATCATTAAGCTGTAAGCTGATTGAATATATTTCTAACTGACTTCCAAAAGGAGGAGGTTCTATGTTCGACATGTACTCGTATATATATTTTTGTATGTTACCCGATATGTCAGTTATTTGTAAACCTATTTGTGATTTGAGCAATTGTTTGTTGTTGAAAGAAAGTACTCTAGGTACTGGGGTGGTTCCATTGCTTTTATATCTGAATCTGATGATGGAATCCCAGTCAATCGAGGGAAACCTTTATATTTTAAAGGTGTTTGTCTCATATAAATATTATATCTATATGGGATGTTAGGGGGTTCGATCAAGTTATATAAAATTTATTTTATATAAGATTGTACAAAGTTTTAAAAGCCATTATAATATTTGTACACTATTAATTATTCGAGGATACTGTAGCCGACATTCAACAGTGGCCATGAACAAACCTAAACACAATGCTAAAATGTAGAAAATAAAATAAGTTTTACCATAAAAATTTAACCGACCTTATAATTGTACGAGCTTTATTTACAAACAATGTTAAACACGAGCTCAATAGTAACATATAATAAAGTAAGAATAAAAAAAAATAATAATGATTGAAATTGCTGGTACTTACTTACGTATAAAATCCGTTATCCGGTGCCAGCCAAAGCAAATGTGAATTATTTAGATAACTACTAAATACATCGAACAAAAGATAATAAATTGAATTAAAAAAAAATACTTAAATAACCGACTTAAAATCAGTAAATGGTTTAAAATCTAGTTTTACTTTCCTAATTATTCATAATGAGGTAGAGGAGGAGAGGTTGCTATATCAGAAATATTCATACTAATTATATCAAAACTTACAATACTGTCTTTCGCCTCGAAATATATAACGGCTTTAAATGAGACTGGAATATAGGTCAGAGGTAACAAAGAGGCCAAACCAGTGAAAGACTTTTGAAATAATTTTAATAATATGTATATAAAATGTATTATGAAAAGAGCTCATCATTTAATATCATAAAAAAGCATATTGAAAATATGAAATATTCTAAGCTTATGTTAGCAATTAAAAAAAAAATGTTAGTTTTATAAAATTTGGCAGTAGCGTATATAACTGAAGTGAACCCTGCCAAATCTGAAGTAGTTTGCTTCGTTGCGCGGCTTATTTATTTTCTCTTGCTAATGTGTGCTTTATAAAGCGATTGGAATGTTGACCCAGATTTCTATAGCTCATGTACCAACTCAAAATTCAAAATTTAAATTGAAAGTTTGCAAATTGTGTATTTTACTTTATTCCAATACGTATGGAGTAGAGGGCAAATGTGTGGATCCAGCGGATTTTTGAGTTACGCCACTTTCTCTCTGTCTACCCTGCTATATTTATACAAGGCTACTAGGTGCTTAGTGTTAAGTACAAAGATAACAATGAAGAAATGCCTTGTTGGAATTGAACACATAACCATCGCTTCTACAGTCAAATACTATCCCACTGCGGCACAATAGTATCTCTTATTATTAGTAATATTATTGAATACTATTGTACTAAACAGTTAAATGTAAATTACATTTAAATTAAACATATACGCATGTTTATTTCTGTAATGTAAATGAATAATTTAATATCCTTTAGAATTTATTTTAATAGTAGTTTTAATTAGCACTCTCATATTCATATGTTAAATATTTGCGAAATAAACTATGTAAGTAAAATACATAAAAAATAAAAAAATAATATATATATATATATATATATATATATATATATATATATATATATATATAAGAATATATAATATATATATATATATATATATATATCTATATCATATATGTAAATATATAAAGCACAATTCTTATAATTGAGGTAAGAGCCATGTTTTTCTTTGGATTTAATTTCAAACAAAATAGTTTTCAGTGCATACTCCAGAATTCTTTATCATTATTCCAATTCTATCTTTCTCTACGCTGTCATTATTATATTTTCTCTATAAATTTCCAGCCAAAGGCTTATTTAATTAGAGCACTGTAGTTTTGTTTTAGGAATACTCTTGTCCAGTTTTATTTATTTGTCAGCTGACTGTGCAAGTAACATAAATTCCGGTGACAACGCGTGTTTCCCTCGAGCTAAACTGTAATTGTTATACTCATATACTATTGTAAATTATTAGTAATTTACATAAAATTATCTTGAGGCCTTAAGTTGTGTGTCTTAACACTAGTTTCTCTGTACATACCATGCTATATACGGGATACATTGTGTAGAAAAAAATAAAATTAGTTCCTTTACACAAATATAAATGCAAGTAAGTAAAAGTAAAACAAATATGTACATTCGTGAATTGTTATCGGAAACATTATTATAGACAACTAGAGACACAAGGTATAAATATATTTCCTCAGTCAAAACTTCTGGCGACGTACTTCGACTAGTATTTGTTAACATTGTTACGGAGCAAGATTACTGAAGGACATCTCGCAGCGTAGCCAAACTGGCGCCGACCGGCAAACTTCTTCACTTAACTTGGCCATAAAGCTAAGTTCCTCACTCCAGAAAAGCTCCTCAATTACAACAAAATACGGATAATACCATTGCTAAATGAACGCTATTTATAGGGCAGTAAATTTTAATTACGGAATTTATACCAGCGAGTTAACCAATGATTAGCTTTCTAATGTCCAATAGTATTGGGTAATATTTCGTACTATGATATATTTTTATATCATACAAATGTTAATGAAAAAATATAAAAGATGTTGTAATTATATCCATACAGAGTCAATTCTTACTATTACGTATTAATGAAATTTGTAGTTAAATATTCAGAATAAATACCTACTATGTATGGTGTATATTCATTTTCAATGTAAGTTTTTTTTTTATTTAAGACAATGAGAAGTTGGTTTGTGACATTGTTTATTTTCATTCCTCTTGCATATATTGCATAATAAATTTGAGTCGGCATTAGAAGATATGTGCGGACCTATACAGTTACAAATTTTAGTTTATAGTGAAAATTTTATATACAGAAAAGATGTCAACAAAATCGTTGCCTATATTTAAATTGTATTGATTAAGAATATGTTTGCACATGCCCTTATTTATAGCTGTACTCATCAATCGTTACTGTAGAAATGGTATTTTGGCCTCGATAGAGGAAAATAAATTCTAACGTTATCATGGTTGAGGTAAATATTATTTTATATTTTGCTATTTCATATCTCATCACGCATTGTCCTTGAATTCAGTTGGAAAATGGAGAACGGAGTGTCTTAACACTAAGATCTCTCCCTCTGTCTACCTTGTTGTTTCTCATTTTTTGCTAATTTTCTCCATATCTGAACTAATAATAAGTTATTATTAGTGTCTCTCTGGCTCATTTTTAGGTTACCTTGTATAAAATATTTATTTAAGGTGAAAATTTTTGCTTTAATTCCTAACAACAAATACTATCGGGATGGGAGTGCTCCCATAATAGACTAGAAGGCATAAACGACATTTGAGAGAAACCAACTAAAATTTAGATAAGTACTTTATCATTTTAAAAGAAATTTAGTTACAATGTTAGTTTAAAAATTCCTATATACGTACAAAGCTCGCACTTGGCCGTTATATAACGTTTACACGAATAAATTTTCAGCATACAAACAGCTGACATTTTATTGAAAAATATAATTTTCAAATTACTATATTACTACTACACTATAAACTACTACTACTACTTACTATTATAAAAATTTAACTTTATATATATTTTAGTTTTTAGTTTACCATTTTTTTAGGAAAACTGTATAGGAACGTATTATAATCATAATAAGAGAAGGTGAAGTAGGTGAGCGGAGGCGTGGCGCTGATTGTATTGCCTGTAAGCACGCACAGGCATTTCATGAATCACCGTGTTGTCGCTATTACATTAATTTAATTGTTATACAAATCAAACTCACGAATAAACTACATATAAATCCTTTGTTGTAGAGCTTTGTACTTAAGTACTGTAAGGACAGTGGCTCGCCGTTGTAATGAGGGATAAAGATATACGAGTATAAGCGAAAATATATATATATATATATATATATATATATATATATAATTATATATATATATATATATATATATATATATATATATATATTAATATATATATATATATATATATATATATATATATATATATATATATATATATATATATATATATATATATATATATACTAAATTCATGGCATTTGTCTTTTGTCTTATAAGAGCGACGAAAAGAAAATAATTTATTCCCCTGACACATAATTTCCACATTTATAGTCACATGCTGTCCCAATACGCCACCATGGCCTCAATTATGTGTACTACAAATAGGTAGAAATCACGCAAATTAAGAATCTGTTGCTAATATATCCCAAAAAATTATAATAATGCACTCTATTCCTAAAGAGAAGAGCCACATCTAATATATAAGAGAATAAGATAGTATCAATTAGCGTTTACAATAATTCTCAATATTGATTTTATGTCGCCGGCGTTCTTAATTACCATATGAAATCGGCATTTGATGAATCGATTTCCACTTGTAACTAACCACTTGCCGTAAAGCCAAAGGGCTTTAGTCAGTTCAAATGCGCAATTTTCATTGTATTCGTGCAAATGCCACGTTTGCGTAATTATAAGAGAAGTTTGTACTGTACCTCTACCGTTTGTTAGACAAATATGCATTTACTGGTATACGGCTGTAATTTTAGTGGACTATAAGTATATTTTATATTATCTACTAAAAGTTGGGTTAAGTTAGATTGAAACATTATAGAGTGAAAATTAATGAAAAATCTAAAGTCCCCATCGCTCCATGTATTGTCGTAAAAGTTTTTCAAGGTTAAAGGTTAAAGTTCTTGTAAACAGTAAATTAGAAGAAAAAAATCGATGAAACAAATTTATGGATTGTGAAATTATCAACACAATTTTTATTACACCCTTTTCCCAAGACTCACAATTTCTGAGATAGAAGTGTATGGAACATATATGTATATGATATATACAACTATTGTATACGGCGAAGATGATGACTAATCAGTATAAATACCTCTTGCTGTGAAAGCTGTGGCTTAAAAACAAGTACCTCTTTCAATAATATCAGCCTTCTTTATGGAGCTTTTTAAGATATATAATTTCCTTGTACATTACTTTGGTCTATCTTGTAAGTGGTGACCAGCGACATGTTTTTTACCTTACATTAACATAATTCAGTATCTTCGACTTAATATAGCACGTATGTATTATATATAGAAAACGAATCACTCTATTAATAATTTCCGAACTAAAAAACAAAAAAAAAATGTAAAAAAATTTATCATACAAAAAAAGCTCCATAGTTTTTGATATTCGACAAAAATCTATAGAATATATATATATATATATATATATATATATATATATATATATATATATATATATATATATATATATATATATATATATATATATATATATATATAGTGCCGCATTATAGGGGACTTTATGTTTTATGTATTTGTAATGGCTTACACAAAGTATTTAGAAAATATCGTCTCTGGGAACGTTTTTGTTCATTAAATATGTTTATTTTAACCGGTTAGTATTAACAGTTGGCATTTTTAATATAATATAGTATAATCTGGAACAGTTATGTAATTTTATTGTTAATATGTATCAGTTAATAACATATTACGAGTATGTCGAGCTCACCGTCCGCGTCTCACGCTCGTCTTTAATCGTCAATAATTACTGTTAAAACAAAATGAATTTAAATTACTTAAATGTATATATATATATATATATATATATATATATATATATATACATTTATATATATATATATATATATATATATATAATATATATATATATATATATATATATATATATATATATATATAATATATATATATATATATATATATATATATATATATATATATATAATATATATATATATATCTATATATATATAATATATATATATATATATATATATATATATATATATATATATATATATATATATATATAATATATATATATATATATATATATATATTTAGTATATTAAATATGCTCCCTATAGTATTAATTTATATATCTATCTATATAAACCTAACGTTACCTCATATATCATAGAAAAAATTATGTTAAAATACTTACAGTAAGTGGCATTTGTGAGCCTGTCAATGGTGTCTTGTTTTAGTTTCGAGTTCTTCTTGCCCATTTTTGCTGTTTGCTCGCCCGCCGCTAGATCAAGTAACCTCACACGTTTAGTCCGGTAGCTTCAGTGACCTCCAATGACGTTTTACATATTATTCACCTCTGTTCTTAAGCCCACCTATAACATAAATTATATTAATATTTTGTTTTATATATATTAAATATTGAATGACTTAATTGATTTGAAATCGCAAATTAATAAAGCTTTATTAACGTTCAATATTGTTTCATATGAATAATTAAAATTTATACGTATTTTAAATACATATGTGCATTAAACTACATATATATATATATATATATATATATATATATATATATATATATATATATATATATATATATATATATATATATATATATATATATATATATATATATATATATATATATATATATATATATATATATATATATATATATATATATATATATATACTTAGCATTTATAACCTTCTTAAAGTGTTATAAGCATACTAGAAAAATAAATTGTAACAAGCATTTTAGAATAACTTCTACGACACTAATAAGAACGTATGGTTTAGTTGCCTAGAGTGCTTGGACCGTTTCTATATAAATATATATATTTATGTTTCGTATACAATATACATATTTATTTAAAACAAAGCGTCCATCATTTTTATTTTGTTGTATTCATCAAGTGAAAAAAAAAACAATTGTCAGCCGGAGCTCAATATACCATACTTGCAATATATTTATAAAGGAATTATTTATATATATATATATATATATATATATATATATATATATATATATATATATATATATATATATATATATATATATATATATATATATATATATATATATATATATATATATATATATATATGTAAAATAATAAGAAGTACACATATAACGTGAAGTGAGCCGCAAGTTACTATCGTAAATCAGTATTTTCGTAGCGTTTAAACAGGCTTCGGCCGATATAAATTATTGTTGTTTTCCTCGTAGGGAATAGTAACGTGAGACTGTTGAGACGAATTCAGACTTATTCTCACATTTTTGGCGTAAACAAACCATTTATAAAGAAAAATAAATCAACTCTACATTATCTTAAATCATTGTAGATGAGTGATTTTACTGAGAAATGTTGAAAATGTGAGAAAACGTTTCGAATTTCGTGTGTTATTCATTATAAATGTTAATACGCCGTATAGGTTTTATTTGAAAGTTCTTTTAAGCGCTTATGCATATTTAACATATGAAATTCAGTATGATATACATATATCGGAACAGCGATTACAACTATATAATTTAGTTTTGCGTTTATATAATCACGTAGTGGTAATATGATCAAAACTTTTTAAATACATATAGTTATAATACTCGTAGAGCAGACTGCCTGTCTAAGACTTCGGATGTTGCGAAATTATAATTTATTACCTCTCCGTTCGGCCACTTAGACTACCCTCCGGGATAAAATGCACATGCGTACTCCATCACAGTATTATATTGAACACTAAACTTTATTGCCACGATCGCACGTCTACGTATTCCGATCACGAATTCTATTTCTTTCAGATCTGAAACGAGTAAGAAATCCCTCTATCACTATTAGATTTCAGTGTAAATACATTCGCCGGGCATTCGCTTTTTACGGATATATTGCCGTATGTGTGTGTCAGGGTCACGTATTTTATTATAATGATTAGGTGTTTTTTATTAATTTATAAAAAAATATTGATTTCGCAGTGCACTCACGCAATAGCATATTGTAAAGATAACAAACATAATATATGTTATTTTCATTTTATATAACTTTTATATGTTGATAAGAATTTTTTAAGTTGTTTTCAAATTGTCTATGGATAACCGGACGACGGGTAATGTATGTCGTATATATAAATAACCTTTTTAAATTTTTGTCTTTGTTGGAATATTCCGAGAAAAGTCATTACAGTATTTATATATTTAATTTATAAATCATAGTATAAAGTAAATGTACGCTTAAGGCCAGAATTCCCGCTGCGTTTCTCTACTGGATCGCAACACCGGTGTTTCAGTAAAAAACTTACTTATTATTTTTACAATATATTGAAGGCATAATAGCTTTATTTAAAATAACATATTTTTGTAAAATATTTAAAGGTGTTTGTATATTTTAAGTGCTTAAAAAAGAAAAGAAAAAGAAAAGCCACTTGACGATTTTCCAACATGTCCAGTGTCCCTCAGAACACAGTGTTAAGACACTTCGTACCCCATTACTTCTCTACGTTCTGCTTAATTTGTTGAGATATTTACATGTTTAGTGGTGGAGTGAGGACAGGAGAGGATGAATATTTCAAATATGGACTATGTTATTTGTGTGAAATAAATTATTTTTGATTAACGCGTTGCGTGCGTTAACATGTATGCTTCTTTAAGAATATATGAAATTTTCGTTTAGAGAGAGTCATGTTATAACTATATTATATTTTACTAACAATACCTCCAATCGTTGAGGTACAATTACGATTCACCTCTCAAGCTTCGTTGTAAGTTGAACTAACAACTAGGTGTTTCGGTGACGAGCTTGTTAGGAACTGCAATTGTTCTATTTATATATGCATACATTCATATTAATATAATTTTAGTATTCATTGGCATAAAGTAGCGTAGTGTATACGGGAGCTCTAAGTTCGTATGGATGATATACAATTATTACGTTTTATTCTCCTATAAAGAATAAAACACTCAAGAACTAATTCTAGCAGATAAATTCATATTTATAAATTGAGTTTTAAAAGTATCCAGGAACAGTAGAGGTTGGCGATCGATAGATAAAAGATTCAAGAAAAATTTGGATCTATAATAGTTGTTGGTTACGTTACACAACTTTACGTTACACAAGTTGTAATCATGAAAAACTGTACCGTATATAAATTGTATGCCTAACTTTATTTTTAACGTATATATATATATATATATATATATATATATATATATATATATATATATATATATATATATATATATATATATATATATATATATATATATATATATATTATATATATATATATATATATATATATATATATATATATATATATATATATATATATCCAACACAACACGTAGCTATAAAAAAATAATTACACATCTATAATATCTGGCATATAAGCTGTATGTAAAAGGCTAACATCTGGCGTAGTAATTTATGGAAGTCGCCTGTGTATCGTACGTACGTTTAATTTCCGTTCCAGGAACCAATTTATGAGGAACAAGCAGAATCTTGCTTCCTCCGTCTCAATTGGTATTATGATACAAAAAATTAATATGCAGCGGTTAGGTTAGTAAGCGTTAGCGTAATTTCATGTTTATGTTAGTGAACTACGAGTACTTCAGGCCTTATACCATGTTGTAGATATTACTTCTTTCTACGCAGTATAGCATAATTTTTCACCTCTAGGATATATTTTTCAGCATTTTTAGTGTAGATAGTTTTGTTTTTTCCTTATTTTAGCATTCGTTTAATATATTTGAGATAACTGTGAATATAAATAAAGCCAACGAAAAAGAAGCACCGTGTCGCCGCGAGGCTACTAGGGAAAATTTATACACAGTGAGTGCGGCACAATTAAATAAATGGCTAAGGGAATTGCAGTAGGTACTTATTTGTATTGTACCTAAAAGTAATTAACATAGCTGTTGATTAAATAAATCTAGCGAATATTTATGAAGCAATATGAAACATTAGTGTGACGATTAAAATGTTAGTACAATAAGTAGAATATCGTTATTATAAATTATATTAGATATGTATATTGTATAATATATCACTTAAATAAAAGACCTTCGTGGCGCAGGGGCACAGCGTCTGCCTGTAAACGTGAAGGTTTGTGGGTTCGATTCCCACTCAAGGAGAAATAATTATTTTCATATTCTTTGCTCTGGCACCAAGGCAAAGCGCGGCGTTGAGCTTCGCCTGCAATGCCTCAAAAGGCGGAAAGTAGGCAACAGAGCTCTTTCTAACCACGGTTCCCTCTGCCTACCCTGCCATGTGCGGGTTACAGCGTGAGGTTAAAAAAATATATATAAATTAATGTATATGTACATTACTATTTACCAGCCCTTGCCGTTAATTCCTTTAATATTGTGAAAATATATATATTGGCATATCTTGTTTTCTATAAATGCTTCCACACTACAAAGCAACGTCATAACAGCGTTGAGCTCTTTGACTAAATGCATTGAAATTTCTATCAAAAGCGGATGCCAATTTATTGGGTTTACGGGCTGTTTCCCTTTTGTCACCTACAAACGCGTATATTGGTCATGCTGGGTATTCTTAAAATAAAATGATATAGCCTGAAATTGGAACGTGCGTTATTGTCAATAACTTTGACAGTCTATTTTACGATCGATACCAATTAAGAATCACGAAAATACTGCAACGAAATATATATATATATATATATATATATATATATATATATATATATATATATATATATATATATATATATATATATATATATATATATATATATATATATATATATATATATATGTATATATTTATATATATATATATATATATATATATATATATATATATATATATATATATATATATATATATATATATATATATATATATATATATATATATATATATCTATTATGGCTATTCATCATAAAATACCTAAAGGTTCGGTCATCACTTGATCCGATAACGTCTGAATATAATTTTAATAAACTCTAAGATTGTCATAAATTAAATTGTCTTCAAAAAGAAATAATCTAAAATAATAAATAAAATGACCAAGATATATTCTTAACTTCACATACTTTACGGGGTGCATTTAGATATGTGACGCCCAGTCTTCTTTCTGTGGCTCTAATTTATCTCCTTAGGTTAAATGTAAATATTTTAAATATAAAAATTACTGTATATAGCCCCGTGAGGTGATAAAGAAGTTCATAACAATTCATAAAAACATAGTGTGTCAATAAAGCTAAAAAAAATATGCCACGACGGCGTAATGTACAAAAGACAGTTGTAGTGAAGTACTGATGGAAAAAGCCTATATTTTAGTAATTTATATTAGTGTACTATTCGGTGAAGCATACACCCATACTGTCACCCTAAAACCACCGTTTGGGGTGACAGTATGGGTGTGGTACTTATATATGTATATATATATATATATATATATATATATATATATATATATATATATATATATATATATATATATACATATATATATATATATATATATATATATATATATATATATATATATATATATATATATATATATATATATATATATATATATATATATATATATATATATATATATATATATATATATATATATATATATATATATATATATATATATATATATATAACTTTCCAAATGGGCACAAATGGAAAACGAAGTGATAGTATTGTAAATGCTTTTTCTACCATCCCATATACACGTATCATATATCATAAATTTTATAATCATATATATCATATATATCATAAATTTTCAACAATCACACAACCATCACTTCGTTTTCCATTTCTGCCCATTTGGAAAGTTATTTATATATGATTATAAAATTTATGATACATATGATTATATATCATAAATTTTATAATGATATATATATATATATAACTTTCCAAATGGGCAGAAATGGAAAACGAAGTGATAGTATTATATATGCTTTTTCTGCCATCCCATATACACGTATCATATATCATAAATTTTATAATCATATTATATTATTATATTAGATTTTACTGCGATTTAGCTTAGATTAGCGTGATTATTATTATGGCACGTACATAAACATTAAGTGACGTCACATATTTAGTGCCCGAGGTAGAAAAGATTAATTGAGATTATTAATTAACATGAATTAATTTTGTCCATTGAAAACGATGCGATTGTGATTTGAACCAGAACCACATATATCGCAGTCAATTAAACAAAACCCTTCAGCTATTTCTTGCTAAGCCGAACTTATACGTAACTCCAATTTAATCTCTCGAAATCTCTCGAAATTACTCGGATATACTCATATGTATGTTTTTTTTTTTACTTTATTTATATCCATTGTATATACACAAAATAAAATTTATTACGGTATAATGTACTTTTTGTCTAGTGACCTAGTGGTCATAGCTTGTTATATATATATATATATATATATATATATATATATATATATATATATATATATATATATATATATATATATATATATATATATAATTCAACTTTAATGTTTTAAATTATTTTTTAATTTCCCGTTGTATCTCTCATATATTATGCTAGGCAGCCTACAATCTAGTCTTAAGACACTCCGATCTACTTTTATCTACATTCCGTGTTGAGGAGCTATTATAACCAGAGTGAAGTAAACTCTTCGTAAGTGAGAATGGAATCCACACTCGTCGCGGCACTACAGTCTACAGTCAGAAACTGTTCCACTGCACCACGATGGCCCCATTAATATTTTAAATTAATAATTCCTGAATGAATCGGTATTTTAAATATAATATCACGTTGTATGAACACTGAAAATTTCAGAAATATGAAAAGTTATGCTCCATAATCCATCAACGGGATAAAGTAGTTTTTTGTAAGCCTCGAAATCGGTATTAAACAATTTTATGCCAACCGATTCTCGTGTTAAGTGCTTAAAGCTTTAAATATTTAATAATTATAAAAGTTAAAAATTTCATTCATTCATTTTAAAAATTATAAAATAAAATATTTCAATTGGTGTTTTGAAGTTAAATTATAAAATGTGTTGTATGTAAAATAAGAATATGAAAATAATTCAATATAAGTCAGATATTTCTTTGCTAAATTTAGTATATGTAAATTTAGTATATGCGTTTATACGCACTCTTATTATGTGGATGGTAACGTAATATATTTTTTCTGGATATAATTTAAATACACATAATAATTATAATAATAATTATTATAATAATTACTATATATTAATATATTAGAATAATATTTATTTAATAACTAAAAAGGGCGGTATATAGCTCTATACTCAACAAAGCGCAAAGCTAATATAATAGATAAGAAATAGTTTTATACATTTAAATTGAAAGTTGAATATATATTGTGTAAGTACAAATTGTATTGCACCAAATTAACAACATCTCATAATTGGAAGTGACAGTTATTATTACTCCAAAGAAGCGCTACTTTAAGCTTGCTGCAAATAAAACACATTTTTAATGCACTGCAATGTTTACATTTCATTCAAGAAAGACTTTCTACTGGAATAAGGAGTTGGAGAAGATAGGAAGCTAGATTTGTTATATTGTTATTTTTTAAAACAAAACGGCCTTGGTAGTTTCTTTTGCTCCAAGCGTCGCTTCTGAATGCCTTTTAAAAGTATGTTATAAAATTCTATGCGATATCTTATGCACTGTTTGTCATGTATACGAGTATACTATACATGTATACGAGTAGTCTAAATTTAATTCATAATAATTATTATTTATTATATTATTTTCAACCAAATATATTAAAGTAGGTAGGTAAATATTAAGGTTAATAAATATAAATACCAAGGTAAAATTAGCTTATACATTCGAAAATTATTTTGAGTAAACAATATCTTTAAAATTAATAGATTAATTATTTTCTTTACTACTTCTTTCTTACTTCTATGCTCAACCATATAATATAAAAGGATGCCTCGAATCATCATAAGCCTCAAATGCACTGAATTCAAAATTAATAAAAAAACATAATTGAAACCAAACCATACATTTGCCAAAATATTGAAAAATGAGGCCCAATAGACTTCAACTTCTGTTAAGGGTAAGTAAGGTTAAGCTAATTCTATCTCATCCGCACCAGCTGAAAGTTGTCCAAAATGGGTCCCGTAGTGAAGAGTGTTAAGCAGTAAATCTCATTGATATAGTACAACAAATTCGAATGACGTACAAAAAGTAGTCCCTAATTGATAACTTCACATTTCACTTCGATTCACTACTGCTTGCCACTCATTTCAGAAGATAGCTTAGTTTCTACTGTCAAATATTAATTATTCTCTGGAGAGAACCGATTGTTATTTTACACTCGTAAGCTTTTGTATTTGCTAAAATATAAAATATAGATGAATTTAGTTTTTTGTTTAAAATCCTGTTAACTGTTATTAAAAACATAATTAAAGGGAACTGTCGTTTTAAAATATCTCCTCAATATTGTGTAAGAATGCTTAGATTTTTAAGAATAATCTCATAAAGGCTTGGCTAGGACTTGAAAACGCTGTGCTTTCCTTGTTTCTTTTAGGAATACATTACATTCTTAACGAACTCTTGAATTTAACTTTTATAATTTAAATTGAATCTGAGACTAGGTCTTTTTCTTCACCATATTTCTATTCCAGTATTGAATTGTTCAAACTAGGTCATAGAAGATCTCTCTCTATCTCTATAATCACTTATTCAACGACCTTCTTTATATAACCATATTATACAAGAATCATTTGAAAATACCTTCCATTTCATAGTTTAAAATTTATAGAACGCTTACAATAAATAGGCTATTTTATTCAGATCATTACCAAATGCACAGAAGACTTAATTAATGTGTAAAAATATTCATATGTTATGTGTTTCTTGATGAATATCTTCAGGTAAATGTATCAAATATTCAAGTGAAGCAGAGCTTGGATCTTATTTAAGCATCGCTTAGACTGTTAGGCTGAGTAATGTGTTGTTGTATAATCTTATCTATAACGAATGTCTGTTACGATAAAGTAGGCTTAGCTGACCGAACTTTATGGAGCGTTAACAGCTTTACAACGTATGAGAGTGGCACAGTACAAAAAAATATCTCTAGGAAGCTTCGTGCAATGTAAACAATGAAAACTGCCTACCTGCAAACCGAGCGGCTACGTACTTGCTGTTATAACGTAAATTATTGTACGAAAAAATTTTGAGGTTTTTGTTTGCTTAGATAAATTAAAAGTTCAAACGAGTCTACTGGGTAGGGCACTGGACGCCTTGTTGGAATGTTTTATTGGCGTACTCCGTCACGCCCTGGCGCATTCGTGCCGCTGTAAAACTGGGACCGTCTCGGCATATAGGAATTGTTCCAATCCCAATACGCATTTTATTTTTTCTTATAAGATTTTCTATTGCTGAAAAGTATTGTATTTTGTATTTTATTACATTAAAAATACCTAAATTGAAAAAAATTAGAAAATAATATTACTTAAGTTGGAACGGCCACTAGCCTCAGAAACTGCAATTTTGTAAGGTAATAATAAAATTATTACAATAAAGAGAAGAAGGTAAGATGTAAAAACAGCGCTACAACACTGTCAACATTTTAAAGTGAATTGTAGATAATAATGCTGCTTTATATATACATAAATATGTATGTATATTGTATGTACAAAAAAATATCTTTTCACGTAATAAGCGTTAGAGACGACGAAATGCCGCCGGCCAACGCAAATTATTTCTTTGATATTGTTTGCCAAAAACAATTCTCGTTAAGACTCGGAATTGTAGCTTTGATTTCATTTTTGTACGTAAATCGCTTATGATTGCTGAATAAATAATGTGAAATTAGATTTTTTTTTGTAAATTACATAATTTGCTAAGTAAGCCAACCCCTCTTTAACAAAAAATGTCATTCTTTCTGTGGACACACAGAAAGAATGATATTTTTTCTTAAAAACATAATAAAACTTATAACGTGTCCTTTGTAAGTAGTGAAAGGAAGATAATGTAGTTGAATTTTTGACATTTTTATTATGTGGTACTTAACCTAGATTATTCAGTCTAGTAATAATATCGTCCAAATTAAGAAAAAATCTCTCTGTTTCCAAATTGGGGCCAAATTCTTAGCAAGTTGCATATATATTTGCTTAACATGTGCCAAATGCTATTCGGATGCTTAAGGTAATTTGTTTTTACTACGTGGATATTTTTAACAAATCCGTCGTGGCGCAGAGGCACCGCGGACTGCAAGCGCGTCGGTTGTGGGTTCAATTCCCACTCGGCGGAATGAATTACTTCACATTATAATATCGATATATATCGAAAGTGGAATGTGGAGGGGTGGGGGGGTGGCGATTCACCTCAACCCTGATATATGAGAGAAAAAGCATTATAAACTGTAATTCATTAAAACAAATGAGGCCAATTAATAAGTATGATACAGAATCCTTTGACAAATAGTATAATTTCATGCTCAATTTGTATCGATAACTACCGTCCAAATAAAATTGAATGTACTGTACGTCAAGAATGTACTTGCAATGTATGAGTACATATAACGTAGGAACTTGAAAATATTGTGTTTACTATTTTATAGGGTATATTCGTTGATTGTTTCGTACTCACAGACAGTTGTTGCGTACTAAATTTGTTATATAATACACTTATTTTTGTATATTTGTTAATAGTTGAAAAATGACATGTCCAAATACATCTTTGATAAAGTAATGTAGGGTAATGTTTATAAACATATATATATATATATATATATATATATATATATATATATATATATATATATATATATATATATATATATATATATATATATATATATATGGGTAATATGGGTCTATATGGATATATATGGGTCAGAGGCTTACTGTAAACGCAATAGTAGTGGAACTCACCCCGTGGAAGCTAGTACCACCACTCAATACCGTTTATGAATTCAAATGGAAAACAGAGAAAAGATTGTCATTGTATTCTCTGTACCCTGGTTAATGAGAGATATAGCGTGTAGCTAAAAAAATTAATGTCAACTAAATTACACCAGGTCGCAAAATTACTCTCGTTTGAAGTTGAACTTGTACAAGTTGATTGAACTTGATTCAACTTTCCTCTCGACTCTAAGTACTCGTAGTTCACCTATTTTTGTTACAATCGTCAGTCATATCTAAGGTGGTTGATTGAATACCTATTTTTACAAAATTATCTTTTCTTCTCATGGATATTAGCTTTTTCTCGGAATTAAACAGTCTCTAGACTTTTTCTCTACGCAAACTTAATACAAAGTCTAGAAAAGTTAAAAAAGATACGAATCACGAGCCCGTAGTAATTAGATAAAATAATTAAGAACAAATTGTCGTTAAAAGAACATTGACATCATTTGTCTTAGAGCAAGCAAGCTCGCCTGTCTTTCATCATAACAAATTATCATACTTATTAATTTTTCTAGAAACAGGCCAATTGTAATTTAGATATTCTAACACCATATAGATATTTGTTATTGTAGGATATCAAGGTCAGTTCAGACAAAAAATAGTAAATTCAAATAGTTAGAGGATGAGTCACTGGGATGAGTATATACCTATATGAAACAAAACGGATTACGATAACGGCATAGTCATTGTTTTTATGTCGTGTAGAGAAGCGATATTTTTGTACTTATCCAGCATTTATTATAAAGATTGCCTTGATACATAGCGAAGGAAAAACTTTATGATAAATCATTTCCAGTGACATTTGGTTAGGGATAGCTGATCTTCGTTGCTATAAAAAATCTCAGTAGTTTGTATGATAATACAGATGTTTTATTATTTTATTAGCTTCACCGTTGAATATAAAGTGGGGCTTTCGGTTTCTGGCTTGACAACTGGAAGAAAATTTGATAAAAATAAAAGGCCTTTAAAGGGTATAAGTCAGATAGATTGTTAATGTCAGAGAATGCATGTGTACCTCGTTACATTCGAAGTATTGATTAATGACACCATTTTATGATGTTATAATGATTTGTGAAGACTCAATGACTCAATGAAAGTTATATCTCTAAAGAAATTAAGTCTTAGATAATGGACATTTAATAAGATTCTAGTATTTTTCCACGATATCAAAAGTATAATAGACGAATTTGAAGACATCAAAGCTTCAGTGTCTAGAATTTCTTTCGTTACAATAGATGCTCGGTCTAATCTGTCAAAGCGAAATAGACTGCACTTTCTTTAGTCCGAATACAAAGCTTATCTTTGAACTGAGATAACTATAAACAATGAAATACAGAAAAATTACCTCAATGACAAAATTAGTTTTTGCATTATTTGGCTCGTTCATGAAAATTTTATGGAATAGTCATTATTAATATCGGTCAAGTACAGTCAAGGATAATATTAGTTCTAAAAATTAACAAACCAAAATTTACGGTGTTTTAAACATATACATTATTATTTTTCAGATTTTCCTTTTAATATGTACCTTATATATATATATATATATATATATATATATATATATATATATATATATATATATATATATATATATATATATATATATATATATATATATATATATATATATATATATATATATATATATATACGATATTAATATAATATTCTTATTGACCCCTTTCATGTTATAAAGTATCGGCTCCTGCTCCGATAGACCGGAGCTTCCGAACTTCCGATTGATATAACACCGTCAATTCCGACATTGACTCCGACTTTGGTTCCGACACTTTTAAATTGGAAATAAAATTGCAGGTAAAAACAGAGGTGTCAGAATGGCACGGTCAGCTTGTACAAACATGTTGAAACGTGTCACACTAGGAATACCTCTTTCTAGGCGCCTTTGATAAGTCTATTTTTCAAGTACAGGGAACGGTCATTTTTGTTTTTGTTCGTAAGTTTAGTTATGCATAACACATCTACCTGCTGCTACCCTGACTCCGGTTTGGACCCCAGTTCTGATTAATGAGCTACGACTTAGGTTCCGTTAAAACCACCTTCCCAATATCCCAATATAGATGAGGGTTCATCACAAACATTATTTTCCTTGCTATAAGTCCTATAAATTAATCATCTATTTTTTATTATGAAGTAAATACTTATATCAAATAATATAATTTTTATTATTCAATTTCAATATAACACAAAGAATGAGGATTTACTATATGCACATTGTTGATAGTTTTAATTGAAAGTAAATTGTTCGTTGGATTTTCCTAGAAATAAATGTTAGTCTTATTTACTCAATCTTGTAATCTACATCTTTTTAAATTAAATTTAACAATCTTTACTTGTTTTAGATTTCATACGTTGAGTTATTGCACACATGTACTCGTAGCTAAGTCTGTCTGTCTGTCTGTCTGTCTGTCTGTCCGCCTGTCAAAACCATCCTTCTCTAGAACGCGTGGAGGTAACAAGTTGTCTTGTTAAAAAGTTAGTGGAATATTTATTCTATATACATATACCTAAGAGGTCAATTATGAAGCGTCACCATAGAACCATGGAAATGATGCTCATTATATCTACACAACCTAGGTATAAGTTAATAATAATTTATATATAACAAGCAACATTTTTCAAATTATATTTGTCTTTTGTTTTACTTTTTTTTATATTTCAGCCAAAATATTTTCATTATTAGTAAAAATTTTAATCTGCATTTAGGCTCAATATAAAATCTTGTAAATCGCGCTGTTAAAACTTAAAAGTTTCATTTGGGTGGAACTGATATGAAACCTTTGATCTCTAAGACTTCGAACTTAATATGCAGTTTTACTAATACTTGTGAAATTCCAATAAAACTGAATATACTTATTTTCAATCGACTGTAAAGGAAGGAGGTTATATTTCTATTTTTGTATGTATACTATACGATTATGAATGGATGTTAATGTTTTTTTTTGTTGATAGATCATGTTCCAGAAATGGACTCCCATATAAATGGCAACGGATTCACGAAGTGATGTTTTTGAAAAATAACTATACCTAATTGTTGACAAATATACGTATTAACGCACTCTTTTTTATTCATGCGCTAAATTATTTATGTTCTTTTTGTCTAAGTTTGTCTTTTAAAAATATACATTTTTCGTAAATTTTCAAAATTACAGGTCCTCTGGGAACTATTACTTGATTATATAGTAGACTCTTAGTTTTAACATACAAACTTTGTAACTTGCAAAGTTTTTAGCAATGTACAGGTAAGTGTTATGGGGGAAAACACTTTTGTGAATTAAAAGCAACGTTAAGGAAAATTTTCACAACCAACGATATGTGAAATTATTCATAGCATAACGTTTAACACAAGCAGGGAAGTAGGTAGAGAGTTATATATTTGGAAAATCTGCAAATTATCACTTATTTTTCTCTCAAATGTAGTTTTCAAATTTGTCATTTTTTTACATAATAATAAAACAATTACATTAATCAATATATAGGTGGAGGTGACGCATGGTATACAGATAACAAATAACCAATGAAATGAAATTTTACTCGTTATAACTTGGAACAATATACTCGTAAAGTGACAGTGAAAGGCAGTTCCCAGTAAAGTTGTTTGTAAGACAGCTAGCCAGCCAGTGAACTGAGTCGTCGTTACCCACTACCGTTGACCTTTTGACAGACAAATTTTGACGTAATATATATATATATATATATATATATATATATATATATATATATATATATATATATATATATATATATATATACAAAAATATTTACGCGATTCATTGGGTTGGGCTTAAAAAGAGTTGACTTATTGGCCTTGACTAGTAAAATTTGCAACTCATCAAATCAGCTTACATATTTATGATAGTTCTGATAAAATATTTACTGCAATTTACTTAAATTTAGACAATGTGTGTTATATGAAACATTATAGTTAAATAGCTAAAATAAAATAAAATTTAAGTAAATACCGGCATTTCCTTCACTATCATTATTTAAAAGTAGATAAAGTCAGTTACAAAATTATAAAAAATAAAAGTGGTCAAGAGCGAGTAGTACTCGCGTAGAGAGGGTTCCGTACCTATTTCATAATTGTAGGCTGCTGATGATGTAATATTTTAAATTTTTATATTTTTAGTATTTGTTGTTATGGCAGCTACGATAACACATATTTTTTGAAAATTTCAGTTTTCTAGCTATCGCGGTTTATATATAGCGTGGTGACAGACATACAGACAGCGGCGGCTTAGTAATACGGCCATTTTTACCTTTTACTCACGAAAACCCAAAAATTGTACTATAAAAATTGTAATTGCAAAAAAATAATAAGAGACATTACAATAAAATTCTAAACCCAATCTTGCTACAATCTCGGTGTGGATTGATGGACCCACCAATAAAAATGTTATACAGCTAGATGCTGGTGATTTAAATAACGACATGGAACATACGCAAAAAAACATATAACTTTTGAAGGAAATCATAATTTTATTGATCTTAATTTATAGTTTTTTAATAATTTTTTTTGTGCTTCACACTCCGTTCCCCGTTTTCTGCCTTGCGAGCTTTTGCATTTTGAGAGATGAAACTCAAACGTGCGCTTTGTCCCGTTACCAGAGCGATGAATATGAAAAATAATTCACTCTCCCCTAGTGGAAATCGAACCCACAACAGTCGAGGTCAGAGCCAGATTCTATTCAGTTACGCAACGACACGATGGCTAAATCAATACCAATATTATATTTACATGTTGTGTTTATTTAATTATTTGTCACAAAAATATCAAGATTTATACATCCATACATTTATAAATATACACACATATATAATATATATATATATATATATATATATATATATATATATATATATATATATATATATATATATATTATATATATAACAGTCATCACATTGTCTTCTGTCTAGCTTATGTAATTAACCACTTGTCACTATTCTCTAGGAGCTCCATAAATTACTCAATTTCAAGTTTAATGAAAGCCACAGCGTCTAATTAGCTTTGGAGATCCAATTTTTCTATGTTTATTTGGAAAAGATTCTAGAACTATTATAGGAAAGTGCATGAATAAAACATCTCGTTTGAGTAAATGAAAGAACGTAAATTTTCGGAATGTTCATCCCATTTATTTTTTTCATATCTGACTTGAATCGATATTTTCAATATGATATGAAATAAATATATATTGTTATCCCAAAGTCGAAGTATATGGTATATTTATATGTATATTCGTGTGCTAAGGTATTCACAACGTAATTGGTAACTACTGGAAAAGCTTAAAAATTTTGCTTAGCGTACAAAATTAATATGAGTATATGATACAATGTTTATATTGTTGATGACAGAGACCAACACGTGCTTTATATGGGCGTATACATTTAGGTAAATTTATCATGTACATAATGTTGTTATGGGATTTAGAATATGAGAGGAAGTGTCAAAACCAATCAGCAGGACTTATATATGTGTACTTAGATTAGAAGTAATTACTCGTCAGGTGGTAGAACTTGATTAGACCAAAATGACGTTGTAAAAATTTTTATATATCCTCCACATGTGTCTCCAAACTTGTAACCATGATATTGTATATAGTGACAGCCAGTAGAATTGAACAAAGTATATTTTACCTCAAGACCGTTGTTGCCATTGTATAGTCTTAAACAAAAAACATGTCTATAAAAAGAAGGATCTAACTTAAGCTTCGGTCGGTAAATACTTGATTCACTTGTGCTTATTTTGTTTTTAAATGATAAATTTGATTTATATAATGGAATAACCTTATATATATATATATATATATATATATATATATATAATATATATATATATATATATATATATTATATATATAATTATATATATATATATATATATATATATATATATATATATATATATATATATATATATATATAAATATATATATATATGTATGTATATATATATATATATATATATATATATATATATATATATATATATATATATATACTTATATAAGAAAAAGAATAGAAAAGTCAATTCTATATATTAATATTTAAAAGATATATTAATTGGCTTGGTTAATATATCTATCATAGAAGCTAAAAAAACTACTCTGCAGAATTTTTGTCTGTCGGTCTGTTTGTTTATTTTCCCTCTAATTACGCAAAAACTACTGGACAGAAATTAATGTCTTTTTATATAGTTAATCGCTTACAGTCCCGATTCATATAAATTATAGTTTTTGTCATGCTAATATTTCGTAGCCTTAAACAATATAAAAGATAGTTTTTATCGAATGAAAATTAAAAATAATGACTGTTTAATTACGTCCATTACTTGCAAGTAAAGGTAGTTTTATTCCATTTTCACTTAGTAACAGTGGCAAATAGTAAAAGTTTGGTAAAATTTTTTTTTTTCACATAAAAGAAATAAAAATATTTCCACAATCTGGCTATATGTCACTGTAATAGTTACAAGTCATTTGATTTACAATTATTATAGTGACATTTACCTATCAGAAGTTAATTTAGTAGTTTTTGATAGAATGCCATATATTAGTAGGTAACTTTAAAATCACTTCGGAAATCAGTATTATGTGTTGAAAAATCTAAAGAAATATTTTTAACATGACGGTATTTATAATAACTGTCAACGGTTGTCACGTTGGCTGGATTTTTTTAAATTTGTATTGTCGATATATCTTTAATACGAGTATATCTTCATACCATGGACAAATTTGTAGTATTGAAATATATAAAAGTCAATTATGTTCACAAAAAATATGAAAAACGTATTATTCGGTCGGTTTATATATAGCTATAAAGCTCTCGTCATTGTCAATATAAGCTGAAAAACGACTCAGGGGAATTTTCTTTGTTTGTTTGCTTATCTTTACGAATCACGTTAAAGCTACTAGCCAGAAATAGATGAATTTCACTATTGCAACAGCTTTCGTAAAACAAATTATAGACCAATAAACTCAAATTACTTTGATTATCTACTGCAGAATGTATACATTTTGACGCGAACAGCTTAAAACCTAAATTAACATATAGAGTAGTTGTCGTCCTGACGTTCAATGAGGTTTCCGTAAAAAAAAATTGACGTATTTTAAATACGTAGACTCCTTGTAAGTGAAGTTAAATAATAAAATAGATTTTGACGAATAAATTATTTATTTTCTTTGTAATATGACCATTATTTGAGTTCAAATATCATTTTTTTAGTATTATATTAATATTAGCATTGGCGATATTGAAAATAGAAGTACGATCTCCTTTTTAAGGACTAGAATAAAAAACGCTAAAGAAATATAAAATTAAATAAAAATTCAAATTAATTATTTTAATAATTTTTTATTTTAATAGTAGGCAATTTTAAAACTTACGCTAGTATAGACAGTAAATAGTTACATTTTAAACGTATTTCTTAAAACTGACTTTGTTTCTCGTTTATAATAAAATATTAAATTAATAGAAAGATTCATTTAAAATATAATTAAATTAAGTTTAATTTTAAACTTTTTAAGGCACATTTGTTGTTTTTTGACTTGTAGAGTGACGTAATTGTTTTGGGTTATACTGTGTTTGTAGCTGGAGTGTGAAGATAAGATAGTGAGGCGACTCAAAAAGTATTTGCATGCTTGGATGTTTATTACATATATTAATAATGGATTTCGATACTTACTTTGTGTATAAGTAAAAAATATTTTATCATTTTCAATATATAAGTACATATTTTCTAGTTCAATTTGCGATGAAAAGTCTATTTGAAAGGCTCTTTCTTGGAATACAGTGTTGGAATAGAAATGTTGCTATATTATGTATTCATGTTAGAAATATGTACGTAAAGATTATTATAATCAAATGAAGGATAAGGATAATTTAACTATAAGTCTACGTTTGGAAAAAGGGCTATTTACAGATTGATTGAATTAAATTAGCTTATGAAATGTGAGTTCTTCGCTTTATTGATTTTAGCTTTATACAATATGACTTGTATAGCATAGCGAGCATGCATCAATCGCGTGTTTTGACATAAAGTATTTGTGTGGCAGTCTGTCTGCAAGTAGGGTAAGTATATAATAACAAGTAAAACAACATTTTATAACACCTTCTTCGTGTCATCCTCTTCTCTTTTACTTTCGTAATTATAGGTCCTATAGGTATATTACTACTAGTACTATGGATTTTCTCATCTTGGCTTTAGCTTTTAAGAAGAACAATCTGATGATATACATATATATAGAAATAAATTAAATTAGCTTCACGCTGTATCCATGTATGCACTAGGCAGGATAGGCAGAGGGAACCGTAGGAACCCAGTGTTAAACCCTCCATTCCCCGCTTTCCGCCTTTCGGGGCATTGCGTGTTGAGTGGTGGAACTCAACGCCGCGCTTATGCCATGTTACCAGAACGAAGAAAATGAAAATCATTAATTCCCTCCGAGTATACCCACAATCCGTCGCGTTTACAGGTAGAGGCCATGCCTCTGCGCCACGACGGTCCTCACACACACACATATATATATATATATATATATATATATATATATATATATATATATATATATATATATATATATATATTATATATATATATATATATATATATATATATATATATATATAATATATATATATATATATATGTATATATATTTCTTTTTTATATTATGCGTATTAGCTTGAGCTAAATGGGCTATTTGAATAACGAAAAGTCACTCTGAACAGAGCAATGCATACTGTTGCTATGAAAATAAGCGACAATGTATAAACAACATGAATTTACTAAGTAAGGTTATTTGCCTGATAAAGATGGACGCTAATTTATGCATCTATAAACGAATAATCATAATTGAGTATCTTTTACCACAGGCTTTGCTACATAAGCTAGATCGAAAGTAGCTAAGAGCTGTGTATATACCTAGCTATATATATTATCGTAATTGTTATTTTTAAGTGTAGATAAGGTGGGCTATATCAAAACGATTGATGTGATGTAATCGTTTTTTTTTAGTTTCACACTGACTCCTGCAAATATCTGGACATTATTACTGTAATAATTATAAATAAGTACAGCCTAAGATTTGCAGAATATCTGTATTTCAATACGTATTTCTTTCTGTTGTTTTTGTAGAACCGAGAAGATGGCGTTGAAATTATTGTTGTCGACAAAATTCTTTTCAAAGTTTTCTTTTTAAATTTCTATACCAATATTGAGCAAAAGGTATTTTTGAAAGTTTCTTTTTATTATAACTAAGCAACTTTTTACTCGATTTCAATAGCAGGTCAAATCTTGACAATGACCTATTTCCTTTGTGAATCAGAAGGCTTTATTGTCAGTTCTAAAATGTTTCGATGGAAGTTTATTTGGAACCTTATTTAGTCTTTGAAATTGACAAGTACCGTCACTATTTTGAAATATATTTCAGTAGTATCAGTTACTTTCAAATTTACCTGACAACTTAAGAAAAATTAAACCTTTATATTCACTAGTAAACCGCTCGCGGCTTCGCCCGCTAAGTAAACTAAATAGCGGTTGGTTTGAAATTTTATACATACGGCATCATATTGTAATTCTTCGTTTATATCGTTAATATCTTTTACGGATTAATACTGTATAGCTAAAAATACGTTAAAATAAGATTAGGAGAGAAATAGGACCCATAATTTTATAGTAATTTGTAAAAGCAAAATAATGTTCTTCTGGGTAATATAAACATATAACATCGCGGACTTTTTAGTCTATGACTATTAAAGAGATAAAACCCCACCTAATCCAAATCCCATGTGTATATTTTGTTTTAACTGAAAAGGTATTGGCAGTGTTTTCGGGGAAAGCTAGTTAAGTTTAAGTTTAAAGTCAGTTTATTCAAGTAATCATATGGTATGGGTAAAACAATTTTATTTGAGCAAAAACTAATATCATACGTAGGTGCGTCTAACATGTTTAAAATGCCACAATAAAATATTAGAATGAAGCAAAATGGAGCCCAAATATGTTCATTACTTTACGTCTATTTTTAACAAATTCAACGTATACTTAGAAGCTCCCATTCATACTGTTTCATACACGTTTCATATACGGGCTTACAGTGAAAATCTGCAGCTAATTGGCCCGTAGTATAGGGATCGTGGTGAAATATTCTTTCTATTTGTATACACTCGTTTTGTGTAAGCTTAAAGCGCAGTTTGCAATTTACTCTAAGCATGTACGAATATTTTTCCTAGAAAAATAAAACATAGGTGTCATGAATTTATGACCTGTTTACGGTTCTGTTATGATATGTGAACTCCATTGTCTGGCAAAAATCGGTGTTTGTTATAAGATATTGTCGATTTCGATTTTTATGAAATTAAATTATTTAATAAAAGTAGATACAAAGCCTGTTAAATTATTAACGGTACTTACTTTGTATAGTCGAGTAAATAAATATGCATAAATGCAACCTTTAACGATTTGGAATAAATTTGAATACACTATTATTTCAAATTTAAAATGGAATCTTCAATGACTAGATCACTAGAGAATAATTAAATCAGACGTCGTATTTACATATAATGGCTCATTTGAAATATATAATATAGATAAATTCTGAAACATGTTGGAATGTGACAAAAATAGCTATGCATTTCGCTGATATAACGGTTTTATTTTATATTCACAGATGAAACTAAATAACAACTAAATAAAATTTTTATTTTATTAATTTTGGTCAATTTAGCAAATAGAAGTCTCGGAGCTGTAGCCATTTAAATTATTGTCTTAGTCAATTAATAGTACTAATTAATTTTTAAAAGAAATATTTTTTAACAATAATTTTGGATTTAAGTTACAACCCAAGTAACAAATATAGCTAAAATTTGTACGAATACGATTATTTAAGTAAACGAACTTTCCCATGTAATGCTTACTCAACTCGCGAAAGGTCATTTAGTCGTCTGATACAATTCAGGCTACGTGACAGCTAACAAAAACTGTAATCTATCAAAGTCACCTCAAAACTTATCATATAAGGCACATTACGCACTATATTTTACTGTTATTTTCTTATATTTTCATTGTGTAAAAAGTACTTAAGGCTACAGCTTTACGCTTTTTTCCGCACATTAGGGCAGGTAGAGATAATCTTTTAAGACACTCACTTTCCACTAAATTTTCGAAACATTGCGTCTTGATTCGCAGAACTTAACGCAGACAATACATTTATATTTTTTTAATTAATCAAAACTTCCCAAATTCTATTAAATAGAAGGTAGGTTAGGAAGGTTATAGGTATATGTGACAAAAACGCAATAACTTTGTCAATCGGGAAGCGGACAACAGAACTATGTAAGACTACATCTTATATTTTTTATTGTCACTAAAGAGTAATAAATGACTCTCACACATATTTTACGTTTGTATACTTTAAAAAGGCTAACAAAATTTCATTTTATCTAGTAAGCTATATGATGAAATATCGAGGGATCCACCTGTCTCCCTCTATCTTCCTGATGCTACTTTAATGTCATTCACTTTCTATTAAACGTTACAACCATCTCTAAAAAAGAATAAATTCGCTTGTTGAATAAAGTCCATAGTAATATTTTTTAATAGCCAAGTTAGAAGAACATAGCCTTGAAACTGTCTACAATTGTTTCAATACCAACGGAAGCAGAGATCGAAGCGTCACAGTGTTCTACCTGTCTATTCCGCAAAGGAAATAACGTGGAACACAATGCTCTATGTATATCATACGTTTATTATGAAAAAAATCCATCTAGTATTTCAATTTGTATTCATTGAGGCCATCGTGGCGCAGTGGGCTAGCGTTGGTGAACACGTTAGTTATTGGTTCGTTATCGGTTCACGTGGGAACGGATTATTTGATTTCGGATTGTTTCAAAAGATGGATAATACCTTTTTAATTTTGTGAATTTGAGTATGAAATTTATTTATTAATTATTGAGTAAGGAATATCTCACACGTTTTTAGGGTGAGGGGGAGAGATCAGGTAACCAAGAACGTCAGTTCAGTTAATTAAGATGTATGATGCAAAACTCGCATACTAATTTTTTTTTATTTTTGTTTTATTATATCTTCATCTCCGTTTATTTTTCAAGTAACCTTTTATCATTAGAACTTTTAAGTACTTGGAGGCTTGCTAATTTATTTTTTATATTGGCAAAAAATGAACAGCCTTTTCTACACATAAATATAACACATGAGTACATTCCATTAGCTAATAAAGTTTCCACATTTACATTTTAAACATGGAGTGAATTTAAACCAATAAAAAGAATACAAACTTGATATATATACATACATACACACACACACACAAATAATACGGAAATAAATACAGATATATAAGATGTGCTTGAAAAAAACTATAAGTATTGTGCAAATACAAGGTATTTTTTTTTATTTGGCATATTTTGTTCCTAATCTTATTTGAAAAAATCATTTATATTGCAATGAAACATACCTATTGCGCCGAAATAGTTGTCATATATCCTACGAGAACTAAGAATAAAAAAAATCTTGGCGTAATTCATGTTTGGGGTAGGAATGTAAAAGGTGTGTCTAGATCGAGCATTAAAAGGTGGATATTGTCTGTTCTTTATAGTGTATATATTTATTTACCGCATATGAAAGTTGGGTACAAAATTTTAAATTAACTAGTGGCATATATTTGCAATGTATACTCCCGCTGCTGTAGAAAGAGCATTGTTTACTGAGTCCATGGGAGCAATTAATGTATACATATCTGGAATAACTTTCAATGTAAGCCCATTTAAATAAATGCCTGTTTGTTTAATCTCATATCATTTTAATATGTTGTAGGCTAAATAAAAGAGTATCATTTATAGTAGGTAAAGGATATATTCTTATTTGAGCTAAATAAACATATATATTTGGATACAAATTAAGTTAACAACTCTTGGAAAGTTTAATTATACTATACCATATACAATTGTTTAGTTACACAGTAATAAAAAGCGACTGAAAGGGGCTTAGTGTGGGATTATAGATAAAAATAAATGTATCAATTGCACGTCACACATACCAATGTATATATTATTAGCCTAATGCTAATATTAACCCTGCGTTGTTCACTTTCCAGTTTCTAGTTCGAGAGTCAGATTCAGTAGACTGTCTGTTGAGAGATGGCCATACATTTTGTGAACATTTACAAAATAATACTATAGTAATCAAAAAAAATATTTTTTTCTATATTATTAATTTTAATTTTAATTTTAATGGACCGGAAAGAAATTTAACAGTTGCTCTTTTAAATATCATTATTACAATTATTATTAAATACAAAGGTCATACATACAATTCCAATGACATCAATTCCACACATTTGTATCATTTAAATATTCCTGAACGGGCTTTACTCACGAGCACTGTTTTAATATTTTATTAACATTTCTGAAAAGTAGATTGCGGATTTTAATTATATTTAAGTACATTACATGTTTTCCTCTATATTAACATTTCCGCTTTAGTAAGACAAAATATAGTAAGATAAAATATTTGGAATGTTTACTTAAAGTGTACGGGTGGGTATAAAGGAAACTTGTCTTGGTCTTGACTAAATCATTTGATAAATTGAGCGCATACAAAGTACCATCTGAAGTGAAACTCTTTTGGCAAACTAATTTTTAAATCTTGTTTATATTTACACTAATCTAAAGCTTTAGATTTTCGAGACTTAGAGGGAGGGAAAAAGGAAGATATTTTAGGGAATTAAAATGATTAAAGTGTCGGAAATTTATACAGATTATAATTTTTTTCTTTTAATTAGTTGTTAATAAATAATTAGTTAAATAAAAATAATTCGTGGTTATTCAATATTCATTGATGTACTAGTGACCCGGTCGCGGCTTTGCTCACTTGATTCTAGACTTACTCTAGGTAATATAATATGCATTTATTGTACTTTCATTTATGTATTGTTTCTTAACCACTTTGTCTATAAAAAAAATTTATGATATATTTTATTTGGGTGTTAGAATTTCGCGCGATTTCGGTGTCGGTAAAAAGATTTTATCCTGTGTAAATTTCGATCCCGCTATATCCCACAGGCTCTCGGAAAAAAAGTTACCCAATTATTGTTCCACAGCGTCTTCTATCTTCTAGTGATAGTTTTATACAAATCGTTTCAGCTCTTCCAGAGATTAACTCGGACAAACGGAATTACAGATAAACCGATAAAAAATGTAATAATGTTTTTAGTAATATGTAAATAACTATATGCACTCGAAAGAACTTAGTGGGTTTCAACACTCCAATTTTATTTATATGTGTATATATATGTTGATATACAAGACGTACAAAAGATAAGCCGATGGGAATCGTGTTATGTGGACACTTCCCCATAGTGAAAACATCCCACATCGTTCGTGTCGCATTATTGCGTTCCATCTGCAAACATTTTACCGACATGCGCACAAATTACTTTTATTTTTAATTTAATTTACAAATTAATTTTCACTTCCATAAAACATTTTGATAAAAATTTGAAATAGAATGTCATTTTCCGAATTAAATGCGACATGGACCTAGCTTCAACGTTATATAGGCCACTATAACCGCTATACAAAGGTTAGTTTGTCAAATTATAAATGTATTCGATAATTTTAGAGTGATAGATGAATAAGTTAGTACCTGTAGACTACATCGTTGTACAGAAGTATAATATTTTATTTATAATATATTACAATCTGTCGAGGCCGTGGTGCAGAAGATCAGTCTTTGAATGAGGACGGGATAGTTATGGGCCCCACATCCCCACTTGAAGAAATCAATTACTCGCCTTTCTCTTCTCTGGTAAGATAAAACGTAGTGTTTAGTCCCGTCACTAAACACAACACCTTAAATTAGGGAGGAGCTTTCCTGATAGTGGGGTATCAAGATATATTATGCTATGCCATTATAAAGAGCGAAGCTTAATAAAAAATGTTATTTTCTTGTGTGTTTTATCATATAAAAATATATTCTAAGTATGACATAAAACAAAGCTTTAACGTAAAATGTAGAATATCGCGTGTTCAACATCCTATATAAAGGATTTGAGCAGCGAGCAATGTAAATGTAGTATTTTTACGTGTCACGATAACCGAGTAGACGCACTGGAGATACGGAAGGAATGTGAAGAGCGGGGACAAGTTGTAAACATGTTATACCGAAATAGACGTTTACATTACCAGTAATCTTTATTCAGGATTATATATACAATTTTCATTATTATATCGCAAATCATTGTTTGTGTGTAGTGCAAGCTTGTGACGGAGTATATAAGTATTTTATATATTGTTTATACACAGACATATTTTTTTAATTCAAGCAGTACTATTATTGTGAGTAAAAGAAACAAAAAGCAAGATTCAAACAATCACGAAGTTCGTAAATGGTTTCCTTGGAAACCTTAATGTCACGTACATATCCCTTAATAATCACAATAATCACAATCTTGGACAACATTGCATTTTTTTAAAATTTAATTCCACTTATTATAACTTCAATTTAAATTAACTTAATATTAATTCATTGAATACGTTGACTATGAATATTATAAACTTATATACAAATCCTGTATGCATTGTGTTTCTCTTGATACTTTTACTATATCCAGTCTTCGCTACAATATGCCAGGGTCGATACTAATACCATTCTGTGAACAGCAACACATGCATCAACTTAGACAAAGCGTTGCTAATTCTGTTACTGAGTGAAGGAAATTCTTTTTTTAGAATTTAATTGAATACTACATTTATTTATCGTACTTAAGCAAAAAAAAATTAATATTTAATTTTGGTTATAACTTCTTTTAAGCACTATTTTATTCTAATTACTTGTATCACTGTAGAGTTACTATTAGCTAATTTCTAGAACTCAATTTAAAAATGGTATTTCTAAGTATTATCTCAAAGGGGCTTAAAATTTATATTATTTATTTTTATTTCATATTAGATTTCATCTCCTAAGGACGGCAGGCATCGAATATTGTAACGTTTACTTGTTAAATTCCAGTTCAATTGTTGTAATTTACTTTTATTAAGGAATAAAAGCGAACAACAATAATATAATCCTATATAATGGTATAACATACCAACCTGGCGAGCATTATTGAGGATGTAGGCTACTTTTTGTTCTGGAAAAACAAAAGGCACAATATGTTTCACAGGACAGGAGTTGTGGGAACAATATGCTTAATTAGAAAATAATGTATATAACTTGATATAACCGCAGCATTTTACGTTCTATATCAATTCAATTAAGATTTAGACAAAATAACAATTTGGCTCACAAAATAAAACACGTACTGTTGTCTCGACCTGTTATTACATTACACACGTCATTATATATATATATATATATATATATATATATATATATATATATATATATATATATATATATATATATATATATATATATATATATATAATACATATCTATTTCTAGCATGATTATTACTTATATATAAATGAAAAAAAAATGTTTACCAAAACAACCTTTCTTACATATCATTCTTACAATTGATTTAAAATCATCAATAAATCTGCATTGTTGCAATTGTATTAAAACGTATGATATTGTGACTATAAATCCTTACATTGGCTGTCATATCAAATAATATTTAAGAGTAAAGCCACCGCTTTACAGCTCAAAGTCAATATGGAGTCCATTTCAAAGCGAGGCTAAACTCGGAAGGAAGCCAAACTGCCAATAACCGAAAATATAGCAATCTTTTGTTCTCATTCAAGTTTTGATCCCTCTTTGGAACTATTTATATTTTTTTATGGCCAATCGAGAAAGATATATTTTTAGTAACAAATAACGCTTTTAGGCTATCAGGAGTAGTAGATCAGCATATGAGTCTAAACGCGGTGGTTGTGGTTCGATGCCCACTGAGGAGAATGAATTATTTTCGCTTCCGCCACTCAATTTCAATGGCTCAAATACAGGTGGAAAGAGAACATGGAGTGTCTTGAAACTAGAGTCTCTCTCTCTCCCTCTTTATTTACATAACTATTGCGGAAACATCGTAAAAGCAAAAAATAAAACACATAAACAGTATATTTTATTAAAACAAGGTTTCAAATATTTCTGACTCAATAAAACAAGAAGTTATCGTGGAAGTTTCTCTCATATCTGACATTTTCTCTATCAACTGTTAGTACTTACATTGTTGACGCTCAAGAAACAAGTATGAACTTTTATGCTGAATAATAGATTTTATTTGCTATGATTTAAACAAAATATATATAGGTTCTAGGTATATATTGCTTTATTATACACAATAATAGAATGCCACTTGGCACATTTTGGTATGAACTATAAATTGTATTCTATTTTTGACAAGGAAACAATTTTTTTTATATTAGTAGATGCCCACAACTCGTTAGCTTGGACTTTGTGATTTCTACCCGATTTCTATTTACTGATGTTATCTTAGATTTTCATATATCAATGATCATCATTACGCACAACAACTTTTACTTAAGAGCTTTTTTCTTATAGTTCGCTAACTATCTATCTATTGTAGTTCTAGTTTCTACATAAGGTGTTTCAGATCCTTGATTCTACTGTCTTTGGTAAGTGCTAATCACGCTCAATCATTTTTGTTATGTTATGGTATGGTATAATAGCATTACATTATTCTTTTTATTCTTCTGTGGTTCTGCATCTCTGCATCAGGTATCAAGCATATCTTTGAAAATTATTATAGGCCAGATCCTGTCCTGACATAACAGATATACATTCATTTTCGATTTTATTCTAATCCGTCCAGTAGATCTTAAGATGTGTATGTGCAAATAAACAAACAGACAGACAAGAATTTAAAAAATCATAGATTAATATTTTAACCTCACTGTATAATTTTATCGTTAAAATTTTTTCAATGTGTGATTTATAAGTATCGACGTAAAATAAATTTCCTATAATTTAAAATTAAGAATATCCTTAATGCCACTCGAAATTTTTAAAGGCTGTCTATATTTGTATTTATAAATTTGATCAAGTTGATTTTTATATTTATTGTCAAACGACCAACGTAACTAATTTAAAAATAATTTTTAGTAAGGAGCTTCCAACAGTCATTACAGTTGAAAATAAAGGGCAACTTCCATTTTTCCGTCATTTATAGGAATAAAATTACATATGATACGATTATTACATTTCTTTTGCATTCGAAGCTAAGGGTCACGCTGTCATTAGTGAACCATTACTCAATTAAATTATATAGGTGATTTATATTAAAAGGCGACTTCCTACTGCGCAATCTTCTCTAGACCGTCCTCTCAAATTTTATGCACTTAGCATATTTGGCTCGGATTCAGCATGTTACGTACCAAAAATCGATCCTCAATAAGCGAAAAGGTGTGGTATGTCTCAACAACTTTGAAGAAAAAATATATATTATAGCACCGATTTTTTTTATTTGTGTCCTTTAAACATTAAACAAGTCCGTGATAGTGATAATTTTTCATACAGACAAACATTCCCGCGAATGCGAATGGACTTTATTCAGGCATTTCAAACAGCGCATCAACAGCAACATAAGCATTCTTTATTATAATTACTAGAAATAAAGGGCAACATTTACGCGTGATAGGATAAGGAGAGATCGTTATTAAAAGCTCTTTTCACTGCGTGTTTGGAGTAAATGTACGTGAAAGTGTGATTGCGAGCTTAAAGTCTTAATACGAATCTAACACCAAAAGCTTTTTGGGCGTCTAATTAAATATGGCCGGGTGGCATGTCAGCTTGTATTTGTAAAATATTTGCATTTCGTTTGATGTTTTTATTTATGTGTATGTACATTTTTTTTAATTTTAATAATATTGTTGATTCTTATAAATTGAAGACATGGACGAAGGATTTTCATGCATTTTTTTATGTAAATAACGAGGAACCTTGACTTATTACTAATTTGTTAATTTGAAACAATATTATATGTACCAAATTGTCATTTCAAAAAAGATAATATATATTTTTAATAAAATCTTAAAAGTGAAAATGTTTATGCCTATATTTAACAGTTTACAGCTTAAATCGATTAAAATCCTTTTGTAAAACTTCGATGAACAAATTTAAGCTTGAAAGCATGCCACCTTTTTCCACGAGTACATTGAATGACTACTGTTATATACTTTTGACAGCCTTTAAACACGACGCTGTGTGCATAATATTTATTAATGCATAATATTTAAATACGGGAATTTCATTATACCTGTATTTGTTTTAATTTAACGTCAATGGTACAACACTATCATAAGGATTTATTTTGAGACAATTTTCTTCCTCATTCATTCATATAAGTGATTCAGCATTTTGGTAAGGCAATATTGGAATAGTGCTTTGCTAGCTTTCACTAATATGGAAATAACGAAAATATATTTCTTGCCAGTTGCATCTTAGCTTCACGCTTCCCGCAATTAGCAGGGACCTAGTGCCAAGACACTCCGTTCTCTGTTTCCAGCTAAATATCCTGTCATTGGGTGTTGAGGAGTAGTATCCAACAGCGCGTTTAGTTTTGATATAGTGGATAAATGAAAACAATTTATTACCCTAAGTGAACATCAAACCCATAACCATCGTAGGACAGTGTAACCAGATAGCCTTAACTTATATGTATTTCATTTCATATCATTTGTTATACAAATATTTAATTATGTATGTTAAATTATAAATATACACATGTCATTCCTGGTGTATATATGTATATATTATATATAGTAGGCACTGATTCTCTTAATTGATGATGTGCTGTCGTCCGAGAAACCCATAGAGCTATATCAAGGCTTAATTGCACATATATAGTTCGTTACACCAATAAGGTTGTGTTTTGGATGAAACTACTATATGTAAGGTTCCATTTATTATACAAAATTATGAAAATGATTATTTCGATTTAGTCAAATATTTAAACACATAATATAATTTATTTTAATGAAGAAGGAGGTTCTATTATATTAATCTATGTACTTACTATCGCGGCTTTACGAATTCTCTATGCGGAAATTGAAAATATAATATATTCGACATTAAATCAACTTTTCCTGTTCACGTAAAGTCATCGTATAAAATATAGTGTTTCAATATTTATTAATTTTCCATATAAAGTAAGTGAGTGAGTCAGTGAGTGTGTGAATATAAATTTAACAGACATAAAATGTATGAAAAAGGGAATTGTTCCGAAAGCGTATAACCACCAGTAATGAAATATATGATTCTGAAGATACAGTGGCAAGACGGGCTAAGGGAACCAGAATAAGCTCGCACGTTTGGCGGTTCACAGCTCAACGCTCGCTGCGACTTTGTACCATGAAAGAAAGGGGTATTCAAATATCGCCGACACGCTGTTGATGTAACATAAAAAATACATTTACACAATATAAAAATACTTTTTGCTTTAATTCGGTCTGTCTTCAAAAATAAATAAAACAATATATATTGTTTAGAGTTTTACATTAAAATAGTAGCACATTTTGAGATTATTTAGTATGCAAAGCAAATAAATATTTACTTAAGTTGAATATATATCTTTTTTTATCTTTATCTTTATATATCTTTTTTTATATTTTCTGCTTCTTCTTTATATACCTTTTTTATCTTTATATATCTTTTTTTTTTAATTATAGCATTTTTAATATTTTGAAAGTGTTTAAAGAACAGTAAAGAAAAAAAAATTAATTTTCCATTGTCAAAATATTTAAACGTTTCCTATAAATATTTTTATATTTACCATAACTTAGACTGAATTGAATGATTTAATTGAATTATGTCCCTGCTCTGTTAAGATAAAGCACGCTGTAGAGTTCCACCGCTAAATATGTAATGAATTCAGGCGAGTCAGTCTGTCTGAATACTCTCTATCTACGTCTACAATATGTGGTCATAAAGTGTGAATTAAAAAAAAAACTTTTCCTTTTTCGTGATCAAATGAGTACAATGTATCTATAAAAAAAGATCACTGGAAATTAATCATGACTTTTATTTATATTGTATATGAAAAGAAAATATGAATCATTTTATTCATCACGTCCTCATTGTTTTATTTGAAACAATGTACATTATTAACATACGAGTAGAATGTATTAATTTCTTACTCAAATTGAAAAGTTTTTTTTATACATCAACGTTTTGTAGTTTATACATTTTTACATATTTTTTTTAATAAAAAATGTGAAAGCTTATTTTGTCACAGGATATATGACAGTAAATTACGTGGAGAAATAGGATTACTCGTGGTATGTTTAGAGACTTTTGCCTTTTTTTGTTTTTATAAACATTTTATGTACTCTATTTGATTATTGTTTATGTCAATTTCATATTGCCTATACGAAATAACCATAGTGACAAGTAACTCCTTTCGGGGCCAAAATACTACTGAATTAAACTAAACCAAAGATTTAGTAGAAATATAATAAATAGAAGGTTGAATTATTATTCTTATTTTTAATTCATAAAGTTTTTTATTTGTCACTAATTAAAAAAAATCATTATGTTCCGTCACCCTCGAGTTCGTCTCACTCAGAACAGGGCTTATTGAAAAAAAGTATCAGTACTCGCACTTACTAGTATTCGCACACTGAGGGTTCCGTATCATACGTATTTCATAGTATTACGCTGAGAAAAAGACTATTTATAAAAATTGACAAGCTTGAATCTGTAGTCATATCCAGTCATTTTGTATGTTTGTATTTAACCACAAATATAAGTTTGTAACTGTTTCTTTCTGAGTTATACTTGTAAATGATCAAATTTAAGATTTTATCCTTTATATATTATACTGTACTTACTTTCCTACCTAAAGCTTGCTATAATATGCACTCATTTTGTATGATAAAGTATGTAATGGCTTTTTTCTGGGATACACCTATATATAGATGATAATTTAAAAAAAAAAAAAATTTCCTTGGTTGTTCTATAAGTTCACAACTCTAGGATGACGAGAAGTGTCCTGTGGTTTTGATTACGGGGCGATTTTTATACAAAATGCAAAAAAATAAGCACAACCGCTATGAGCGGTCCTTCGATTGTGTCGACTTAGAAGTGATTACGTTTTATTTTCTGTGATTGAAAATTTTATAGATTTGAATATTTTTCATATTAATTTAAGCTGGATTCTTACACGTAATTTTGAGAAAATGGTCTTGACAGACAGACAGACGGACAGACAGACGGACATCAAAGTGATCCTATAAGAGTTCCGTTTTTGCTTTTGAGGTACGGAACCCTAAAAGAAATCCTTTATTATCTTTAAAGGATATTTGAGTATTATTGTATATCGCTTTGACTAAGCCGGAGTACATAAAAATGACAAATAATTATGCTTTGTGCTTTGTTTATCGTCATAATAATTTCATTTAATATACGAAAATCCGTTCCAATGGGAAAAATTAAGCAATTCCCCAAATTATGGAATGGTATTGACAACTTTGATATAAAGAGATAATAAACGAAAAGAACAATAGTTGTTGTATCATAACTATTATGGATATCTTTGGGAATGCCGTATAATAAAAAAACTTAAAATCATAACTTTGTTCACGGAACCCAAGACATACCCAGTCCAACAAGTCCCCCAGACCGGGGAACCCAAAATATTAATAAATATACCATTTTTTCAATGTACGTACCGTCCTCTAATCTAACCTAAAGCAATCACGTATATGTAACAATTTAAATTGTTGAAAGTCATTATACCAATTAGTAATCGAAATTAAGAAATGTATCTATTACCTTATTACAGCTTTCTACATCAAACGCGCTTAATAGCGTCTCTAGTTTCATATTATAATACACCGTCATGTATCAAGACTGTTGATTTTGAATATCAATTGTAACAGGCCTGTGCACTGTGTTAGGGTTAATTGATCATGTAACGCTGAGCTGTTTTGGTGTATCATGAATAGCAGTTATAGCATTAGTATCCTTCACATCGTGCCAAAATGCAAACGTCATGTGAGTGTGTGTAACTAAAAGGATAGCCAAATTTTGTCAAGAGTGTATTTTATTCGTGCTTCTTTTGAGATGTGACTCGTAGATGGTTATTTTGGCGTCGAACTCCACTCGGGAGTAGAGTTTACATTTTAAATATTTATGTTTCAAAAGTCTTTCGTTAGAAACACCGCGATATTGGCTCTGTTAGTCAGTGTATTGATTAATGACTGACAAAAGTTGAAATTGAGTAACGGAACTTAATTTGGTTTGACTATACTGAAAAATGTAGACATATATATAAAGATAAAATATACTCTATTCTATTCACTGTTTTGAGCTCAACGCCTCACTTTATTTACTAGTACAGGAAAACAGGAAAAAGAAAATAATTTATCCCCCCAAGTGGGATCCGAACCCACAATGTTGTCCAACTGCGGCCCGTACAAATTAACGCACATAAGTTCAACAATCCAATTGTTACAGATATAATTTTTGTAATCAGGCTTCCTAATAGAAATATAGCAGCGTTAGCATTGCTGCAGCTTAACTACTAAGGCTTGTCCCGCGGGGGAGTTAGGGTAAATTGAATTCAGTAGTCACAGAAATCATATCTATTATTGATCAAAGCTTCAATTTTCTTTTTTCCATTCCATTGATTTTTCTATTCTAGTACCTAGCAAAGTAAACCAAAACCAATTATAAAAGGAAAAGATAAATTTATCTTTATTATAGTCACTAAGTGACTTTTGTGAACAAACATCCGTAGAGTTACAAACGTTATATGTTTTAAACACCATTGACTTCGCACCAATAAAATGTTGTGACACTTTTCTTAAAATAAGCTTAGACTTTAGAGAGGAGAAAATAGTCATCTCAACTGTCCTGTATCTTACGACGTTCGTTCTTTTACAGAAATAGTACTTACAGAACTAAAAGTGTTGCTGACAGCTGCATTCCCTGAGGCCGGCAAATAAGAGTTGATCATTGACTGTGTATGTGTGTGTGATTTCAAGATTCAACTTACATGCACGTATATGATCATAAATAGTTTCTTTAGGTTGCCGCATCTGACTGCAAACACTGCAATGGTTATAAGTTCGATTCCCACCTGAGGAAAGTAATCATTCTCATTTGTCTGTCTGGCAAAGGTACTCTAACTAAGCTCATATTGGTATAGAAAGTGTTGATACTAGACTGTTTCTATCTAACCTGCCGAATGTGTTGTAAAACGAAACCAATTATTACTTTTTAAATATATTATTACTAATATAAATTGTAATATGCGAAATATGTTTGTATGCAAAAAATTGCTAACTTCTTCTTAATTTAATGTTTCAAAAAATACTGTACTCATATTTTATGTAAGGTGTTCATTACTACTCGAAATGGAAGTTTAAGAATAATAAGTGTAGCTATCTAGATAGCTATCTATCTATCTATCTATCTATATTTTTTGTTATTCTATAATATACTTAATGTCTTAGAATTTCTTATTATAACAGACATATATTTTGATTTAGGATCAGGTTATCTTTATTATACGTGCTTAGAATTAATCTACATAATTATATTCGTGTTTAATTTCCTTTGAGGACAACCAGATAGAATTTCCATATATACTGTGGTAACTTTTGAGCATTAACTTTAATAGTAATTGTTACAAAAATATTAAAAGAAACACAATATAATGAATGAATAATTTAGTACTATATGAAAATTCGTATCCTTTAATAGTTATGTAATAGTGAAGAATGAATTAGTGTGTGTGAGTGTGTTATAAATTGGAGTACTTTAATAGCCTTTCCTTCTATATTTATAACTATATATAAAGTAAAAATAGAAATTTCTTTATTAGCATTAACTCTTAAATATATATATATATATATATATATATATATATATATATATATATATATATATATATATATATATATATATATATATATATATATATATATATATATATATATATATATATATATAATATATATATATATATATATATATATATATTCCCACTTCCCCCATTTCTATAAATGTTATTTATTCTAAAGCAATGACTAATTAAAATAATAATCAAAAATGAAAGAGGCACAAATAACAATTTCTATTTAGTAATAATATTTGTTAATCCTCAATCGTCTAGTACCAGTAGTAATAGATAAGTACCCTATAGTCATATAGGGTACTTATCTATTCTATTTTAAAGAGGCAAGATTTATTTGCTTTTTTTAACAACCATAGTCTCCGGAAATTGTGGACTGATTTGAACAATTCTTTTATCATTATAATCCTGCGTTATCTGTGATGGACATCTACTTATGAAAAATTTAATAATTTATTAAATAAACGGGCTAGCTTGAGAGCATCCGTCATCCGAGTGCGTGCCCTGTGTAATTTGTTAAAACTATTATAACTATTGTAATATATTGCGAAATTTTTCCTAATTAAAAGTCCGCGAGAGCTTTATTATATCAAAATAAAAAGAAAAATAAGTATGTTTATTTCGGTTTCAACATTTTATACCTATCGAAACTATTTTAAATTTTTTTTTATTACTATTGTACCATAGGTCATAATTGCAATTTAGTGTATATGGTTTAAGTAAATTTACATCTTAAAAATTATAAGCGAATTAAAACACAGCGCCGATACCATCGCATTTTCAAGATAATACTTTATATCTATCTTTTCTTTGAAATAAAAAAAATTGCTTTAAACATTGTATATAAAGATATCCTGTATTTTGTCTGTTACTATCGATATGATATTATTTTTATAATGAATAATATTTCTTAATGTAACCTACTAAAATACGAATGTACTAAACCTCGATCCACACATTTTGTATGAAATTAACTACAAATATAAGTTTGTAATATACTACATATATATATATATATATATATATATATATATATATATATATATATATATATATATATATATATTATATATATATATATATATATATATATATATATATATATATATATATATATATATATATATATATATATAAAACTTTACTTACATATAATACTTTAGAGTAGATATAAGTACCTATACTGAAGATGAACGAGTACAATGTGATTTTATATTTTTAGAAGCGAACGCAATTCAGTTTACTTAAGCAGTGAAGCCGCTAGTATATTATATAAAAATCACTATATCTTTTTAAAAACTTTCACTTTCCAGTATTATTAAAAATAAAAACTAACACAATAAGTAGTATATAATTTAATCTGAATACAGAATCTAATTTTACTGTTGTTTTGTTATTCCACGTTATGTTTGAAAGTCAATTTCATTCCGCGACATTTATACTAGCTATCTGAAAATTGGACCAAAAACTGTCACGACATAAATCTGTATAAAACTGAGCATTTATATAGTCAACCTCTGTTTGGTTTGATTGCGCAATGTTCACATACGGATATTTTAGAGCCAGGGGAACATTGTGAGAGTGTATTCAATTTACCTTACTGTCTATACATTTGTGCTGCATTTACAGAAAACTAGGTATGTAAAATAGTATTTTATATTCATGATATTTTAAGTCGATTTATGAGATATAAATAAGGTGAGAAGGGTATCGTCTGTGGGTCCGATTTACACTTGGTTGAATGAATCATATTTATTTTCTCTGGTGACACGACAAAACACAACACGTGAGCTAAATTGGACGGGAAATTGTGAATGGAGTGTCCTAACACTAGGTTCCCTCAGACAGCTATATGCGGGATATAGAGTGCTAAAAGTATATATTTAAGAGTAACGTTAGATTTAGTATCAGGCGACAATTCGGCGTGAAGTGAGAATTTGACACATTGTCGGTTGAGTGGCGGAACACAACGCTGCTCCTGGTCTTGCCAGGACGAATAAATCAAAATAATACATTTCCCCTATTGGATATCAGACCCACAACCATACAATCATACTCTGTTTAACTACACCACGGTGGCCTCATGAGGACGGCTTTTATATAAATAAATAATACACAAAAAAATTTTATTCACAAAACATAGATCAAAGTTATGAGCAAGTAACAAAAAGGTCTAAATGAGGACTGTTTTAATTGACCGAATCGGAATCATGCAGTCTCTTTCTTTGAGAGTCGCTCTCTTTGAGAGCAGCGCTTAGTGTGACAAGTAAAAGATATCCGACTGCATCTCGTTAAATACACGAAGACACAGTTACTGTCCATTGTTGCATTAACATCCTACTTCTTTTTTTTTTTTTTTGAAGTTAGTACAAACTGACACCATTATTTCAGTGTGTTTTAGTATAAATGATACATATATGTTATTAATATAATAATCTTATTCATTTTCATTTCTCCAATCAAGGATACATTATGATAACAATTATTAACAAAATATGATATTTTATGATAATTATAGAGAATATCGTAGTATAGGTAAACTTTTTAAAAAAGACTTTTCAAATAATCTATGGCTCTTCATTTTTAATATATTTTAAATTATTAATAATTTTACGTGCTTGCTAACAATATATAAAGTACCTGCAAAATGTTATATATTCGTTATTGACGTAAAAGAGAATAAGAAAAAAAAAATTACATTTACATCTATTTATTGAGAGGACATATTGTAACACAGATAGCCTACTCGTAGCTAGTAAACACAAACAATGCAATTATAAAATCAATAGTGATCGATATAAATGATTGCAAGTGATTGTGAGTATTGTCTTTCTATTCATTGATTAATGAACCGATAGTGTAGTACAATCTGATACCGAGGCTAATTGAATGCAACACTTACAATTGATCACTTGACAATATAGATTTAAAAAAAAACCTTTAGTTAAGTGTTGTTTTTCAGAGGCATATAAGATAAGATATTTGAAGCTTACACAATCGGTCCGGTTGGAAATGCTGACTCACGTTATTCCCGCCACACACACACACACACACACGGTCTCAGCTGGCGGAGATGATCCGATGAGACAGAGACGCTTGGAATCAAACGTAATTTAAGTATTTTGTTATCAACTGATAATATGAAGCTTAATTTGCTACTGCTTTTCAAAATTTTATCAACATTATTTTAATAAGCATATTCAATTTTAGTTGATTGATTTTCATGACTATTAGATGAATTTATCTATGAGATTTTGAATGCTTTGAAAACTTTTGAAATATCCAAATGGAATATTTTTGCACGTGGCAGAGTAGGCAGAGGGGATCGTAGGAACCAAGTGTTGAGACACTCCGTTTCCCACTTTCCGCCTTTCGAGGCATTGCGTGGCAGGCGTGTTGAACTCAACGCCCCGCTTTATATACAAATGAAATAGAAAAATAATATTTCAGTTTCAAATTTTTCGCTTATCACAACTATTTTCTATTGTAGAATATGTAAGTTATTATAGATTTTTAATACTTTGCAGCAAACTTCTCGTATGGTCCTTTGATTAATTTTTTTTGTTAAAGTGTAAGTAAGTGTATACTAAATAATAAAGCTAAAAGTAAATAGTTTTTTTCGAATGAATATCCACCACCTAACCATACAGTATTCTGTCTCTAACATTTGTAAGAAATGGACGAATCGAAGAAGGATATATGCCCCTATATATATTTATGTAAGCTACACAGGTCGTCAAAACGTTTATACGTTATACGGAAATATTTATGAGAACACACTGTAGTGTCATATGATAATATTCAAGTTAAATGTTGACTATTATAGGATTATTGTCCAATAGTCGTATTAGACATACAACTGATACAATACGACGAAATTTCCAAATTGGGTCAATTTATTTCGATACGATGGGCGCAGGTAGGTATGCGCGATAGCCCCCGTGTGCTACGGACGGGGACGTCTGCGACCAACCGGTGTACCTTACAACGTTGAGTTGTTTTTTTCCCAATTATTGATTTTGTTTAAGTACAGAAACTTAGTACTCACACTTATTATATATTGGTATTCTATAATTGAAGAAAAATTACTTGAGCTTCTTTTTCCACCAGAGAGGTCACCTTGCCAATGCTATCTGGTGTTCTGTTTTCCTATTTTGTTACATTTTCACCAAAAAAGCTTGTAAGTGAATCAGATTTAATAGCGGTAATGGGTAATATTGTATAAAACTTAACATTGTAAATAACAAAAAAGTCAAGACAAATTTATAACGAATATTTTTTTTTCAACATAATTGCTGTCATTTGGACCTGCCAAAGTGTAAGCTGTTTCTTCATGGAGGGTGAGGGCGAAGTCAATTGAACCCTCACAGTCCCCTCAATTACTATAAAAGACGTATTCGTAATGTAAACGTGTCGTAGGTACCACCGTTTTGCAGCAAGTTCGTTTATGTATGTAACAAAATTATATCACCCACATGACATATCAAATTTTTCTGAGAATACCATTATAATTATTAAAATTAGCAACTGTGTGTTGTGAGAGTCCTATAGGCTATAAATAGCCTATAATGATTATATAAGATTATAAAGTATTTAACTTATTTCAGTGTTTAAGTAAAACAAGTATTAAGAAGATTTAATTTTTTCGCAAACGGAAATTATGTCAAACTACAAAATCAGCAATACGTCCCCAGTGACCCAATAACTGGAAATTTCTTTGACGCATTAAATGTTGCCTGATGAGTCACACCTTACGGCGCCTTAATTTGTAAAAAATATTCATGAACTTTTACGTAAATAAACTTTTTTATTATACTTATGCATAGGTCCACCTATCTACACAATTGGGAGTAAGGCAGACAGAAAAATATTATATATTAAATGGCTTAACCTAACGCTGTGATTCATCAAACGAGACAAAAATAACTGTTATTTTTATAAGCATAACCAAACCTCCAAGTGGTATTTCAATCTGTAACCATCCATTATTCAAGCACTTTCCAATTCCTCTTCAGAGGCAAAGGAAATTAACAAATTAGTACTAAATTCGGCAAAACGATCTATATTGGCATGTCCTCGTATTATTAAGTAGACATTGGTTTATCGGCGACTTGTTTTTGTCGCTGCCTTACGTAAGTTTATATGAGTTATATAATATAAATGTTACAGCTATTTTATGTGGGCAGGATTGAGTTGTATAATTTTGGCTCGATGGAAACGAGAGCGCTCGCTCGATAAATTGTTTTACCTTAGCTCTAGCGCTGGGCATGGTAGAACCATTGGCTTAACAATCTAAAAAGAAATGTATGTAAATCGCTCATGAAGTTCATTTGAAGTTGTTTGATTTGTTTATTTGACATACCTAATGAAAGTTTTATATAAATGTGGTCATATCTTAATGCTATAACAGCCCAAAAAGTCCTTACCATTAATCATATAAAGGACAAAGAAAACACTAGCCTTTTGTTTCCGTCATTGTATTATGATTACTATACATTTTTGGTGACGCCGGAAACTTAATTGGCTTAACAAAAGCTGAATAAAAGATGGATGTTTAATATATATATATATATATATATATATATATATATATATATATATATATATATATATATATATATATATATATATATATATATATATATATATATATATATATATATATATATATATATATATATATGTATATATGTATATATATATATATATTTCTTCTCTCTCGTTCCCTCATTGCTGATGAGACATACATGTAATATACATATGGATGGTATGGTGCGGTATTTACTTTTTATTAATAATTTTTAAATGAACTCGGTGACAATTAAAGTCCACCGACAGGTTTGTATTACAAAAATCCAACTTGTGATTAGATAATCAAGTAAGTATCTCACAATTATATGACTCAGTGACACAACAAGTTGATGAAATTTTACCCTTAGGAGGTCTATATGTAGACAGATTTGCTAATATTAACTATGCATGCATTATACTAATTAGACCTATGTTCAAATTTGCCAAATATGCTTATTGACTACAATCAATCACTATCAGTATTATTATAGACCAGATGGACGAACTGAATTGAATTACTCGCATTGTATTGTACGTGATTGTTATGCATTCAGTAAATCTCTATTGTACAATTATTGTATTGGTAATTCAAAATTACGTTACACACTAAGTTCATTATATTTACATTAGTTTTTATATTTAAATAGTACCTAAAATATTGTTTTGAAGGAATGCTCTTTGTAGTACTGTTGATCGCGCAAATCTCAGAAACAACTGCCCGTTTATCGAGGTAAGTCATTTATTACATCCCCTTAATCAATATAAGCCACTGTACCGGCGGACCGAGTTCCCTAGGCACTTATAATATGTCACGTGTCTTACATAATAATTCATTGTTATTTTAATTTGTCCATGTGGGCATACGTAAAATTTTAAATACATTCTCTGGATTTGATCGGGATTTAAGATTTCTTCAACACGTGTTGAAGATTTTAAAGACTAAAGATTTTAGTAGAAAGCGAAATTCTCCACTAAATTGTCCTTGTTGGCTCACATGCTAACAGAGCTTTAGGATATAACAATCGGATTCTTACATTACTAGAAATTCTAGAACTTCTGAATTACGAATGGGGGCGGTTCCTTGTAAGTTGGAATATTCGCATACTATATTTTTTTAAATGTTGGTGAGTTATTTCTAACGTTAAAGGTCAAGTCTGCAAAACATTTTTCATGCTGTGGGTAGAGTCTTGCAAATCTAGGATAACAAGTAGCCTTTGTCAAATTGTACAGTTTAACTTATCAATAAAATAGATATATAAGCAGAAGAAGGACTATATATAAAGGATATATATGTAATTTCTCACTGTCATGCAATGTCTTTCCTTCACAGTGGAAGAATGCTTATGTCGTTCCGTTGCCTAAAACCTCAAATCCTGGCTTAGCCTCTGACTATCGCCGTATCTCCATTTTGCCTATTCTATCCAAAGTTCTTGAATCCATTGTTTATAACCAACTGTATTCCTTTCTCTCCTCATTCAATCTCCTATGTCCTTTCCAGTCCGGTTTTCGTCCATTACACAGCACAGTTAGTGCACTACTGAATATTACGGAGGATATTCGGTGTGCCATGGATAACACCAAGCTCACCGCAATGGTACTACTGGATTTCAGCAATGCCTTTAACTCTGTTGATTTCGGCATACTTCTTGCTTCTCTTCGACATGCTTCTCTTCGTGCAGTAAACATTTCTTCGACTGTTATAAACTGGTTTCACTCTTATCTTTTCGGCCGTCAACAGTGTGTGAAAGTTAATGACTAGATCATCATCGTCATCTTGGCTAGATCTCACTGCTGGCGTTCCACAAGGTGGTATTCTTTTTCCTCTTGTGTTTTCTATTTTTGTAAACAGTATTTCCAAAGTCATTTTTTCTCCTTACCATCTGTATGCAGATGATTTGCAGCTATAACAACATGGCTATATAAATGAATTGTCCGAAACCATCAATATTTTAATTTAAGATCTAGCTGCTATCCAATGTTGGGCTGAATCTTTCGGGCTGTCAATAAACCCATAAATATTACAAGCAATCATAATCAGTAGTAGCCGACTTGCAAGTAAAATCAATTGGAATTCAGTACCTGCGATTATGTATTCTAGAATTCCAATCCCATATTATGATAAAGTGACAAAATTTGGATCTAATTTTTGACTGTAATTTGTCTTGGACATCCCACACAGGTGAACTTAGTAAACGTATGCATTTCTCTTATCGTTCTCTTAAACGTCTCCAATACTTCCTTCCTCATAAAAAAAAATAATGCTAGTGCAATGTCTTCTCCTACCAATACTTGACTATGTTAATGTCTGCTATTTGGATGTGACTGAGGAGCAAATTAACAAATTAGAGCGTCTTCAAAATCTCGCTATACGCTTTGTTTACGGTCTTCGCAAGTATGACCACGTATCCCATTTTCGAGCTCAGCTTAATTGGCTCCCTATTCGTTTTCGCCGTGATATGCATATCCTTTCTTTTCTCTTTAAAATAGTCAACTACCAAAACTTCCCTCCTTATCTACGTTCCCGTTTTAAAATCCTTCCCTCTCCTACACGCTCGAGGAGGTCTTGTGTTTTGCCAATGCTAGACATTCCAAAGAGCAATACCAAATTCCTTCAAAATTCCTTTTCCGTACAGGCTCCACTCCTTTGGAATAAAATCCCTAAGGCTATTCAAGAAAGCCAATCAATATCGTCTTTTAAGTCGATATTGAAAAAACATCTAAATAACAAACTAAACAGTATCTGAAAAGTCTTTAATTTAACTATGTTTTATTTATATTTTATTTTTATGTGTTTATATTTTATAGTCTATGTATATATTTATATGTATTTGTATAAGTATATGTCTATTCACTTGTATGTATGTATGTATGTAAGTATGTATATCTTCTATACTTTATATATTGGAATTTTTATTTAAGTTATTTTTACTTTTATGTAATTATGTAAATTTTTATCTTTATATTCCACCATTTCTGTCATCTCGCTACTTACTGGTTTCACCCACTTTCACAGGTTGGCTGGAAGAAATCTCTTCTAGAGATAAGTCCACCTTTTATAATTATGTAACTATAATAAGAACTATACTAACTAACTATACTAAGAATATTATATATATATATATATATATTTACATATATATATATATATATATATATATATATATATATATATATATATATATATATATATTTACATATATTTACAGCCATCAACCAAAAACCAACGAAATGGCAATGGGCAGGACACATAGAGAGGAGAACACATGGCCGTTGGGGCAGAAAAATTCTTGAGAGAAGTCACTGGATGATGCTCGTTGACGCTCCTCACAGGCCTCCTACTAGGTGGACCGATTTGGTCAAGGTCGCCACGCCACGCCACTGGATGCGATGGAGATCCTTGGGGAAGGCCTATGTCCAACAGTGGGCGGTCAACGGCTGTGATGATGATGATGATGTGAACCAAAGAACCATTAGAATTTGTTACGTAAATCTTATAAAAGTATAAAATTTAATTAATTATAAAGGCACATGTATTATTTCAAATGATTCAATGAAACTGTCACTCGTGCTAAGAGAATCGAATATTACTTAGTATTTACGTCGATTGAAACATCACTTGATAATATTGTTCGCGTGTCGGAGGCATTATCGTGCAACCATTATGAATTTGTAAGTTAGCCTGTCGTAGATTTAGGTTGTGACATTTTAGAACTGCACTTTATCAATAAATTTATAATATGAAAATTGATGGAAACGTGTATTAAGCACTTTTTTAGCATCACACTGTATGCAGCGGGGTATTATGGGATTGAAAGGCTCGCTCCACTCTATTTCAAATGTGTCATTGTCAGTAATTTATAATTGTAAATGTGTAAATTAAGAATTAGAAAAAAAATATCCTGCTGAGTTTCTTACGAATCTTCCCAGGTCTGTGCAGTTATAGAACAATCATCACTACATAGTAAGCTGTCTGTCTCTCAGCTTCAATTATATTACCAAACAATGCTTTGCAATTATATTCTATTTGTGTGTTTATTTGAATGTATAAACCAAGAATAGGAATGACGTTAGTAGTTTTATTTTTATGTTATGTAGTTTTGTTATTATATTTACTATACATGGTAACGTTTTTAGTTAGATATATAGATAAAATTCCTTATTGCATACACAAAATGAAATTTACAAGTTAATTATTAATTTAAAGTTTTATTTTGTCAGAAAAAGGCGACTACAAATAGAGTATATTTACAAAGTAAACATAAGTCAATCACATCAGAACTCAATGAATTAGATGAATTAAATATAAAATGACTACCTGAACCTTTTAGTTATATTGAAAAGCTTAGTTAGTAATAATAGTAGTATACAAATAGAAATATTGATTATTTTTGTGTATATAGATATTGCAATAACATGGATGGAGTAAGTTACACTCGGATATTGAATTAATAAAATTTACACTATATATTTGCGGCTAACGCTTCCGTAGGATTACTGCATTTAGTATATTATTAATTCAACAGCCTCTGACCTATTCGAGCGAAGCGAGTGAGATCTTATTTATACAATACAAATTGTTACGTTTTGTAATAAAGTTCGTATTTTTATTTGAATTCTTCATAAGTTAATACAAAGTTAATTTAAATAATTGATTATTAATTCATTATTATTAAAATAGAGGCATTTCAAATGTATGTTAAATAACACCAAATCGAAATAACGAATTATAAATTAACAGAATTGAGAAATAAGAATGTTTCTTTACTAACTTTTTTATATGGAAATACTAATTTAGAACTTTTTACCGAACTCTATACACACACTTACACAAAAGATAAGATAAGATAAAAAAAGCTCTGTAAAAGAACAAAAGGTAGTTCTTTAAAGCAAGAAAAGCAATTCTAAAGTAAAGAGGGAAAGAGCGATCGTTACAATTGTGTTGTAGGTGACACCGCTACTTCAATCGATTGCGCCCGTAATACCCTTAGGATTGGGTAAATATAATTTGGATAAATCTAGTAAGCTATTTTCCTTTAACGTTAGTTTTTAAGTTTCGAAAGGATTTTTTGATAAAAATATGGTCTAATATATTTCACACTATAGTATTGACGAGCTTGTGCTCGTATCTAAGACAATTTTACAGTATTTTATTTTAATGTCATATTATGATTTTAATAAAACTTGTAAACGATTATGAGTATTTTTTTACGATTTCTATGTATGTTAATTATGGATAAGATATAGAGTGTATTCCACCACAAATTGAATGAAGAAATATTTCGTTCTTCGCTAGGTCCTTTCAAAAATATACCTTTACTCAACCTTTGTTTTAGAATATCTTTTGTCAAGGAATGTTCCACTATTGTTGGCGTTTGTTCAAGAAATTTGCTTTTTAACTAAAATCAGATTTAGGGAGGGACGAGACTTATAATAATGAGGTGATTCGTATGCAAGCCTGCTCGAACGGAGGGCTTCTTACAAAGCTCTCGCTCGATTTGAAGTAACTTGGTTCCTATTTCAGATTAAATAAAACATCATCTTCTATATATATATATATATATATATATATATATATATATATATATATATATATATATATATATATATATATATATATATATATATATACTTTAAAAAAATTATTTAAAACTAGCGTTTTGACCCGCTTGGAATAGACTTATGTATTATGCATCTGTTATAATAATGTTCGTTCTTAATCACTTTATCTTCCAGTGAAAACCATATTAAAAATTTTTGTGTAGTACGAAAGACTTAAGCATACATCTGTGTGAAATTATAATTTTATACTATGTGTTAGATTTCCATCTTGTGCATACCGAGTCCCACTTGGGGAGAATGATTTGATTAATTTCCTCGATAACAAGATAAAGCGCGCCGTTGAGTACCGCGACTCAACACGCAGTGTTTCGAAAATAAGGCGGTAAGTAGGGAATGGAGTGTCTCAACACTATCTGTCCTTTGCCTATGATACTATATCCCCGACATGGATATTAGGTTTATGCTACGAAATATTGTGTTGTTTTTTAATCTGTACATGGATAAAAGTTAGCAAGTCGAATTGGACAGGTGAATTTAAAAACATGTTATAAATAAATATTAAATGGTGAATTAAATTTTTGCTCTCAAATACTTAATGTACTATACAATGACTTGAATGTTTATTAGTAAATAATTACAAGTTTCAAAATATTGAGTAAATTAAATAAATAATTTTATTATTAGGCTTACTATACTAATAATAGATTATATTTTTTAACATTTTACTACGATATTACTTTAGTAAAGTGATTTTAGTTCTAAATATATAAGATATAAGCGATAAGAGATTATGAGGTGCTTGTTATGAAAGCTCTTAGAGCGAGAGGAAGGGGTCTTAAGAGAGAAATTTCTGAAAATAACAAGAAATTTTCATCGGTTAGTATGTAGACACAGGTCATAGCTTCGGCTACGTATAAGCTCTTTACACTTTACCCACTCAAGTTAGTCAAATTAATTTAAGCTGTTTACCCAGTAAATATACCTGATGTAATGTAATAAAAATCACTTAAAATATATTTTAAGCTTTTTTTAAGTTAAGTTAATATGTAAAAAAATATTAAAATGTCTGATCAAATGTTATAAGCACAATAAATGTGAAATTATTTGTTATATAGTCAGAACATGTATGTATGTAGTAACGCTTGCCGCATATATAAACAAAAATAAAATTTTCAAATATAGTATAAAGAATAATTTATGCTATTTCTGTGATAAATGTATTGACGTAGATATTTCAATAATTCATAAAAAAATGTTGTGTACAACTTGTTATGACATGCTAAAGGAACATATACATGATTTTTGTCATATTTGTCAAATTTAGTTGTCTTTTTAAGAAGTGACTTATTTACTTAAAGAAAACATAAAAATTTGAACGCAGCGGGATTCAAACCCGCGCCTCATGAAAACCGTCCAAGCCCGCTGCGTTCAAATTTTTATATGTTTTCTTTAAGTATTTTTTCTATACTTGGTGTGGATTAACACTTTGAAAATCATCAAAATATTTAAGTGACTTATTTATTTAACTCAGCACTGTATTCCACATAAAGCATTAATTATATAGTGTCAACTTCAGTTTATAGCTTACCCAATTTTTATTAAATTGGAAGTAAATTAATGTCATTACGATTCATATTTCGAAGTTAATTTATTATTATATAACAGAGACTTGAAATATTCTTTACGTACTATTCGTGTGCGAACAGTAAGTAGGCAGTGATATGAATGTCACGCACTACGAGTATGATTTCTATACATTTGAAATTTGCATAGAAATTCTCCATTGTGTAGTAACGTTATTGTTGAAATTTATACAAAATTAGATTATTTTTAAGCTAAGCTAATTATTCTGCATATAGCAGAATAGACAGAGAGAACCTTATGACAGTAAACACCATTTTCAGACTTCCCCAGTTTCCGAATTTGAGACTTGTGTAATGCGGTACTCATAACGTGTTAAAATCAAATAATTTAATTTCACCGGTGCAGATCAAATCCACAACCTTCGCATTAACAGTCTCACTGTGCCGATAGCCTTAAAATATTATATTATTCAGGATTGATCCTTATATATATTTATATATATATTACGTTACTCTCATTTCAAATTTAAATTACGATACATATCTGATTTTTACATAAATAAATTCTTAAAATATTTTCAAGCCATGAACCTTTTCTATATATTATTTGATTTGATATAGTTTTAGTAACTTTTTAATATTTGCACGCTAACATTGGCACGTACATATACAATAAAATGCCAGAACGTATTTATGCTCCTTAAAGCAAGAGACTATTGTGACGAAAACTTGGCACTCTTAGCTTAGCTTTATTTCTAATATTAGAGTCATGTAGGTATGTCACAGTTATATAATATTGAACTTTTCTGACATAAATGTGCCACTTGCTTGCTTAAATTTGTGTGCAAAATTCAAGTTGAAGTTTATTTAAGATATTTTTAGTCACCGCATATAATTTTGCAAGTGTCGCTTTTAATCCGTTGGCAAGTCTCGTGAAAATTAAAAACTATATCTATTATATAAATAAAGTATATTTATGTACCATGGTTATAACCTAACTTTATACGTTGTTATTTGAATTTTAATTAAAACCAGAATTGATTTAAAAGAAATGGTACAATTTAACAAATCCATTTAAATATTCGGATTTAAATGTTTTATATATATATATATATATATATACAGAATAGAAAATAGGCTTCCTTCTATAAGCTTTTATAGTACTACATTGTGACATAAGTGATTCGCACTCTCCAATATAAAAGTCATCAGAGGAAATATTAAAATACAGAGAAAATTTTACAGCAGCTCTCTTGAACATTCTTCAAAATAAAGACCCGCCGCAAAGGCTTCTTATAGTAGCCATTACAGGATAAAAAAAACCATTCTTGTAATATTTTAGCAAATTTTTTTCACAGTCTCATATTTAAAATATTTTTAATCGGAACATCTTCAATTTTATAGATCACTTAATTATAAATCATTTTCTTTCTATAATCGATTCTATTTTTAGCGAGTCTTTTAAGTTTTACTTTGAAAAATGAAAATGATATTGACTATTTTTTATGTTTTAATAACTTCTTAAGAAATTGTAAAATGAGCTTTTAAATAATTTCGTAATATTGGATAGCAACATAAATAATATTACTTAAAAGTAAATTAAATACAGCTACTTTCATTAAAGTAATGAGATAAATCAGTACAAAAGTTATTTTGCCTTTTAAATGAAAGCTCAACACCAAAGCAGTGTCTTTACTAAGTAAACATTTACAATTTCATTTGTTCATCCAAACTGATAGTTAAGTTTAAATTAACAATGAACCTAGGTTATCGTACGTAAATGGCTTGTATACAATACGATGAAGCAGAAGGCGGATTTGATATTCTCTTATACACACACTTATATACTGTAACTGTTATTATTAAATATCATAATTAATAATAAAACTGTTACAACTATATGTAGCATGAATATTTATTAATAAGTACAAATAGTCCTTTTTTAGGTTCACGCTTTATTCCTAGCCAGGTAAATAGCAAGAATGGAGCACGACTTACAGCCCTGCATACCTCTCTCCTCTGCAACCTCTTCATATGCTCTCCAAGGGTGCTCTCTTCATACGCTTTGATTTTCCTCTAGTATCAGTATCAGATACTGGGTTCTCTAAGACAAACCAAGGTTCACCTCTACCTCTTTGACCACTTATTCTTGCATCACATTTCAACAATCAACTAAGCACGTTCTTTTTTATTATTACTGTAACATATTCCCTTGTGCCTACCATTCTATGTATCTCTTCATTGTAAAATCCATCATCCAAACTGATTCACCATATCCTATCAACACCTCATTATGTAGCGACCTATCGACCTATTCTGTCGTCCCATAAATGCAGTTAAAGCAGCGTTAACTCTGTTACCGGCAGCACCACATCATCCTCCATAGAGTACACTTTAATTACTTTATAAAAAGTGTAAAAATATCGTAAAAGAAACAGCTAACACCTTTATTTATTTAAGAAAATATATTAGAAAAGTTTACTAATAATACATTTTTTTAGTACTAACACACAAATATTCGTAAGATTGTACAACGATTTTAAATTAACGTTCCAGGACCTGCGGTGGTCAGTCTTGCGTTAAAGCTCAATTATTCCAAGTGAATGGATAGTAAATTTTCGTCACGGTTTCAACCACACTTAAAATCCAACGTAGGCGGCAATTGTAATAGCACATGTAGAGCTTTATATACGAATATGAATAGTTTCCTATGTTTATTAAACGATATTTATTTAATAAATAATGGAGACTGAAGAGGATATTTGTTGCTTATATGCAGGTTTTAAATAAATACACGTTGCCATCGTCAGGCATAATTTTATATATATACATAAACTCGTAGATAAACATATATGTTGCAAATTCAATTTCTAGTTAAACAATTAAATATTTTCATTTTCCCACTTTGGCACGACAGAACGTGGCGTTGAGTTCCGCCATTTAATATGCAATACCTCCAAAATTGGGTGGAATGGAGTGACTTAATATTAGTTTCTCTCTACCGACCCTACTATGCGCAGGATTATGCGACATAATAAATTGATAATTGACGATGGTCGTACCACCTCTGATCAAGAAGTTGACTATTGTTTTTAGAAATTCTTTGCTGATATTCAAGTCTCTACAACTAATACTCTTATATCTTCCACGACGGTCGCCAAACCATTACTTAAGAAGGGGTAGAAAAATGTAACGTAAATTTAAAATTTAAATCAGTGAACTCGAGACATTGTTAATTAAGGCATTTAAGTCCTTTGATATCAAGAAAATGTCAAGTGTATGGGGAATTTCGGTTAAACTGATTAATTATATAATAGACGCCATTGCTCCTCACCTCGCGACTATATTTTATAATTGTATAGGGTATGGTGTGTTTCCTAAAATTTTGTAAATGGGTATGACATCCATATTTAAATCTGGCAGTACAACAGAAAATCCTAACAATTTTCGATCAGTATCTGTGCGACTCACATTCAATTAAATTTTTAGAAAATTATTTTGATTAAAATATTACAGCATTTGGATGCATGATAAACAGTATGATTTTACTTAAAGTTGCTCGACTGCTGGCGCTGTAATAGGGCTAATAAAAAGTATCTATAAAGCTTGGGAGGAATTGCAGGATGCTCTTGGCTCGCCCCATTCTAGTTCAAAGGTATCAATGCTAATGAATAATTGAAAATTGTAAATTACCAACTTAAGATAAAAAAAAATTAAATTAAGTTCCGCTGAGTTTCCAGCGCCGGTTCTTCTTAGGTTTGAGGCGTTAATTTTAGTGAATCGGTGGTAAAGTATTCGACGGTCAAAAAATTAAGCTTGTATTTTGACTGCGGTGATATTGCTACCTAACTACAGCACTTCATCTAAACTACTATCGATCGCTTGTATGACATGTGTATAAAAATAAATGAATATATATGATAAGTCCCCGGCAGACATTGTATTTCCAGATAAGAACCAACTTAATAAATAAAATATATTAAAAAATCATATCGCTTATATAATACTATATATCATATGAGCGATAGTGCTTAGTTTTTGCCGCATTTTTACGAAATTCGAAGCGTAATCAAAACCTATACGTCAATTCCCGTTGACCTACAGGTATGAAATTAATCAATAATTTATAAGTTACAAAGGAAAAGTAGCCAAAATTGGAAATTATTGTAGTATATCACCATAAAGACTACCTACTAAGTACTTTTATTATACTTATTTCATTCCATAAGAAATCTGTGTACTTTTCGCAATCATGAAATTGATACGGAACTTTCGGTGTGCCAGTACCACTCGCACAGAATTGTCGGTGGCTCTACATAACATTAGCGACAGTTGCTCACCAAGCCCGCCAAGCCAAGCCAAGCCATGCTCGCCAAGCTGCAAGGTGGTTTTATTTCAACTAGGTGTTGCTTGGTGTAATATAATTGGTCTGGCCCACACCCAGAGTCCACAGAGTGCTGAGTAGTGTCTTTTCTTGTGGTAAGACTGTCCTTGTTATCTATCTATGTGTAGTGTGTTAAGTGTCGCGTGATTCATTGTAAGCGATAATCGAAGCGACATGATTAATTTTCCATGCCCGTAACCCACGTTACGCCCACAAACGACGTCACAGAGTAATCACGTCTCGGCCACCACTACCTGTGCGCCCAAATGTATGTTAATATTACTTCAGTTTTATTACAAAGGTAGATTTTATTGGATGCTTACAAAAGTTCATATGCGTACAATTAAAGTCTATTAAATTTTCAAATTATTTTTCGCATTTTTTGACTTCATTTCTTTGTAACTATTTATTTGGAAAATATGATAAATTTAGGATCCAAGATCCATTGTTGTTACTATCGTGAGTTAATGAAGTTTTGCGGCTTAGAAACTGTCTAACAAAACCGAACAGTAGAGCTTAACTTCAAATGCGTCAACTTATCTTTACGTTTTCTTCGAATTACTTGGGGATGTGGTAAATATAAAAATAATAATCATAAATCCATGATGAGATTTAGATTGATTTATATAATACTTAGTCTTATTATGTACTTTAGTGCATCTGTACTATAGTAAGACAGTCGAAAACGGTTCTATTATTAATATTAATTGTGACAAAGGTATTTAGGTAATGGTAAATACTAAATAGTAATAGATTATGGTTTTTTTTTATTATGTCTGCTTGTTTGTCTGTTTGTAATTGAATGTTTTTTTTTGTATAAATCTTATGCCTTGGCAGGACATGGGCTAGGATGTCGAAGACCAGTGTAAGACACCTGGTGTAATCATAGTTAAACAATAAATAATAAAATATTGCCTTAACATTACTTGTTTAGTTTGATTTCCATTGACGTATAATAAGTTAAGATCTGAAATAGCCAAGCTAAACTTTAAGAAATAAAGAAATGCCACCTTAGCGAAAGCTCTTCAGTATAGCGGACAATTTTCTTTGACAAATAAATAGCATTGAAGTATGACAAGTACTTCAAAGATATTGCGAGGCATTAAGAAATAAAATATGAAAAGCTGAGTTGATCGATGAAGTATAAAAATTGGAAAATGGGTTTTTTATTAATTTTAAACGTTATTATAATAATAAGTAGGTAATAAATATATATTCAAAGAAATTCTACGCCGCTCAATATGCTTTGCCTCAAAAATCAGAAAGCGGAGAACGTAGTGTCATGATACTAGGCAAACGGACTGTCTACCCTACTATGTGAGGCGTACAGGATGAAGCAAAAAAATATTTTTTGTGAATTTATAAATAATAACTATATTAAATTTATTACAAAAAAATAGTGTAAGTGTTAATTGTCTAAAATAAAAGTGTAATATCACACCAATGCAACGTCTCGCCTCAATAAGCTTTTCTCGAAACAGTTCTTAGTAAGGAAATGTGGACATTTTTTCATAGAATTGTAATTAAGTAATTATTTGTAGTTATTGTAATTAATAATAATAATAATTAAGAATATTGTTTGTATTTTGATTTATAACTGTTTTACATTGAATGTGATTGAAGAAAGTATCAATTGTGTTAAGTTACTCAACGTGTAAAGTCTACGAATTCAAACTTTTTTAAATTTTTTTTTTAAATATCATTTTTTAAGCATTTTTGAATCGTCGAAAATGCCTGCATAAAGCTAACACCGGCTCGGGGCTCAGTTCTGCTCAGAAGAGCCGGCAAGAAACTCAACATTTCTGTTTTCAATAAAAATGTTACAATTTTATTATTTAACAATAATATAATAGTACCAATGTCCAATGTCAATGAAATTGAAATATTTTTTTCCATACATTTATGACTTTCCATTATTCTTAGACTCAGTATAGGGATGTTACGCAGATGGTTTTAACGGAACCGAAGTCAGAGTCGGAGTTTATGATTTTAGTTTATGGAAGTTGGCCCCGGAATCTGCTAAGATTGCTAAGGGCGCTCATAAAAATATCGAATATGTTTAACTCAAAGAAAATAAGTTAATGACAGTTCCCTTTACACGAAAATATCATGTGTTTCGCAACATCCCCTGAAATAAACTTAGACTTAAGTCGGTTCTAAGTTGAAAATGGAAAAGAAAGACAGATAAGAAATGGAAAATTCGTGAAAATTAAAAAGAATTGCGAAAAATAATATTGCTTATACGCCCATAGTGAAAAAATACACTGCCTCTGGCAGAAAGTGAAAGTTTAAAGTCTTAATTCTAATTATGTAAAATTCTGACATCCTATCTACGTATTATACAACTTAACAAGAAATTATTGCTTAAATTCTCTTCTTGCTCTGAGTTCCATAATGCGAAAACTTCCCCAGAGATCAAACGTAGATGTTATAGAAATCACCATACACGCTTTGATCAAACTTATACATTAATGTCTTTCATAAAAATTGATGTGCACTCTTCATTGATGGCTGTAATTATTCAAATAAAATAATCATTTCCAAAATGAGAACGTTCAAAATATTTATTATTAATTTTATATAAGACTACATGACCCGTATGCAGAAAACTTTTATTATAGGATAGAAGCTCGTCGCAATTATATAATTTTACTAGCGTAGTTCTCTATAATTTCAGAACTTTTGTTAATTGTAAATAGTTGTATATTTGTATGTTTCATAAATATTTGCCTATTAGAACGTTTAATTAAGCGTGTCGTTTCTCTTTTGTGGATGACGGTGATTGAGCAAAGCATAGATTTTTTACAAATCTTAATTTGCTACCTTTGGCACTACGTTTCCTGTTTTAGGTCAAACAGTAAATTATGTTTCAACACACTAGCAAAATAAAACAATTTTAGTGTCTTCCAGTTTCTAATTTTAGCTAGTTTTATAAATTTTTAATTTCTAAATATCATTGTATTTGAATCAAAGTTATTATGATGCTAAAGATTATTAAATGTATTTAATGATAATAAATACGTGTTATTAATAATTTAATTTATTAAGTAACTTATTTTTTATCTTTACTTAATATATTCATGTATTTGCCAGGCAAAGAGAAAGCGCGACGTTCCACAACAATGAAGATAACGGCAATCGTCCCCTTTCAGAGCATTAATCACAGAATTCGACCTTCAGGATAAAGTCATGCAAAAATTATCGGTACTTTATTAGACCTCTACGAGAATAGCTACGGGCTACGAAGTAACACGGTTCCGCATAATTTCAATGTAATCGTTTATTTGTAATCTTTATATAGTTACTATTTTTACAATCCTATAAATAGATTGTCAATTTTGTATTTTTTTCATAATTTACAAGTTAAAACAAAATGTTTCTCTCGTATGACCGCTTACTTTAATATCATACGTTATATGCCGTCGGCTTAACTACTTTAAGAGTATTAAGGCTTATGTCGATTATCAACCGTTCTAAACACTTTCTGCCAACCATGCGACCTCGCGCCGTGTAATAGCACCTGCGTTCTAACAAAATGTTTGCCTAGCGCCAAAGACACGCGACTTTTCTAAGGGTCAACCCGTCATTTTAAGACATGTAGCGTATGTTTACCACTTCTGGAGCTTTGTAGAATTTTATGTATAATATATATATATATATATATATATATATATATATATATTATATATATATATTAATATATATATCTATATATATATATATATATATTATATATATATATATATATATATAAATTCTCAAATACTTAAAATGAAATTGAAATTGAAATTGAAAAAGTAATATAACTCTTGTATCTACTCTTAATTCTTCGCGTGCACTCTCAAATTATATATTATTAGTTTAAATTTAAAATAATAATAATTTGTATAAAAAATATATAAAACTTAAGATTGAATTAATGGAGAAAATCCAAAATATTCGCTCAGCACACATTGAAATAAATCAAAAGAAAACAAAGACAACGACAGAAAACAAAGCAATAAAAATGTTATATAACAAATAATTTCGATGAGCATTAAATTATTTAAAATTCCAACTTACCGCCTTCGACGGAGAGTAGACACCGGTAGCGCCGTCAAAGTTTAAAAAAATATTTATTTAACAAGAATGATTCGAGTTGAAATTGCGGGGCGAGAGTGTCGGAGCGGCGGTAACGCGGAGTGGGACAAGCGGTCTCGTTCGCTCGGCGGCACTGCGAGGGTGCAACTTCGAAACAGGTCCGTGCGCGAGGGCGACCCGAGTAGGAATCGGCTTCACCCTCACCAAGGGTTACGTAACGCGGAGTAGCGCAGCGGCCCGAGCCCCGCTCCCCTCTTTTAGGAAAAAGATGAATGAGTAAAGTTTCCTAACGGACGCTAGTCCATGGATCGCGCTTGTTTTTGATCGGGCCCGCGGTTATATAAAACCTTCTCGCACATGCGCCATGCTTTGTCGCCGCACTGTGACAAAACCCTTTAGCCTGGTCGCGCGCGCCGATGCGCTGGACTTGAACGGTGAATGCATTTGTCAAATGTCGCCATCTTATCGCTTCAATTTTGTTGAATAAAGTGGTTTTATATCGAAATTGAACAACTCAATTTAGCAATACCTTGCAATATCACATTTTTCATGGCTTATTTCTTAGCTGCTCACGATGATGATAATATAGCATATTATTTCTGTCTGGAAAATCTATCTTATCTTAAGTAAATGTTCCTTACCTAATTATTAATTATTTTCTATTTTAGGTCTTTAATAAATTATCTTAATTAATAAATGTTAATTATGGAAATTAAAAATTGACAACAAAACTGGCCGATAGAAGTTGCTTTTAAAATTATTAATTCTTAATTATAATGAAATTTCATTATTTCCAACATGCAGGATTTTTTCTCATGTATTTTAAACTTGTAAGTAAAATTTCAACATATTTAAATTTGTAAAAAGCATTCTAAAATATTGTATTAAAGTTTTAATTTAATATTATCCATATTTTGCTTTAAGCTAACCTGCGCTTTGCAGAAGAACAGAAGCTTTAGTAAAAATATGCTATTGGCATACGACAATCACACATACAACGCGGCTATAGAAGTTTTCCAATCACCTATTTTTCAATTTTCTTTTCGAAAAATCTACTGTAAATTCTCTGAACATTGAAAATAATGGAACGTTACTGATGATCCTCAACGTCTGTTGAACTAACAAGTTGGAATGGTGTCATGGGAATAACAATGTTACACAACCCTATTAATTTTCACTGATACTATAATATGTCAAGTGTAAATAGTACTCACGCAAATTTATAAAAATTAATATTCTTACGTGATCTTGATCGAAGTACATACAGACAGACGGACACCAAAATAATTCCTCCGTTTTATTCTTTTTGAGGTAGGTAACACTAACAACATGGAAAGTGGTTGTGCTAAGGACACACTTGTTTGTCTTAAATACTAGTGGACGCCCGTAACTTCTACTTCTCTTCTCGGACACTGCTATTTTTTTTTCATTGAGATTCATGAGATTGTTAACCACATATTAGTTTTTTATATGGCAACGATAACTGCTCATTGCGCTGAATAATTATTACTAAAGATACTTTTTGTTGTTTTTAGTTTTTCTAATCTACTTTGGTTATTCATTAGGTGTTCCAGATCCTTGATATTATTATCATTATTAGCTTCTCGCTGTATCACACACATGGCAGGGTAGGCAGAGGGAGCCATAGGAACCGTAGGAACCTAGTGTTAAAGCACTCCGTTCCTTTTGAGGTATTGCGTGTTGAGTGGAGAAAGTCAACGCCGCGCTTTTTTTGCCCTGTTACCAGTGCCAAGAAAATGAAAATCCTTCATTCTCGCTGGATGGGAATCGACCCCACAAACGCTCGCGTTTATAGGCACAGGCTTTACCTTTGTTTAGGCCCTAGCTAGACATTATGGTACTTTCTGAGATGTTCCAGATCTTGGATTTTCATATTTCAACGACAAATGCTAATCACGCTCATCAACTTTTACCAAAAAGCCATTTTCTTTTCATTTTCATTCTACATCAATTGCTCCAGATTCTTGGAGTTTTGTTAAAGTTTAATTTGAATCCGTCCAGTAAAATCGAAATGTGCTTGTATAAACAAACACATAATGCATATTTTTTTTGTAACAATATTGTAAGTATAGACACAACTTTTAGAAGATAATTATTTATGTACGTCATAATCATCTCACGAAGTCCTCCGGGTTTCCATGACTAAAGCATAACATTTCATTGATTGGGCTTTAATAGCTTAATAAAGCCGTTTTTAATAGCTAAAATCTTAAGCTTCTACATTTTTAAAACATTTCATTAAACTTATTTTATTTATTTTCATTATACTTATTAATTTTTTAAACTATTGCATACTACTACTATTTATTCATTTATAAAAATAAAAGCATAAATAGTTATTTACTAGTAATCCATCCTAACGAGGAGGAATTAATCATTTTAAATGGAAATTAAAATTAAACGGAAAACGGAAAATTGAATGTTTTGACACCAGACTCTCTCTATGAAACCCAATATATAGGCGGAGTACGGCGTAAAGCTAAAGAAATATAACCAATAAAAGCCTAAGTTAATAAGTAAGTAAGTTAGCCTAGGTTATACTTTATTTACCAAAGAAACCGTTTAATGTTTACTTGAAATTTTTTATTTAACATATTTTAATATTATGTATAATTCTTTACCTTAATGTTAAACAAGTTCTATTTTTAGTTCCATTTATATACCATATATACCTTTATATGATCTAATATATCGAGTGTGACAGAATTTTATAATAGACCTAAAATGATGACCTCGACCTGCAGCCTGCAGGTCAAGTTATTTTAAATACTATTTTCATTTTGTATTGTATGACCCTAATTTAATTTTATACTAGTGCAAATTTTAAAAGTATGACACTATTTCAATTTTTGACGTGTATGATGGCCTGTCTTACAAATAATTATATCAAAGCTTTCCAACCAAAGCTAGAGAGGCATAACACTGGAATATCTATTAAATTATTGGTTTATGTTGATATATTACATTTATATTGTCTAGTCACGAATACCTAATGACTGAACTGGGAAGTTGCTGGCGGAGTCATAAAACCAATTTTATTGTCTTAAAAAATCTGTTGTCTGAATAATAATAATAAAGCATTTATTAAACTTTTTTCCTATCAATTATTTTGTATATGGCGTTCAGTTTTGTTATGTTAAAATAATATTTAAAAGAGATCCATTTAAAATACGGCTTTTACCACAAATTAATTAATGTTTACAGTATATACACGACATATTAGGTAAGAAGAAGTAATATTTTACAAGAATGTAAGATTGTTTAATGCTGCTACTGCTCTTATATTCAATATAGGGTAAGTCTGGGTTAAAGAGAGACGGTAGAGACGACCAATTTAATTATTTTCGTAAGCAATAGCTACCTGGCACCAGTTTACGCTTAGTCCACTTGTATCGGCGGTCGCTATTAGCGACATGTGCGTATTTAGTGTATTTTACATCAGAATCGTCTGACATTAAGATTTGACGCCTTCCAGCCACCGGAACAGGCTCAGTTTAATAAAGGCTTCACCACTGAGGACCACATCCATACTGTACGGCAGGCTATACAAAAGTCAGAGTGGTGCCATACTGTACGGCAGGTTATACAAGAGTCAGAGTGGTGCCATATCGACTGGCGATACGTGGAGATTTAGAAGAAACCTCTATAAGTTAACCTCTATAAGTCTTATTTAGGATATATTTTTAAATTTACAATTTTCGATTTTTTTATTATGTTTACTTAGAAGTTTGCTGAATTATTTCTGTGCTACAAGAAGTCATTGATTTGGATATTTGATATCAATTTTAGCTTGATTTTGAGAAAATTATCTCGATAGACAGACAGACAGACGGATGACCAGACAAAAGCACAGACGAACACAACCAACAGACGGATGACAAAGTGATCCAATAAGGGTTCCTCTTTTTCCTTTTAAAGTACGGAACTCAAAAAAATATGTGTCAAAAGAGCAATCAAAAATTAAGCTATCGCCTACAAATGAGACATCTGCTGTATTTTCTTTATAACTGGCTAGTTTTATACTATTAATTTATCCAGTATCATGTACTAACACTTTCATAGTTCATAACCTATTCAATCTTGTTAGCATGTTATACAATTATAACTAATTTGTATTTCAATCTTTGCAACAAAAATAACATAACGTTACCTTTTTATACCTATTTATGAATCCCAACATTAAAAATCAATTAAATTGAGTGTTATATAAGCATTTAATATGGATATTTTTATCATTTTATATTAAAATAATGAGAGTCAGGAATTGTTAAATAATATTTTTATTGGACATCGTATGTCGTCGTGTTTATATGTGTGTATATTTCAATTTGTTTCAATACCATTTATTCTTCCAACGGATGTGCATCGAATATCTGCCTGCAAAATTCAGTATCCAAGATTCTTATGCTACAATACTTCTGAAAGTGGCTTGCAAGATTAAATATGACTAATTAATAATTATGAATAATCGGTAATACATACATCAATCAAATCGTTTCTTTCTTAAATAATATTCAGGAGAAATACAAAAAAAAATGTAATTACAAACAAATCTGAGTAAACTCAGGATGTATTTCTTGTATGGTATAAAAATGATTGGAGCGGTCCAATATCTGTGCTACTCGTATAATACTACAGTAAAAAAATGTGTCTGAACATTGAATATAACACTAAAAGAATAACGCATCAGAACATGGATCTATGTTTTTTTTAAGCAATTGTCTGTCTATTTGTCTGTTAGTGCACGCACATCTTCGGATCTACTGGACGGGTTTGAATTAAACTATTTTGTTGTATGTCTGTTAGGTCAGTGAAGGCTTTATATAGCTATAACCATATATAACCATAGTAGATAAGAAAAATGATTGAATGTGATAAGCACTTTCCAATGACATAAAAATCAAGGATCTGAAACGTCTGATGTAGAAACATAATAAGAAGTCTAAACTATAAAAACCCAGAAAATGCCTCTTTAATAAAACTTGTTGATCGTGAGCATTTTTCGTTGAAACATGAAAATCCAAGATCTTGAACATCTCATGAAAAACCATGATGTCCAGCTACACTACATGAAATATGTAAATGGCGCCTCAATAAAGCCATTGAACGTGATGGACATTTTCATTTAATATTTTGATATATATAACAAGGATGTCGAGCACCTGATATACAAATATGACAAGCATAGTTAAAAAATAAGAAATAGTTTCTTAGTTATTAAGCCTAATGAACAGTGATCGTTGTTATGTAAAAATCTAACATGTGGAATACAATCTCAATGAAAAAGGATAGCGATCCGTAGGTTGCCAACAATCATAAAGTCCACATCATAAAAGTTCTCTTCGCGTGTCTACTAGTAATGAATTTTACAATTAACTACAAATTGCGCTGCAACTAATATAAACTGTGTTATAATTAAAATTTAAAATTTTTCTTATGTGTTTTTTTCTTATAGTCAAATAATTCATTAATAAACCTTTTTAAAGTCTGGCGCTTTAATTTTGCGCCCCGATGAAATTTATCTGTTGCCTGGTATGGCTTCTTTCTGATGATATATAGAATATATCATAAGAGAGAGAAGATACAATAAGTACTTACAAAAATACGTAACAGAAAAAGCCTTTTCATAACAATGTGACAACTTTGGAATGTTGTCTATAATTGGATCGCGTTAGACTAGCACCTAGATTACATATATATGTATTATAAGTCGAAATGGCCGATGCGAGATGCCTCTATAGACCCCCGTTCAAACTAACTGGCATATTTTTCTGCTTGAAGCTCTTTTGTATGGCAATCTTTGCAAACTAAGATCATTATAATATTTATTCACAGTTTTTTATTTTAACAATGGTTATTGTATGGATATTTAGTAACTGGAATATGAGTATTTAAATATTAGGTCTTATTAGTCAACCAGCGACCTGTTCGCTCGCTTAATCGATGTTCTCGGATTTACTCTAATATAATATGCATGTATTGTACTTTTCCTTTTTTTTCTCTTTCAAATTACTTTGTCTTTACAAAACTTAAATGCAATATTTTATTTGGGCGGTAAGTAATTGCGTGCGATTTTGGTATCGGTAAAAAACGATTTCCCCGCACAAATCTCGATCCCGTGGGAATTCCGGGATAAAAAGCTCTAATAATAATCTATGTTTTAATGAAACTTTCTTTAAAATCGTTTCAGCTGCTCCAGAGATTAGTACGAACAAACGGAAAGACGAAAGATATTTTACAATCGTTATGTTTTATTAACGTGTATGTGTAACTGTATGCGCATTGTGTTATTTGCACGTTACCAAAAGATAAAAAAATCAGTTATTTTAAAGTTGTAAAATAAATTTAACCATTTTCTAATATTTTGTGTCTAATATATTTATAAACTGAACTTTTTGACAAGGACTTCATTTTTGAATTTCAAAGAATTCTAGATTTAGAGGTTATAAAATAACAGAAGTATTAGATAAATATATATTGGTTACCATTTAGTTTAGTTCAAACAATAATCTATTATTTTCAAATTTAAATAAGCAAATAAAACACGACAAGTAAGGCAAAAGCGAAGCGTTGAGTTTCGTGAAAACAATGTTTCTTAACGCTAGGTTCCTTGAGCCTACGGTTACCTCAGCCTACCCTGCTATATGTGAGATACATCATGAAGATAAAAAAAAACAATACTTAAAGATAGCTAGAATATCCTGTAAAAGCAAATTTTAAGTACATATATTAATTGTTTAATTATATAATTTTTTTCATATGTTCAGAACAGAGCAATATATTGATAATTGAACTAATATAGTGTATAGTTTAACATCCTCAGTGGGCAATCTATTGGTTCTTATGTCCTGCGTCACGACATCCAGCCATCGCTTCCTTGGACGTCCGGGTGGACTAGCTCCCGGGACAGACATGTCAAGGCACTTCCTTCCGATATAGGTCCAGGTCGGTGCATAACATGGCCATACCATCTCAGGCGACGCTCTTGGAGCTTATCCGCTACGTCACGGATCCCAAGACTACCTCGAATGAATGTGTTGCATATGCGGTCGGACCGCGTAACGCCACACATCCATCTCAGCATCTTCATCTCCGTGACGAGAAGCTCTTGAGTGTGCCGAGATAATGTTGGCTAACATTCGCTGCCGTATAAAAGAACCGGTCGGATAATGCTCTTGTCCCTTGAGCTTAGGCGGTATTCTGCTATCGCAGACCACACCAGTGACCTCCCGCCATTTGGCCCAGGCAGCGTTTATACGGACATGGATATCGAGGTCGATGCCTCCAGACTCATGCATAACGGATCCAAGGTACCTGAACTTCTCCGACTTAACGGCTGGCTCAGGCCCGATACGGATGGTGCTCGAGTCCGGGTTCCCACAAGCCATATACTTGGTCTTCGACACATTCATTTTAAGACCACCGTTCTCAAGCGCACCCTTTCAGGCGTTCACTTTACGCTCCAGCATCAGTCGGTTCTCGTTGATGAGTACTATGTCATCGGCATACATCATCAGCCACGGAGGCTGGCATTGGATGTGAGCCGAGACAGTATCCAGCACTACATTAAATAAGAACGGACTAAGAGCTGAGCCCTGGTGAACCCCTACTGTAATCGGGAAGGGCTTGGTGTCACCAACAGCGGTCCTAACTCTGATAATCTCAATATAGGCTTCAGGGATCCCCTTGGATCGCAATGCCCACCAGATACATTGACGTGGCACATAATCAAAGGCCTTCTGCAGGTCCAAAAAGGCCACATGCAGAGCTCTCCTTTTTTCCCTGTAAGCCTGCATCAAAGTTCTGAGGGCAAAAATTGCGTCCATAGTGCCTGATCCTGGTTGAAACCCATACTGAGACTCAGAGACAGTACATTTTTGGCGGAGCCTGAGGCTGATCATGCGCTTCATGGTGTGGCTCATAATCTTAATGCCCCTATAACTACTGCAATCTTGAACACTGCCCCTTCCTTTGCAAATAGGGATAATAAAGCTCTGCCGCCACTGATGTGGCATCTTTCCAGAATTCAAGATACGGTGAAACAGATCAGTAAGTATAAGCACACCAAGAGAGCCCAACGATTTCCACGCCTCGATCGGGATGTCGTCAGGTCCTACCGCTTTTCCGTTCTTCATGCGTCGAAGACAATTACGAGTTTCGTCACGGGTTATTGGAGCAACAACTCCGAGGTTAGGAGATAATTCAGGAGAAAGACTACAAGACTGCTGAGTGTTCAGCAGCTCCTTAAAGTAGTTTCTCCATCTCTCCTTCACAGAGGCATGACTACAAAGTAACGTGCCCTGAGAATCTCTGACGCAGAGACATTTTGTAATATCCTGCGTCGTTTTATCTCGAGCACCAGCCAGTTTGTATATGAGCTTCTGCCCCTCCACAGTTTCAAGTTTATCGTACAATGGCGACAAAATTTTCTCTGCGGGCCCTGGTTATAGCTCTTTTGCTGGGCCGTTTCGCTGCTATGTACTCCAGTCTGTCTTCAGGAGAGTTGGGATGCTGCCACTCTTTAAACGCAGCCTTCTTTTCCTGAATCACTCCCTGCACCTGGTCATTCCACCACCATGTCTGCCTGTCGATGACACGCCCACCCTTAGTAACACCAAGAACTCGCTTGCCCGCCGCAATGATTGCTGAATGAGCTCGATCCCAAGCAGTCTTAGCGGTCTCGGTGTTAGTCAGTAGGTTTTTACTCTCCACCTCCGCCAAAAAGTCGGTCTGCATCGGCCCATTTAACAACCACCACTTGATCCTAGGCTTGCGTTTCTCAGCTACTTTCTTTTTCGGTGTAACATTATAGTCCATGACAAGGAGACCATGTCGGCCGTTGGGCTTTCGCCGGGAATGACCTTACAGTTGGTCACCCTGCCTATATGACACCGTCTAGTCGGCAAATAATCAATTTGAGTTAAGTGTGACCCGCTCTTATACGTTATAAGGTGCTGAGGTTTCTTCTGGAAGATAGTGTTCACGATGGCCAGATCAGACGCAATGCAGGTTCTTAGAATATTTTCTCCCTCTGTATTACGAAGATCATATCCAAAACCCCCGTGAACACGTTCATACACCTCAGCGACCCTACCCACGTGACCGTTCAAGTCCCCCCTAACTAAGAAAAGCTTCGGTAGACGGTATAGCGAGTAGGACCTCTTCATACTGCTCCCAGAAAGTCTCCTTTTCAGCCGCGCTACGACCCGCCTGGGGAGCATAAGAACTGATTAAGTTTGTGGTAACGCCTTCAATCAGTACCCTTATTCACATAAAGTGGTCGCAGCGACGGTCAACTTCAAGAAGCCCATTCTGAAGTTCTTCAGAAAACGCTACCGCCACACCGTTTTTGACTGTAGGTGACCCAGTGTATATAAGGCGGCAACCCTGCCCGATGTTACGAGACTTATGGGCCAATAAGTCCAGCGAGTTTCCTGAAGGAAAGCACACTGGACCCGACGTCTCATGAGTACATCTGCGAGTTCTCTGCATCGTCCTGTCAGAGAGCCAATATTCCATGTTGCAAAGCGGAGTTCGTCCGTCTGGGTACAGACGTCTTTAGCCGTGCCCGTACGTGACCGACCGTCCGTGCCGTCCCGGGGTCGCGTACCCGTATACCGAAAACCAGATAATTGGCTAGACACCCTCTGGATATAGACACCCTCTGGATATATCTGGATATATTATACTCGTATCATCAAGCCAAAGCCAATCAAAGCCAATCAAATATTATTATTTATTGGCCAATTAGTAATTTTGCTTATATTTCATCCAATTATGTTATAAATTACACCCAATTTTATTCATATATTAACATTAAATGATAGCCTCTCCCCATATCAAGAGGGATAGCTTCTTCTATAAGGATTTTCTTTTCATCGAAATAACGTTTCGATTTAGTGAAGCCTTTTGTGTTAGTCTGGCTTGGCAGCTGTCATTGCCAAAGAATTAGGCCATGCACTATAGAATGAACGCTAGAACGAACGTGTTTGTTTTTTAATTTTTCTTCTTCGACTCCGACACACAACAATTTTTTTTATTTAAATAAATATTAAAACATTTTTAAAGATCGGCTTTTTTTCTCATAAAATCAATCAATTTTAGTTAGAAACTATTTTTAAGACGTTTTTCTAGATTTCTTTACGTTATATTTAAATAAAACCACTAAAGGACGGGTTCAACAAGCCACTGGGCTCAACTACACCTGGGTGATACGAGCCGTTGACCTCCTGCGTGAAACGAAGGGCAAATATAAAGGACATGAAGGGGAGAGGTAATGAGGCTTATGGAGCACACTCGAATATATTACGTAATATTTTGAAATTATGTTGAAATTATGCATAATTATTTGATTACGAATCAGTTCCTTAGATTTGTCAGTTTTTTAGTTACCTTAGCTCTTGTTACTGATACCAATTGTAATTTTATAGTTTTATTTATTTTAATATACTTTACGAGAAATAACTAATACAAAATAACAAATACATCGAACTTCGTTATTTTACTCCGTTAAAAGATTTTGACAGTTTATATACTTCTAAGAGTAGCGGTAGTCTTTTTTGAAATATACTTAAATACTGAAATACTGAAATACAACCACCAAAATTTTCCTCCATAATTTTTTTATTGACATTTTTTATTTTCATTAGGTATCATAGGATAGTATGTTATGTTTAACAATTAGTTTACGTGACTACTGAGAAACAATACATTAAAAACAGTTCTAGTAATTCTAGGCAACATTTTTTTTTCGGCAAACGTAATTGTATCATCGATATAGTATGTATATTATATGACATAACCATGTGTAAAAATTGATAAATATATTATGTATGTATATTAAATAAATAATGTATAGATTCTAGATAAAAAAATTAAGAACAATAAGATTTTAGTCATTGCTACGTGTAAGTATTAAAAGAAAAAATATGGACGTAGTAATATAACCTCAAACTTTTAATAACCAAATATGGCTTATATCCACGGCCCAGCTTTTAGAGCATGCAAATTGACAAGGCATCAACATCGCAAAGGCCGAGACTGTATGGATATTAGATCGATCACTTTTGCATATGAATTAAGTTAGTTACTCGTTAGGTTAGTTTATTATGTACCTAGATGAAGATATATGCTGAAATTGTCAAAAATATTTCATAATTTTCTCACGTATCACTCTGCCATCTATGTATTATAAAGCTCAACACCAACTCAATACCGTTATTACGCCATCTTTTGTTTCCATTTGACACTACATAGTAAAAGTTGTAATATTTAATAAATTCATAAAGAAAACTCTAGAGGACACAAATATTAAGCTATTTTTGTTATAAAACTACAAAATGGCAAGGAAGTTGAAACAATAACAGTTTATAAGAAGGAAATAATGGGAAAATAATTCGATAAGCTATATCTAAAAATCGCAAATAAAACATGTTGAACCTGTTGCTTTGACTTCTTCGTATTGTTAATTAATACTAGGAGGTATGTTGTGTTACCATTCATGCTATTCAATGTAACTGTATATAATACATATATAAAATAAATATGTTAAAAGTATATAAAATTACTTCATAATTAATTATATTTGTATTTCAAGTTCACCTTGTCTACACCAACTTTATCCCCTATATTTTAAAATGTCCGAACGTATAGCTCTCACGTCTATGACTTTTAAGTGATGTAGAGAAAACTAAGAGTTCCAGAACGCGACGTAGGCATCGTGCCCTCATACAAAATACAGACCGTATTTATATTTTTGTTTGTTTAGTTTCACACCGTATCCGCATGTAGCAGGTTTCGATTCGGTCATCCGGCCTCATCCGATTTGTGTAGGGAGTTATATAGTGGAAATCAATGCTGCGCTTTGTCTTGTTACCAATGCCATCACCACGACCCACAACCATCGCGTTTACAGTTAGACGCTGTGTGTTTTGATTAAATAAAAGAAATAGACGTATACTTGTAAATATCCAGATAAATTAACTATATATAAAAATAAGAATAAAATATATACACATAGCTTAATAAGCTTAGTAAGGCTAAGCGATGCGCTTAGCCTTACTTTCAGAGTAAACATTCAGAATAGAAATGTGGTAAAAACAATATAAAGAAAAAGGTATAGATCGAATGTCTGTATATTTGTTATCTATTTAATCAATAAAACAAAACTTAGATTTAATCAACAGATATAATATTGAAATTGAAAAACTTTACTTTACTTTACACTTTTAATATAATCCGAAATGTCAGAATTGATCTTTCGAGGTTAAGCAGTACAAAAAGAATCTCATCACTCTAAATAATGGAACTAAATCTCACTGTGGGAATGTGGTTTCTCCTGCCCTAAATTAATCCCTCTCCTTATATGATGTCCTTATATGATGTCCTTCCTCTTAAAGTCCCTCGTCCACTTCATGCTCAGTGCTTGTTAATGTTTGCGTTTAGTGCTTTATGTAAATCTTTATGTAAATATATTAAATATAATAATATTAAAGTATAAGATAACACTCATGTAAAATGTTATTTATTACTAACATTATATGTTGTCTGTACATATTGTAGATATCTGTTAATTTTGTTATAGATGAAGGATTTAAGCTGGATCTCTTTTAAGTATTCTTCTAGAGTGTAATGTTATTTCCTTTTTATCGTACATTTTTCTTTGTGTGTTCTCCATTCAATGTGACATTGGAAAAGTGAATTATGCTCAACTGGCACCCTCGAAATTGCTCGTATTGTAAGCCTGTATTGCACAAATTGAAAGGATATGAATATATCGTTCGGATTAATTCTGATCTACATATAATAAGTATGTGGTGTAAATATTTTGGGTTTTCTATAAATCCAAGTAAGTCTCAGATATGTATATTTGGTATTTCTAAACTACTGCTTAAAATTCATTCTCCACTACTATCAATTTTATTAGACAATGTTTGCTTAGAGCCTAGTACGAGTGTTGTGAATTTGGGAGTGAAGATAGATGGCGCACTTTCCTGGTCACCTCACGTTTCTGAGCTTAGTCGTAGAAGTTTCTCTGCCATAGGTAGATTGAGAAGATAAGGAATCTTTTGCCTTAAAAAACTAAAATATCCTTGGCCTACACCCTTTTCCTTTCAACCCTAGAGTATCTTGATTCCTGATATCTCGACTTATCTCTACATTCCCTCACTTTCCTTTATACCATCCTCTACCACCCTATTACTCCTTTGGACCTCCAGGAGCGTTTCAAGTTCTTATGGTCAAGCAATCACTCCCAAGAACTTTGCCCTGTACCAACAACCGAACACCTCTGTGCCGTAAGAAATGACTCTTTTACTGTTAAGACAGTAAAACTTTGGAATGAGCTGCCACTCAAAGTAAGATAGTCCCAATTAGTTAGAATATTAAACGCTGTCTCAACACTATCTGGAACTATCTATAAGCTGATAATTTCATATTTATTGTATATTATCAGCATATAGATGGTTATGTAAGTGTGTAATATATACCTTTATATGTATGTCAATGTTAGCCACTTATGTATATTTATATATTCATGTATGTTTGTATGTCTATGCGTATATGTATGTATATCTATATAAATGATTATATACGTAAGTATTTCTAGTATATTTATTTAACAATATAACCTAATTTTTTTGTATAATTGTAATGAAATACTTTTTGGACGTTTCTTCGTTTCTACTATTGATCCAATATTAAAGATAACGGTTGCCTGGAAGAGATCGCTTTCAGCGATTGCACATTCACTCTTACATACAATACATCTATGTATGCAAGAGTATGTAAAGTGTTCTATATTTTTTTGTGCAATAAATTATTATTATTATTATGTTTACCTTTAGGAAATTCTCGGGTTCTAATGAACCCGGTACTTTGGAAGGCTTGCATAGGTTCAACACCTAGGCTCCTTAGAGAATATTAAACATTTTATTGTGATGCATCACCCGGGATCCACCTTTGAGTAACCATTGGGAATTATCCAGAGACGGTGGCCGGATAATACGTAGGAACTATGAAAAACTAAACTAGGACTATGGTATGGAGCTTGGAGGAACTGGTAACTGGGCTATTGGATGAGACTAACGGATGTCCGTCTTTTCAACAGTCTCAAGCTGTAAGGTCGACGGACGATGACTCGTCTCCCACTAGATAGACCAACACAGAGCGGCGTAATGCCTCGGACTGCTTTCAAAACCGGGTAGCAACGCCGTTAATTCGATGGATTCAAAAAAAATTTTATAAATATAATATATATATATAATAATATATATATATATATATATCTATATATATATATATATATAGTTCAGTTACATGAAGCAAGTGTTTATTGGATGTCGAAATAGATAATATGAAAAACGTCAATATCATTGAAATGTGCTTTTTCAGCGTTTCACGCATATAACACGCTGAAAAGACACGCACGCGCTGCTCTCCGCTTCCCGCCTTCTCTCCACACCAGACATTGCGTGTTGAATTGTAGAGTTCAACGCCGCGTTTTATCATGCCAGAGCTGGGAAGTAAAATATTAATTCCCTCAAGCTGGAATTTAACCTACAGCCAGACAACGTGCCTATAGTCAGCCACTGTTCCACTGGGATACGGTGGTCTACATGTTGTCACACATTAAATAAATAGAGACACCGCATCCAAACACACTATGAAGCGTAGGACCAACATGTACCACATGTAGAGACTTTTGTGAAACTTTAACTGGTCTATTTCCATTATTTATTTTGAGCGTCAGAAAATGAAATGACGACTTGCAGAACATAGACTAGGATTAATTTTAAACTGTTCACCGCTTTATTTTTATTGTAAGGCCGCGCCGCCGACAGCCGCGCCAACACGAAGTAAAATCGTATTGATATATTGCTAGGACTTTGTGCATTTACGAAATATAACTATAACCCAGTCTAAAATATATTTAACCACAATATAAAATAAAATATATAAGAATGTATTTTCTTTTATGTTTTCCTGCAAAAGTTGGCAAAGGCTTGAGTTATAAAGACTCTACCTGAAATCGTGTAAACGTTGTATCAGAATTTTTTATTGACGTAAATTCTACGATCGTTATCGTAAATGTGAGTCAAGAATGATATAATATCGTATATGTTGCGCATGTTCTATTGAGATATAAATCAAGAGCGAGTGCCGAGCTGACTCTACATTTGGTACTGTAGTACCAACAAAACATATTATCTATATATTGTGCACTCATTTATATATCTTTGTGAACTTATTATTTATTTATTAACATTTATTAACATATACTTTTTTGTTTTTACAAAGTGTTGGTTTATATGTTTTTGTAAAATATTACCTTTTTATACATGATAGAATAACTAGATCGTATTTATATGAACATTAAAATATAAGACAAAATAGAAAATTTTCAAAAATATTTACACTTATATATACACTTACATATCTATACACTTTATTGTTGTGATGTAATGTTTATATGTTTTTTTTACTATTCATAAATCAACAAATAGTGCTTTACAATGATTATAGCTGACACTGTAATTGTAATGTATCATTAATTGATTCATTGATGAGATTTCGATTTAATACATTTTCAAACAGCTCTGGCAACACGCTTCATGATTTGTTGAGATCGCCGTTGGATTTATGTAGAGTTAAAACTTGGTTTTTTTTACAAATCTGTTTCATCTTCGGAAGATTCATGAGACGAGTATGAGTAATTTTGATAATTGTTTTCTTAATCGCCATACAGATTAACGACAAGCGAAACATTTGTTTATCATGACTTTTATGTTATTTGTACATGACTTACTGTATTTATTGATCAAGTAATCCATAAGTCTTTCAATTAAAATATATATTTATAACGTATTTCATGTGCAATACGAATAAGTAGTTGCTGCTTTAATTGCTTCGACATAAAATGTTAAAAATGAGATAAAATTCTCTACTATAAGTTTAATTGATAATAAAAAAGTGATTTTTTGTAAATAACTCATTAAACTTGTTAGCAGAGCGCCATTTAATAACCACAAAAGATAATTATATTGATGACGAACTATCGTAAAATCAATCAGTTAAGACATTGTTGGCACTTTACCAAAAATCGTGAAAAACAAAATAATACTCTACCATACCATTCGGTCTATATTATTGCTCCACATCGCAATAGTGTTCAGCACGAGAATAACCAAAAATAAAATTCCGCTTTTGTTTGAAGCACTCGCGATCTATTCGTTTTCTTACACTATTAATGTCAAATATACATATCTTAGCTACATTTATTAACAGTGCATGATATCATATATATATATATATATATATTATATATAATATATATATATATATATATATATCTATATATATATATATATTATATAATATATATATTTATACGTGTGCGTGTGTTAATAAAACAAATGGTAGTGGAATAATAATATTTTTTTTAATTTGTTATGACTCTACATTTGTGTTCTTTTTTTAATTGCGTGTTTTGAGATGAAATTCGACATGCTTGTCTGTATGACCGAGTAACAAATAGATATTAAATATAAGCATTGAAAGTGAGATTTGAACTCAGTAAGTGTAACGGAACAAAAAACCTCTAAACATCCAAATCGAAAATATTATTATGTTTAAATAATAATTTAAAAAAAATTAGTTTCAACAATCAAACAAAACACCATTGACTGATTGTCTTATTAAATAATGGAAAAATTAATAAATTAATAGCCTACTAAACAAGCTGACGACGAGATCTCAATGAATGGTTCTCAACCAGTGCGTAGACGTCAGCCCGCTCGTGCTATTTATACTCTAGTCCCGTGACCGGACCAAACTATAGAGTTTAGATGGTATTTTACACGCGGTACAGTGCGCGTGATCAGAAAAGCGAAAGTATGCTGAACGATAATACCGAATACTGTATTAAGATATGACAGTAATAATAGCAACATTGACTTCGTTAATCTAAAAATAAATTGTCTAATTTACGTTATAAATTTGGATTTGTCGTACAATTTATTGTATATAGAGTATAAACACTTTTTCTCTCACTTGATCGCTCAATTTGTTGTAGTGATAAAAAAACACTTTAACTGTCTTTGTTATTTCACTATATTAAAAATAATCACTACTAATATTGAAATTTAAACTACTACTTACTACTTTACTACTACTAAATAAACTTTATTTTTTATGTGACCCAAAACAATTGAGTGAAGTGCTCTGAATAAGTTATAAAAAACGTAGTGACAAATTCGTATAATGACTTTGAAATTGGCAACAAATTAAATGAAACGGTTCACTCCATTCTTTAGAAACTGGAGGAAAAAAAGCTAAGTTATATATGACAATCTATTTGCATAAATTTTCATAGCAATGAAATAATGTTTATAGCTGTCTAGTTTAATATATCCTTTATATTAGTAGAAAGCTTCAACGTTTATATATACATATATATGTATAGTATACATTAAAATAAATATGTAACCGAGATGATGTTAGTTCAGTGGAACAGTGCTTGACTGTAAACGCGATGGTCGTGGACTCAATATATTTTATATATGGAAAAAAAGTATCTTATTTCACTTGACAATTCTTCCACCGTGAGTCGAACACTACTCTAGCTAATTCTATAAATCATTAATTATAAAGAATTATGAAATGATGTGAGATTATAGTAACAAAAATTATAAAATACGACCAGTGCCCGCCACGCTAAAGCTGCCTATATTTTTTTTAAAAGTTTTAGTTTTACTATTGGAAAAATTTACCGTCACATGTTGTCGGAGGATGACGGTTTGGATGAGCAATCGGTGATCATTGCCAAGCGACCGATATATGTTATCTCTATGCAAAAAAAATACCTTCAATTATTCTAATTTGTCATATGTATATAAATGTATTTCTTTTTATTTTTGCATACGTATCTATGATATTTTTGAAGTAAATATAATAGAATCCAGTGTGACGCATTTCTCCATTCTCTCGCTAACACAGGCACTGTGCAACCTATCTAAGAGGGTGTAAAATATGTTTTTGACATTTTTTGTATATATATATCTATATATATAGTATATATTATATATATATATATTATATAATATATAGTATATATATATAATATATATATATTATATATATATATATATATATATATACATATATACTATATATATATATCTCTATAATATATATATTATATATATATATATCATATATATTGCTATACAAGAAATTTGTACCATAAATAAGCCTTTGATATATTATACCCTATAAATATATAGATATAATTTAATATCTGCGTGTATTGATTCCATTGTTTGTTACATACACGTCGTTGTGATGCAAATGAAAAGTATTTTCACTATACAAGCGCAGGTTATGGATTCAATTAACCAATTGTTGGGGAAAATTTTTATAGAAAAAATATTTTCATTTCCTAGGTTAATTAGTGAAAGTGGCCGATGAACTCCGCACCCCAACGTGAAGGCCTGTTAAGTAGACAGAAACTCGATACTAGCACATATGTATGTATGTCTAATTATATGTAAAACTCAAACAATATATATATATATATTATATATATATATATATATATATATATTATATATATATAATTATAGTATATATATATATATATATATATATATCATATATATATATTATATAATATCTATATATATATATATATAATATATATTATAGATATATATATATATATAGATAATATATATATACAATATATATATATAGCTCCAATTAACTTTTTAATAATACAAAAAATACAATTATTCTTAGTATAATATTCATGTAGAGTTTTGTAGAGACGAATTGATTGTTCACTTCCAATTTATTGCAATGACACTCGTCAGTCAGACTTCGTGCTAATGAATCCAATGACTCTAGGTCAAGTTGAAATAATATAGTTTACCTATTATTACTCCCTTGATACTGCACATGCTCTATTATATTTATATATCGACATATAACAAATATATTTTATATAGAGGATATCAATTATGTTAAATAACATTAAGATATGTTTATTTTCAAGACTTTCTCGGCTTAGTGGGACAGACTGTAAACTCAATGGTTGTGGGCTCCATCCCCAATCAGGGTGATTAATTATTATTAATTTCCGCCGCTCTGGTGAAACAAAGTATTATTATTTACTTGAGTTCCGCTATTCAATATACAAATTTAGTCTCGAATTTGAGAAAAAATTGGAAAACGGATTTAATTCATACGAAGTTTTTTCTGCCCAGTTACATGCCGGCAAAAGCGTGTAGCCTGAAAAAGAGAAGAATAAAGAGAAGACAGAGAAAAAAACACTCGACTCTACATCTGAATAGAAAATGATTGTGTGACACCTCTTTAAAATGTGACATTTTATAGTAATGTACGGATAAATAAGTAAATAATATATAAATAAATGTACCAAAACTTAATTTCTGGTAACACACTACCAGGCTTGATATCATTCCCGGCCCTATAAGTTATATATAAACGGTATATTTTATAAAAAACACTATGAACGATATTTAAATGTCGTGAAGTGACCTAATGACAGCCTTTATGTCCTTATTGTTCACTATGATAATATTTTATGATATTGAACAATAAGTTTTATGTTCAATCGTTTAGTCTACTATATTATATTATCTTCAAGCATTTGAAAAATATCAAATATATTTTACTTCAGATCAGACATCAAACCTACGACTTTCGTGTACAGTCTACCACTACCCAAATACATGACAAGTATTTTTTTTATTTTAAAACCTCAATCAATAAAGTGATCTTAAATCAAAGACCTGTTACAAAGTATTAACTAATACAAAAGTAGAGCAAAGAATATATTTTTGTAGTTATTTATAAACTATTCAAGGTAATCTAATAATATAACTTTAAATTTTTACGCTGCGGTATCGCAGCCTGCTTAATGAGTCGAAGGTCGCGAGTTCGGTTCCTTTTTGAGATGGTCCAAAATGAAAATGTGCACGCAATTCACGATGTCAACATCACATACAATCAGATATAAAACGTTTGTGTATCATATTTATGCCCACAACAAAGTGCAGTTACTTTATATGACTTATTGGTTAGGTGTTAAGCTTTTATCTCATGTTAGGCCATAATAGTAATAATATATGTATGTATATTTAAAGAAAGGCGGTTGAGTTCGGTACGGGGCCCTTGAAATAAATTTTATTTAATTTTCAAAAATTTAGGGGGTTTTAAAACCCGCGTTAAATTTCCCCCAAAAATTTTAACCCGCACTTTCTCGCTATAATGAACGGAAAAATTGGATAGGGGGAGTATTTAAAAAACTTGCTCTCTTTGTCTCCTTCCCGGCTGGGATTATCTTTAATTTTAAAAAAAAAAAAAAAGTTACTAAATCCAATTTCGTTTTGTAAGGGGAAAGTAAAAATTTAAGCTCGCTCTAGAGTAAAACTGCGCCACCGATTGAATGAGCTGTCGCCTTTCAAAAAAAGGTTTGGGTTTGGAAAAGGGAATTTTTAGAGGTTTTTTTGGGGCCCATTTGCTTTTTTACGTTTTTATAATTTCTATAGATTAATTTTAGGGCCCCTTTTGAAACAAAAAAAATTAAATTCCCCTTATTTAAATGTTAAAAAAATTGAAACAATTTTAGCATTTTATTGTCGTTTTTTAATAAACAAAATTTTTTCCAATTTTTAGCTTATTTCGTATCCCGTTTTAAGTTGAAAAGTAAAAACAGAAAGTAACTCCATTTTCCAAAATAACTGAGTTTTTTGGGAATGCGGGTAGTTATCGAATTCGGGGAAACAAGTAAACCCGATTTATATGAAACTTTCACTAGAAGAAAAAAGAGGCGGTAAAAAACACTAAGGCTATTTGGGAAATTTAAGCCCGGGGGATAAAAGAGTTAGGCGGGAAAAAAAAAGTTTTTTTTCCCAATATCGATAATATTTTCGGGGATTTTTACTCAAAAAAAAATATGTGGGGTGTGAAAAAAAATTTCACACAAAAAACTGAGCGCGAAAGCAAAAAAAATTTCCAGTCAATAAAATGTCCCCTAAACCGGGGCCCCCAAAAAATCGGTAGATAATTTAAACCAAAAAAGGGCTTTCACAGTCACATAGTTGATTTAGGAAATAAACTTAGGGGCCCCTTTGAGGGGGCGGAGTTTTTTGTGGGTTTTTTTAGGGGCCCTTTCCCCTTTATAGTATTTTAAACGTGAAAAAAGGGAAGAGCACTCTCTTGTTTGCTAAATTTTTTTCTTTTTTTAAATTTAGTTTTTTTTTGGTATTTTTTTTTTTTTTAGGCCCTATTTTTTTTAATTATTAAATTTTAATCAATATTTTAAAAATTAAATTAAGTTCTAAAAAATCTTTTGTTAAAAGTTTAATTTTAATTTAGTATAGCGAAAAAATTAAGAAGGCAAGGGGAATTAAATTTAACCCTTAACTTTAAACTTTTTAAAAATAATAAATTTTTTCACCCCTTTTCAAAAAAGTAAATTGTTTTTTGCAATAAAGGCCCGGGGAAAGAAACCCCGAAAACCCAATTCCTTTCTCTTTCCCGGCTCTTTTACCCAAATTTTGGGGTATTTACGGCGCTCGAGGAAATAAAATTTGATGTTATTACCTGTAATAAAAAAAATATTTTTTGGGAATTTTGGGAATTATTATTTTTTTTAAAAGTTTTAAGAACAGCGTTGCTTTAAAGTTACACAAAGGGCTTCAAATACAACTATTAATATTGTATGGCAAATTTAGAAGATAAGGTAGGTAATTAAGGTAAACAATAACAATAACCATCATATTTAAGTAATGAAATAATAAACTTAGAGTAAAACTATAGAGTTGTCACAAAAGCTTTTTAATTCAACCGGGATAGAGATAGAGATAGAGAGAGAGATAGAGAGAGAGCAGAGAGAAAGTGACAGAGAGAGAAGGCATAGGCCATATTATATATATATATATATATATATATATATATATATATATAATATATATATATATATATATATATATATATATATATATATATATATATATATATATATATATATATATATTAATAGAATAACATAAAAATACTTCTCCATAAATAAACCCACATAAACAGTAATTATGTTAAACATAGCATTACCTTTTAATTGAATTTAAAGTTTATTACGTATGCAATTGGACACCTCTATTACGATATTGATTTCCCATACCAAAGTGTTCTTGAACACATTCTGTTTTGAATACAAGCGGTGAAATATTATAGATTTACTACTAATTCTACATATAAAGCAAATAGCTTACGCATATAACCTTCACATGGATTTATTGAAAGCTTTTAGTTGGTATGCGAAAAACATACGTTGTTTGCAGTATGTTTAAATCATATTTTTGTATGTTTATAATCGTATATATAATTACTAAATTGAGAAAAAGAGAGATGGAAATAACCCGCTGAGCTTCTTGATTCTTCTTTTTTCCTTCTTTACAAAGTTAGTGACTTTGATTTGATATAATGAATGGTGGATTCAGTGAATCACTAATTTTCAACCTTACTATGTGCCTATTAAGGTATTATAGCTGGCAGCTGCGAGATGCTTTTGGCATAATCCGGTTTATTTCCGTTCCTATAGGAATTTCCGGAAATCCTCTGAGGTACCTCCATGATACTCGTATGTTTCAGCTTTATACGTCCAATAGTCTGAATTGATTGTCACTCACGTAGTTAGTAGCAATAGGATTTTATGTAGGGATATTGATGGGATAAATTATGGTCGAGTTCTATAAATTTCATCTACATGTAAGCGCGACGGTTTGTGGGTTCGATTCCCACGAGGGAAGTATGTATTTTTTTTTAATTTTCTTCGCTCTGGCAACAAAGCAAAGAGCGGCGTTGAGTCCACTCAACACGCAATGCTTCGAAAGTTGGAAAGAGGGGAACCGAGTGTCTTAAACCTAGATTCCTTGGACCTACTATTTCCTCTGCCTATGCACTATGAATTTCTCCGCTCTGGTAGACTTCCACCGCTCAACATACAAAATCTAGAAACAACATCTCGAAATTTGTGCAGAAAGTTAGGAACGGAGTTTTCAACACTATATTCTCTCTGCCTACGCTGCCATATGCGGGATGAAGCGCTTTCCGCCTTTTGAGGCATTGCGTGTTGAGGTGGCGGTGACTCAACGCCGCACTTTACCTTGTTACGAGAGCGAAGAAAATGAAAATTATCCATTCCCCTCCTAGTGGGAATCAAACCCGCAAACCGTCGCGTTTACAGGCAGACGCTCTACCTCTGCGCCACGAAGGTCCTAAATGATCTGTATTTAATATTGAATTGGCCATTTCTGGAAAACATTCCAAAACTCTATTCAATTAAGTTATACATTCATATCCCGGAATCTCTAATTTTCAAACGGCTTTTATAGTCATTTTACTCTCGACTTGTTGTCATATTTTATTTTAGTGTCATTGACATATTTTAGTGCAATTCCGCGTTTAAAAACGTCTAATTGTAAATAAAAAGGGGTGGGGGTCCACTCCCCCCTCCTATTTATATATATATATATATATATATATATATATATATATATATATATATATATATATATATATATATATATATATATATATATATATATATATATATATATATATATATATATATATATATATATATATATATATATATATATATATAATATATATTATATATATATATATATATATATATATATATATATATATATATATATATATATATATATATATATATATATATATATATATATATATATATATATATATATTTTCTAAACATTAATGTCCACCTCCGGCTCCAAATCTTAAATAACATAGTACTTTGTGAAATTAACCATAATATTCATATGAAAATTTCTTTGTTAGTTTAAGCTAACAGGTATTATGACAATGGCTGAGGCAAGGGAGTTATGCACGGATCTAGGTATTTGTCGCTCCGATGCAGTCAGAGCATGAAGGCATTCATGTTATATTAGAGATATGTAATTATGTATATTAGTATGTATTCTGTTCTAATTATATTATACTATAAGAAATAACCTATTTATTTATTTATTTTATAACCGTAGTTAAATAAAGACAAGAAAATCAAAATCAAATAAACGAAAATATAAGCACTTCTCCATAACATATTCAAAATAAGCTTAATAATATGTTATTATCAACACGCTAACAACAAATAAATAATAGCTGCTACAAATGTTAACGATATTTAATAATATGTCTAACTGGACGGCTAACAAAATCAACAGACAGACAGTTGTTAGACTGGAAAGCAACTGAATATTAGATGAACGGAAGACATATCCCTGGTCCATTGGGAGGACTTAAAACATTTCCGACATATATGTATGTTACTACTACCTAACATACATATATATGTGAAACAAGCAAATACTTCTTACGAGGCCGCCGTGGCTCAGCGGCAAAGCTGAGTATTTTTTATCGTGTTAAGCTACTTTTATTATTTTTAAAGTGTTAATGCACACTAAGTATAGAAAAATACTTAAGGAAAACATATAAAAAATTGAACGCAGCGAGATTTGATACCGCGCCTCATGGAAATCGTTTCTTCGCTCTAGTTAAGACTAAGTGAGGAGTTTAATCCCGCCACTCAACGTCTCGAATTGAGATGGAGAGCGGAGAGTCTAATTTCTAAGTAGGCACTTTCTGCAGGATAAAGCGAGATTGATTCAATAACATATCACAACGACGTTACTGCAGTATCATTCATACAGTAGATATTTTTGGTGTAGCGATAACATGGGATAGTCGTAAGTTCGATTCCCGTTTTAATGTATTATTAAGTTCTGGATATAAAATGCCACTGAATTAACCCCTAATGGAGAACAATAAAAATTATGAAAAAGCAAAATTGAATACAGGTATTTGTAAAAACCCACGCACATTATGAACATTCTACATAATGTAGAGTCAGCATATCGACCGAATTCGTTTTCAACGCCAAATCTCACCCATAAAGTACCGCTCGAGACGTTACGTTTGGCAACCGGTAGACGGCAAGAGTCACCGTAACACAAAAAGCTGAAATACCTTTACATATTTAATTCTTATAAAACATTAGTGCATGCTATGAGATAGTATGGGAGAGAGAGATGGTATGGGAGAAGCATGGTATAGGAGTCAGAAAGGACGAGCTTTCGGCAAACTTTATTAGAATAACGATATTTGTATAGGATATGTATATTGATATATAAGATTTTGTATGTCCGTAAAGAAATATGTGCTATGTTTATTGTTTTGTTTCATTTTGCCCGTTAATCTTAGGAACTTCTTGTTAGAATTCTTTTTTTTTTTGCTTTGGATTCAGACTATTTGCAGAGAAAAGCTATAACTTGCGGTCAAATATACTCCGAATACTCATAAGTTCTCATATGTCATATAATCGTACAACATATATTAATCAATCATATAATTCAATCATATAGGCAAAAAAAACATTTTTTTAAAGAAGCTGACTTATGAAGCTTCGGAATTGATAGCACAAGAAATAAAAAAAATACTGTACAATTGTAGAAATTTATCGTTTAAGTTAAGTATTACATTTAACCTATATACTTAACTAGTTGAAGCTCGTAATTTCGTTCGCGTGGACACATGACATGTTCTTGACCTTTCATTTTTATATGACCTCGGAAAAAGCTCATCATGCTAAGTAGGCTTTGCTGAGGAGTCATTCCTTTTTGTATTATATATATAGTACAGCTAAATAATCTCTAATACTTTCTTATTTTTTCATAATTTTATATCTGCTGTTCTATAATATATTAATTCTATAGCTTTTTCCTAACAACAAAAACAAACAAATTAAAACCCTCCAAAAAAAATATTTATAATAATAAATTTAAATTTGCATAATGCACAAAAACCCACCATCTCCTACAAAATCTGTTATTTTTATAACACAAATTCCTTTTTCTTTACATTTGTCACAAACAAAACAGCTTGCTTAGATGGTAATTTCATTTGTTTAGCAATAATTAATTTGAAATATCCTCAATGTTTCAAAGGCAGGTGGCTGTACCAAAGTTGTCAGGTGTAGGGGAAAATAGAGCCGACAATTACAGTATTGTCGTGTTAGTGATGTCGTGGTCGATGCCTCCAGACTCATGCATAACGGCTCCAAGGTACCTGAACTTCTCCGACTTAACGGCTGGCTCAGGCCCGATATGGATGGTGCTCGAGTCCGGGTTCCCGCAAGCCATGTACTCGGTCTTCGACACATTCAGTTTGAGACCACCGTTCTCAAGCGCACCCTTCCAGGCGTTCACTTTACGCTCCAGCATCAGTCGGTTCTCGTCGATGAGTACTATGTCATCGGCATACATCATCAGCCACGGGGGCTGGCATTGGATGTGAGCCGAGACAGTATCCAGCACTACATTGAATAAGAACGGACTAAGAGCTGAGCCCTGGTGAACCCCTACTGTAATCGGGAAGGGCTTGGTGTCGCCAACAGCAGTCCTAACCACTGAAGCGGAGTCGTTGTACATATCTCTGATAACCTCAATATAGGCTTCAGGGATCCCCTTGGATCGCAATGCCCACCAGATACACTGACGTGGCACACAGTCAAAGGCCTCCTGCAAGTCCAAAAAGGCCACATGCAGAGCTCTCCTTTTTTCCCTATAAGCCTCCATCAAAATTCTGAGGGCAAAAATGGCGTCCATAGTCCATAGACTCAGAGACAGTACATTCTTGGCGGAGCCTGAGGCCGATCATGCGCTCGAAGAGCTTCATGGTGTGGCTCATAATCTTAATGCCCCTATAACTACCGCAATCCTGAACACTGCCCCTTCCTTTGTAAATAGGGATAATAAAGCTTTGCCGCCACTGATGTGGCATCTTTCCAGTATTCAAGATACGGTTAAACAGGTCCGTAAGTATAAGCACACCAAGAGAGCCCAACGATTTCCACGCCTCGATTGGGATGTCGTCAGGTCCTACCGCTTTTTCCGTTCTTCATGCGTCGAAGACAATTACGAGTTTCGTCACGGGTTATTGGAGCAACAAGTCCGAGGTTAGGAGATAATTCAGGAGGAAGACTACAAGACTGCTGAGTGTTCAGCAGCTCCTTAAAGTAGCTTCTCCATCTCTCCTTCACAGAGGCATGACTACAAAGCAACGTGCCCCGAGAATCTCTGACGCAAAGACATTTTGTAATATCCTGCGTCGCTTTATCTCGAGCACGAGCCAGTTTGTATATGAGCTTCTGCCCCTCCACAGTTTCAAGTTTATCGTACAATGGCGATAAACTTTCTCTGCGGGCTCTGGCTACAGCTCTTTTGCTGGCCCGTTTCGCTGCTTTGTACTCCAGTCTGTCTTCAGGAGAGTTGGAATGCTGCCATTCTTTAAACGCAGCCTTCTTTTCCCGAATCACCCCCTGCACCTGGTCATTCCACCACCATGTCTCCCTATCGATGACACGCCCACCCTTAGTAACGCCAAGAACTCGCTTGCCCGCCGCAATGATTGTTGAATGAGCTCGATCCCATGCAGTCTGAGCGGTCTCGGTGTTAGTCAGTAGATTTTGACTCTCCACCTCCGCCACGAAGTCTGTCTGCATCGGCCCATTCAACAACCACCACTTAATCCTAGGCTTGCGTTTCTCAGCTACTTTCTTTTTCGGGGTAACATTATAGTCCATGACAAGGAGGCGATGTTGGGCCGTCAGGCTTTCGCCGGGAATGACCTTACAGTTGGTCACCCTGCCTGTATGAAACCGTCTAGTCAGCAAATAATCAATTTGAGTTGAGTGGGACCCGTTCTTATACGTTATAAGGTGCTGAGGTTTCTTCTGGAAGAAAGTGTTCACGATGGCCAGATCAGACGCAATGCAGGTTCTTAGAATATTTTATCCCTCTGCATTGCGAAGACCATATCCAAAACCCCCGTGAACACGTTCATACACCTCAGCGACCCTACCCACGTGACCGTTCAAGTCCCCCCAACTAAGATTGCTTCGGTAGACGGTATAGCGAGTAGGACCTCTTCACACTGCTCCCAGAAAGTCTCCTTTTCAGCCGCGCTACTACCCGCCTGGGGAGCATAAGCACTGATTAAGTTTGTGATTACGCCCTCGATCAGTACCTTTACCCGCATCAAGCGGTCGCAGCGACGGTCAACTTCAAGAAGCCCATTCTGAAGCTCTTCAGAAAGCGCTACCGCTACACCGTTTTTGCCCGTAGACCCAGTGTATATAAGGCGGTAACCCTGCCCGATGTTACGAGACTTATTGCCCTTCCAGCGAGTTTCCTGAATGAAAGCACACTGGACCCGACGTCTCATGAGTACATCTGCGAGTTCTCTGCATCGTCCGGTTAGAGAGCCAATATTCCATGTTGCAAAGCGGAGTTTCCGTCTGGGTACTGACGTCGTTAACCGTGCCCGTACTTGACACGGTAGCCCTTGCCCACTTATCGCAGGTGTAGGGCGATGTGCCTGCGCGTCGTTTAACGGCGACGCCCTAGCCATACCCAGCTTTTTGTCCAATCGGTCCATATGAGTGGCGAAGTGGTTTTTAGTGGAGCGATTGCCATCTGACCTCCAAACCCATTACTGGGAGAAACCAAGAAAGGAAAGGAAATAAGAGGCAGAAAGACTTGGAATATAGGGGAGGGACACCACTTACATGGATTGGATCGGGTTATGAAAGTGGTGGCTCGAGGTCCCGGGGTCGCGTACCCGTATGCCGGAAACCAAATATCGGACAGATAATTGGCTGGACACCCTCTGAGGCCATGACTTTAAGCCGAATTTATGTTATCTTTGAAAATAGTAATGCAATATGATATACATATATATACATATATATATACATACATATATATACATATACATATATATATATATATATATATATATATATATATATATATATATATATATATATATATATATATATATATATATATATATATATATATGTATATATATATATATATATATATATATATATATATATATATATATATATATGTATATTACTGACATAATATCAGAACAGTATTGTATCGAATGTCGTCTGACGAAATGAAATCGACTTACGACAGCCGGTCACGTTAGGGGTGGATCCCCCCCCCCACTTGTAAAAACTTGATCGAACATTCACCTTCCACACGGTTGACCCAGAAAGAATTTGCGCCGAGGTAAGCCCTTCGTTAATGTAATATTACAATTAGATAAGCGCACGTGTGAATTTTGATTCTACTTGAAAATAATCACATATATATATATATATATATATATATATATATATATATATATATATATATATATATATATATATATATATATATATATATATATATATATATATATATATACATATATATATATATATATATATATATATATATATATATATATATATATATATATATATATATATATATATATATATATATATATATTATTATATATAACAAAACCTCTACTAATATCAAAAAACTGGCCAAGTGGAGCTAAATAACAAGTAAAAAGTCACAAATCGTTGCCATAATTAAAAAAAAATCTATTCAACATGAACACCAAAACAATATATATTTCAGTTTAAGTAGAAACAATGCGCAATAATGACTCCTGTGTAACAAACAAATATAGAGCATGGATGTGTACAGTACAAGCGACAGTCGCCCCCAACCCTAGGTGCCCCCGTTTTATGGGTTCCGCAGACAGCGGCGCGTCGCGTATATATATAGTATATATATATATGTATGTATAGGCTTCTTAGGCAGCCGTAATTATATATTTTACACCTGGGCCCGAAGGAATATAATTTTGTTCTTAAATAGTAACGATTTAGCTTTTTGCACTGTCTTATTTTGTTGCGTTGTGGTACAAGCTGGCCGATGAATTCCACTACTCAACGGAGTGTCTTAACACTAAGTTCCCTCTGCCTACCCTGCTATATGCGGGAAAGTGTGAAGCCACAGGGCTTATTTCAAACCTGCTTATATTCACATTCTATAGTAAAAATGTCTGTCTGTTAAACTCTAGATTTGGTAGAATTCAATATTTTCATCATATAATTAAAATCTGGATGAACAACACGTAAAGCATACCAAATAGTTAACATAAATACTGGCTATAACAATCCTTGACTCTGAATTTTGGTTTCTGGTCAATATTATCATATTAACCTTGAATTTTCTGATCGTCAGTACCGCACGAATCAAATTAATCTTAGTCCAATGGAACAATGATCTGGCCGCTGGCAGGTATGTAATTGGGTTAATCAACGTCTAGAACGGTCCATCCAGCATCCCGTCTTACTCCGGGACGTGCCAATCTCTCGCCTCGCTGCAATTTAGCACGTTAGTTTCCTGCAATAAGCCCTCGGTATTTAGTGTGTTTTATGTTTGTTCATGTTAATTTCAGTTAACTGATAGCCGTTATTTATATGATTTAAAATCTTGTTAATTTTTTTTTATTATATTTTTCTTTTAGCTTTTTTTTTAGCTTGATACTGTATCATGCACATAGCAGGGCAGAGGGAACCGTAGGCTCAAGGAACCTAGTGCTGAGACACTCCGTTCCCCGCTTTCCGCCTTTCGAGGCATTGCGTGTTGCGTGGCGGAACTCAACGTCGCGGCTTGCCTTGTTACCAGAGGTAAGAAATATTATAAGCATGAAATATTTCACTCTCCCCTCATGGGAATTGAACCCACAAACCGTCACGTTAAAGGCAGACACGCCACGACGTTCCTCCTTTCCACCTTCTTAATATATATATAGAATATATATATATATATATATATATATATATATATATATATATATATATATATATATATATATAATATATATATATATATATATATATATATATATATATATATATATATATATATATATATATATATATATATATATATATATATATATATATATATATATATAATATATTATTAGTTCCATATACCCAAAAATTCCAATTTCCAATCTCCATTTATTTTAATACAAATAAAAAGTGAAAATAACTCATATAATAATTCACAAACTGCTTGAATCCGCTTAGAGATCACATCCAATCCAGTCAAGGAACCAATCCCGAATGTACCACGACGAGGACTACTGATTGTTACCACAAAAATTTCAAGCCTTTTGGCTTGATTATTACTCACATTATTTGACACTATACTTAACTCGCCATGTCTCAGATACTGCATTATAAAGTCACGTTAAATCAATACATTTTGTCTGTACAGTACTTTGACCTTCATTTTCCCATATTATAGAAGATTTCAAGACAACATCGGCCAAGGGCAACCTTAATGAGCTTTTAGTTCCACTGTGGAGAACATGTGATTGCGGTACTCAATGATAGTAATATTATTGAAGATTATTCTTCTTATATACTATGGATAAGAGTGATCCAAACGAAAGAAAAATTCAATATAAATTATTTTAATATTAGGCGTATTATACAACAACATGTAGGTGGATACAATTTATGAATTACTTGAGAAAACGGATGCTGTGCAAGGAAATGCAAATCATATCAAGTGTTACCGTGCATTGAACCGTGGTCGGGATGCGTAAGATCAGGATCGATCGGGTTTATGGCAGTGTTTGAAGGGGCTAGTTTACTTATCTCTTATACGATGAGATATGATGAGATTGTACGAATTCGAAACTAAGTAGTTCGGTGTAGAAATATAAAAGTCGTAGTTCAGACCACAGTCACTTTCAAGTTCTGCTGGAAAGTGGAAAAAATAAGCTTTAGATTTAAAATATATATTTTACTCCATATTTCTCTTCATATATTAAAGTAACAAAGTTTTACAATATCTTGATGACATTGATAACTGTGGATTACTCTACCAGCTTCGAAGAATACTTATGAGTATATAATATATACATGTATATATATGTATATATATATATATATATATATATATATATATATATATATATATATATATATATATATATATATATATATATATATATATATATATATATATATATATATATATATATATATATATATATATATATATATAACGGCGTAACGACAATTTATAAATAAATAAATTATTATTGAATGAATGTATGTGAATTGAATGAATGTTAAATTATAATTGTTTGCTAAAATGATTATTAATATAACTAAATAAGTTGATATAATTAAAATTATTATTATGATTAATATTTGTTAAAAGATTTATAGATTAATATTTGTTAAAAGATTCATAGACAAGCAACTGATTAAAGCCAGATTTTGTAGAAACTCATAGTGGGGGTACTATTATAAATAAGAGTGAATATTGTTACACGAGGCATTCGGACTCAAGCAATCGTAAACAGTAGACGTCTTTATTGTAATAAATAAAGGTCTATACGAAATATTGGCGAGTTTTACTTGTCATGGAAAATTGTGACATTAACCAAAACGCCAGATCTGCTAAACCTAGCCCAATATATGCTGAAAAGTTATGAGGAGATATATTACCACCTAATAACTACTTATACGTATTACAATTGTTAAATATCAAAGCTGAAACTGTCAAAACGTCTAGTAATTAATCATTGACAAATTTAAAATAAAAGTAAAAATTGCTTCCCTATAGAAACTATGCCAAAATAAGTGACAACAGCGTGTTGTAGAGAGGCTCCTTACAAGTTCAACGATTTGTATATTATTAGAAACCGGGAAATTTCTATATATTATACGTAGAGTTCATTTTGGAGAGGGAATCCAGTGTAGATCGCGCTTTCCGCCTCGTCGTGTTGACAGTAAAGCACTGTGCTACTGCGCCACGACGTCCCCATAGACTACATGAATCAAGAAATTTAAGAATTGTATGAAAGTGAATCTATAAATAGCTTAAGTGACTTTATATTACAAAGCTCGTGATATAGCAAAGTATGCAAAAAGAACATTTTCCATCTATTTCAGTAGCTTTTATATAGCATGTGCACTGAGGGAATGTATTTATTTTTAAATTTCTATACTCTACATCGTCAAAATATACTTTTTAAAAAGGCTGTGTAAAATTCTTCTATCCAAACATCAATTATTATTAGCTACCAGGAAATGACTTTACGCTTAGATATTAGTCATTTAAATTTAAACTACGGCGTGCGGCCAAGTTCGTCTAGCAATGGCCGTGTAATGATGCGAGAAATTCACTATTTATTCATAGTCGACATGATAATTGATATCTTTATGCATTTTTATAACACTGCACTTAAAATTTCACCTTTTAGTTCCTTTTAGTATGGTAGCTCTCCGCTCTCCGCTTTCCGCTCAATTTTTTTGTCATTGAGCCGAAACTGCGTACTGACATTTGACATTTAGGTTTTTAAGAGGAGTTTAGTAGAATACTAAGAGAAGATTATTAATAATTCCCATGGGAACGGGAAAGCCATTGGAGTTTCTAGTTATGTTGTGAACGCAATCGACATATATATTACATATATAAGTAGAAATCGAATACAAAGTGACGCCTGGCACTAAAGAACTGTGACATGCTAAGTGAGTGTCATAAAAATGTTGGCAACAGTCGCTCTGAGGCCGCATTTCGAAACCGAACGATAAATTTAGATAAATATCGTTTTATAACCAAATTCAGGTAGAGTTAAGGATTTGGATTTTCTACGAGTCAAGGTTGACAGGGATTTTTGTTAGGATTTTTGAGGTTTAAAATTATTAGGTTGAAGTACAGTCCAGTCCAGTCACAGTACAGTTGAAGTCCAGTAAGAACATGTATGACATATCATAATTTTCTCGGCTACATTTTATGATCCTTGTGATCTAATGTTAACAGAAATCTCATTAAACTAAGTGATTCATCTCTAATTACTCTCTTGCTATTCAACTTTATGTGATTTTTTTAATCGAAAGTTATTTTTTTTTAAATTTTTTTTTACCTCAATTTTTTCCGCATAAACCGAACTGTAAGTAAACTGTAAGTAAAAAAGCGACCAAAAAACCTAATATCAAACTCTCCATACTCCGATTTTCGCTGTAAATTAAGATATTATTGAATAAAATGAGCTTGCAGAACTTAACGCGACATTACATCCTGCCAGCTTGGATAAATAAAAAGTCACAAGTATATCGCTTTAAATTTCAAACGTCAGAGCTTTCGTAAATATTTTTAACAAAAACTTTAAATATAACAACACAATGGATTTTATCTAAACTATTCAATATTGAGTACAACTATAAAGTTTTATTACAACAATTCAGGCTGATGTTCAAAAATAATACAAAAATATGGATGTGTGGAATTTTTAATATCATAGAATTTGATCAAGGGATAAAGCTCGCGTACGTAAATTTCTATTGGGGTAAAATTTTGCAAACTATTTCATGTACACACAGTTACAGTCGATATTTATTCATATATAGATATAAAAAGGAGCTGCTCATATTTTTAATACTATTTAAATTTTTAAAAGAAGAGTTTCTTATATTGTACTTATAGTAAGAATATATATATATATATATATATATATATATATATATATATATATATATATATATATATATATATATATATATATATATATATATATATATATATATATATATATATATATTTATATATATGTATATATATATATATATATATATATATATATATATATATATATATATATATATATATATATATATATATATATATATATATATATATATATATATATATTATAAGAATTATGTTTAATTCATCAAAGCAATACGAAATATACTCTATGTTATCCAAATAAAAAGCTCACATTATGTACTATACAGATTTAGTTGGTACGAACTAAATAAAAAACAATACAGTCGAAGCGATGTCCATGCGACGCGATCGGAACGCGGCCATCGATCGCTTCACAACGTGAAATGAATGTGGAAAACGCTAAAATTCATTATAAAATTTCAACATTAGAACATTTCATTTGTACCCTGGATTCGTTGAACTGCAACGAGCTGTATAATACGAGTAAGGGTTATTTGAAGGCACGATAAGTATATATATATATATATATATATATATATATATATATATATATATATATATATATATATATATATATATATATATATATATATATATATGATTATTTATATAAATACTTTGTTTTTGCTCCAATTTTTCTCTACTGTGGGAAGGTCAAATGTATGGTTAAACAAATTATAATAAGTTAATATAGATATTTTATATTATATTTTTATATAAATATATATTTGCATATAGACATAGATGGCAACGGTTTTACATTGAAAGGTGATAATTGAGTTAGTGTGACTTGGCACACAGAGCAACATGTATCTCGATCGTATAGGATTTACGCTGGACGTTCGTTATCTGATATTTAGTAAGAATGGCTAGATGTCATAGTGGCAGTTAGCAAATGTGTGACGAATCATGACGGTTATATGTTAAATTCTTCTAAGCAATGGTTGTAATTTACCGGTTTCAAACTAGCTAGTTTAGACAAATCTCCCGTAAGCGTAAGGAGTCTTGGGCAAACATCTCTAAGGCCAAACGGACATGGTGGGACAAATTGGGCTAAAATAGCACAAAATAAGCGATACTGGAAGAACTGGAGAGAGGCGTTTGCCCAACAATGGGACCATATAGTCTATTTATTATATAACAATAATTACTACGTATATTTGAAACAATTACGAAGTAATAATATATTAACAACTTTTATAAGATATAATACACATTGTCACACACACACTGACACACATCACACACACACACACACTATACATAGGTACTGCATTCTTGTATTGTAAAGTATTATGGGTGCACACCTATATTCTAATCATTTCCGTGAGTTCTCGCCTGGCGACTAGTGACACAAGCTTAGAGCTTAGTACAAGGGTCAGTCTCACATAACTGTAAATAATACCTATGTACCCTAATTAAAAAAAAAAAAATCTTGTTATGCTTACATTATGTTTATGTGGAGTAATAAAGTTATTTTTTTTATTATTTAAAAAAAACACAGCTTTCAAGTATCACTTACAATATTAAAAAAATTGTCTTAACTAGAAAAATTGGGTGAAGCGAAAATACTAGTGAAAAGAAAGAGCTATCCACAGTACAATGCAAATGGCATCAAAGACTCGCCCCGCGACTCTTTTTTCCTGGATGCAATATTTTATTTAAACGAACGGGAACGTCCGGTGGGAATTTCGAAACGGCCACGCCGTGCCTGGAACATTTCCACTTAGCGATTTAGTCATCACATTTTTTTTTGTTCACAAGAACTAAATATTCAAGTCTTACGCTTAAGGTTTATTTTTTTTATATGTGGCATGCACTTGAAATCGTCTTCGTGCAGTATGAAGACTTTATGCACAAAAAAAATTTCATCTTAAGCAGAAATTGGGATGCAGAGAAATATATCACTATACTCTCTTCATATATTTATAAGGATATTTACTTGTGATATTGTCCATCTAAGGCTTAGGACAACAACACATAATTGAGCTTACTCTATCCAGATACTCACTTCTCGCTATATCGTTCATGTAGCACAGTGTACAGAGACAAGTTTCGAGATATTGCATTACGATTGACGTGTATGGCGGAACCCATCGCCGTGTACCCTCTTCCGTAACCTACAACCGTAGCGTTCACAATCAGGCAGCCCCGATTATTAATATATCGTTTAAAAAACCCATTAAGCAGATTACAGTAGGATTTGTGCCACCTGGATTATCGTGCAGCAAACTTTTCATCCTAATAAATGATACGGCTTAACGGCCGTGATAAATTTATTTTAACAATACATCACGGCGTATACGGTTATTGCAGGTTCAAATTCTTGTGTCGAGACATTCCGCTATCTCGTTACAGCCGAACAACACTGTCTAGGCGATGGCAACATATCTATATTTAAAAATACATATGTCAGGCTAATGTGTGATTAAGACATAAGAGAGAGTGTTAAGACACTCCGTTCCTCGCTTCTCGGCTGTCGAACGTTTTCAAGAGTTTAATACACTCGTGTGTGTTGTCATGGCAACTCGTTATCATTACAATGGTGGTTTGCATAAATTCGATCTGGCGAATGCTTTTCAGAACTAAAAATATGTATGTATATAGAACTTTTTAATTGAATTCTCTTCATCTAATACCCATTATGGAATGTAAATTATTGAAAGTAAAACTTATAAAAAATAAGTAACCTATAGGTATAATACATTTCTATACAAATGTATTCGAACCTGACACTATAAGTGACTTAGAAATACTGAAATAATTTATAATTAATAATATTAATAATGTGAACATTTGTGTGTATGTATGTTTGTTCTGGTTTCACGCAAAAATTATTGACCGGATTTAGTTGAAAGTTTACAGTGACATAGCTTATACATAAAAATAACATATGGGCTACAATTTATGATAAGCGAATGTAATTCACTTTGCCAATAAACAAGTAATAGTGTAGTTAAGCGGGCGAAACTGCGTGCAGGTAGCTAGTTTAGCTATAAAATTAACTTGAATGACCTCCGTAGGCTAGTACTTACGAGTCAACCTTACCTCGACTAACAACATTATAGAAATAGAATACTATTAACTTAATAGCGAACTACTTGACATATTTTTTGGTGATAATATATATATATATATATATATATATATATATATATATATATATATATATATATATATATATATATATATATAGCTCAAATGATATTTTGTAATTTTCACTTGAAGACAGAGGAGGTTGGGGCAACATATACTGTTTATTCTAGCATTGTTGCGAAATCAGTATTTACAAAATATTTCATATAAACTTATAATTTCAATTTACTTATCTATTTAAAGAAGCTTTATATGAACAAACTATTAAGTGTCTCGCAAATAATTATCTCTTCATAAAACTGTTAACAAGAGATCTCTAGTGTAATCAGTTCGCTAGCGGATGCGGCTCCTCTAAGGTATTACAAAGTATCGCTTTTCGAACTAATTACGGACATGTACCCATACTAAAACTACGAAATCTATTTAAATGAAAAACACAAATGTGAAGGTATATTATAAGCAAGCAGCATAGGCTCTATATAACATTATGACCATTTTTGCATATAAGGTGATAATATTATTGCATAATATGTAAATTTTTCATTGATTAAGTTATGTAAATTGTATGCAGTGTGTCAAAAGCAATGGGCATATACAACAGAATTGTTATTTTAAAATTTAAAAAAAAATGTGTGGTTTTTCAAGGTTCAATTTCCACGAGAGTATGTTTAACTTTAAGTTAAGTTTAAAGATATTTTCAGCATTAATTGACGTATGAGCTCGGGCAACAGAGAAGCCTCAAAATTGCACGCAACAAAATATTTAAATATTAAAGTGAGACGTCACTACTTTCTCTATACTTTCTCTCTATGAAGGGTATGTGAGAAAAATAAAATTACCCTAGTGTATATCCCAACAAAACAACTAGTAAATTATGTTTTTACGTGTATGTTACATTATATATAGTTACATATATACAGTACTCGAAAATTCCCCAATAGTTTTCATTTGCCTGCCTTTTAAATTGTATGGCGTGAGATGTCATAACTCTATCGTGAATTACTGAGATTACAATCGAGCACTCTCGCCCTTGGGGCTTGGGTAATATAGATATTTTATAATGACAGGCGTAATCTACGTCTTCCATATTAAGTTTCGATTGTTTTTATTCATAAGGTGAATAAACAAATAGGTAGCTGATGGAGTCACATGTGCACGTATGGCTCAGCAGCTGGAGCATCTGGACGGCATTCAAGAAGCGCCGGTTCGATTACCGCTGCTCACAACCACTGTGGCACGGCAAATCACTCTGAGACCTTATACAAATCTATATAATTAATTATCAGAATAAATATTGACGTAAACTGTAAGATAATATTTGAAATAGCTCCCAAATTTCACGTTGAACGTAGGAAGGAACAGTGAAGTGCTCTTATCAGTGACTGATAACCCTGACTGATGGTGCAATGTATAGCGTTTGTGACGACTTGGCACAGTTTGTTGTCAAAAATAACTTCGTCACTATAAAATGTATAAAATCAAATTTTAATAAGATTGTAATAAGCTTAAGCTTAAGGATACGTTCATTTCCCATTAGGTCTTGGGCAAGGAAAGAAGCCTTATTGCCGTACAATTTTTTATTTATGCCAGGATTTTAAGGTTATTTTAAGGCTGAAATATTATATTTGTAACAAATAAGTGCAAGTGGCTATCATTTATTGAACCCTAGCGAGGTTTGCAGAAAAAAATGTCCGATTAAATCGTTATCTCTTAGCAGAATCACTGTTATCGTATTATCTGTACTGTCTTAAAGTCATATTGCACTAAATGATAAAGCAATAGCATATTGTTTTTATTATAGCTTCGAATTTATAGTAACTTTATGAAGTTTGTTCGCTGGAATACGCTAATATCCGGAACTACTGAGACAAATTTTGTTTTTTTTTTTGTTTTATATTAATATGTTCTATGTAACTCATTGTACCGGCGTTATGTCATACACAATATATTATTAAAAATTGATATAATGTTAATTTAAAATATTCTCAATATAGTTTTAATTAATCTCAAAGCATCGTAACTGTAGTGGATGAAAGGGTTTATTTGATACTTTAAACATTTGCATTCAATAACACTTGTATTGACTGTAATATATACTAATATAAACTTACTGCAATAAACTTAAGACGAACATATAACAAAATAAGTCAGTTTACATTAAAAAAAAAATTGCAACATCAGAAAAAAAAGATGCCTTATGAATAAGACATGAGCTTAAAATGTGGAGCTGAATTAACAAACGCTCTTTCCTTTGTATTTATATTTAGCAGTCACGAAATTTACTATATAAAATTTGCACAAGGTCGTAATGATATTGTGTGCCTACATGTATGGCTAACATATAACATATATATATATATATATATATATAAATATATATATATATATATATATATATATATATATATATATATATATTATATATATATATATATATATATATATATATATATATAATATATATATATATATATATATATATATATATATATATATATATATATAATATATATATATATATATATATATATATATATATATATACTTAATTTCCTGCTAATCCAATAAATGAAAAAAAAAATTGTGAACACACAGACGGCTCATTCAGGGCACAGAAGCTCATTCCATTTTATATTTATCACCAAACTTGTGTAAATCTTTCACCATAACAATATAAAAATCTAATACATTATTAAAGCTGTATTGAACTATGAAGTACCATTTATTCGAAGATAAATTACGGCTCGTGTCAGGTTGTGTCTGACAGTGAATACACAGTTGTATGCCAAATCTCCCCGATCGATACCACCACGTGGGGTTTAGTTTGGCTGAACAGCATTTCGCGTTTCTATAAAATTTTCAGTTATCAAATGTATGTATATATATATATATATATATATATATATATATATATATATATATATATATATATATATATATATATATATCTAGTTTTAGATAAACTGTATGTTATTTGTTATGAAATAGTTTATTTAGTTGTTATTAAAACATTCGGAGTGAAAAAGTTCCATTAATTTTTTTTTTTCTATTAAGCAAAAACACCAACTAATTTTAATTTATTTTTCTTTTTGAAGTATAAGACCTAAAAAAATTAAAAATTAAGAAAAAATAACATCTTTTTTTATAAAGTAAAACATTTTCAAAACTAAAACCAATATTAATGACTTACAGATAAGGTTGTTTCGAACTGATTTATTTCAGTTCCAAAACACTGTCTGGAAGTTGGTAGTACGGTAGTTACTTATCGATGGCCGCCATTGAAACGTTGCCAAATTTTACCTCCAACGGTTTGTACATCTCGAGACGTCCCAATTTTTATACTTTATTTAAAAAAGCACATTCGCCACTCACTTTTATTATTTACCCAGCTAGTGGAAGTGTATAGTTTAAAATCTGGTAATAACAAAATAGTATAGTAATAAAATTATCCAACAAATAACCCAATATAAGGCTTTAAAAAAAAATAAAGATTATCTGTTAATATAAAACATAGGTTATTAATGAAGACAGGTTAGAAATTTTTTTTTTTTTAAATTTTATACACCGTCTGCTTTAAGCAACGTACGTGGAAATAATTTAGAGAGGACTGATGAGCATCATCCTTAGCTTCCCATAATAATAAAAAAAAAAAACTTTTCTTTTATCTTCACGCTGTATCGCGCACATATCAGGCAGGTGGCAACAATAGTAGTACTTTAATATATAAAAAAATAAATGTAAATATATTAAAAAAAAAAACGTACAAAACAACCGGTTGAAATAATAAGCCTATTTTCGAATCTCAATATGAATCGCTTTATCATTTATCACAATAAACTCCGACCTCAAATAGAACGCGACATTGCTCCAAAATGTGAGAATACAATATGTTTATACTTATAAATAGTATATTGATATTGTTTAAATTATTTAAAATATTCCGTCATGATATTACACGAAGGTCACAAACGCGCAAGTTGGCACTGCTTGCTGCCAGACGATATCTTGCCTTGTCTCTAAGACGTATTTGGGTGTTTAAGGGTGAAATTCCACTGTTGGAGAACAAAATGGGTTAGGTTAGGGTTTCTATTACACACACACACACGCACACACACACACACACACACACACACGCACACACACACACACACACACACACACACACACACACATACACACACACATATGCATGCGTATACATATTGTATATACATATATCATGAACTAAAGAATCATTTGTTAAAAAAGATCCTTTCTAGGATAGGTCTTGCTTTGGATAAAAATTGACACATTTGTAGCTTTATATTTAATTATTACGTACATATATATATATATATATATATATATATATATATATATATATATATATATATATATATATATATATATATATATGTATATATATATATATATATATATATATATATATATATATATATATATATATATATATATATATATATATATATATATATATATATATATATATATATCGGTAGGGCAATATAAGCTGATAGGAAGTATGTTATTTGTTTCGTATAGACGACTATTCAGCGATAAGAATGTCGGATGAACGTACACGTTTCCGCTTTAAGTTAACAGTACATTTTTTCCCAAGATTAAAATTTGAGATGCTATCTGGCTGTAAACACAGTGGTTGTGGGTTCGATTCCAATTTGAGGAGAATTAAATTCGTGTAACCGGAACAAGCACGGCGCTAGGTTCCGCCATTCTATGAGCAATTTCTCGTAAAATGAAAATCTTAATACAAAGTTCCTTCTACCTTTAATAAACATATATAAACGAGTTTTGTATATTCATAGAATATATTTCTTTAAAATTGAATCACAGTCACTAATTAAGTTTATATATATATATATATATATATATATATATATATATATATATATATATATATATATATATATACATATATATATATATATATATATATATATATATATATATATATATATATATATATATATATATGTAGCAAACTAAAGTAGGTGAGGATAGATTAAATATTGGCCGCGTCCCTCGACCTTCACCTAGCTCGCAGTAACAAGCCTAATTGCATCCTGGAAGAGTACTTAGGGCGGGCGCACGCGAGCGACAACATATATATTATAATAGATCAATCATTTTGTTTGTAGGGAAAAAGAATTTAATGTTTAAAAAAGACTTAAATGTTTTTTTGTCTGACTGTAAGCGCGACGGGTGTGGGTTCGATTCCCATGAGGGGGGAAAGAATCTCTAGTATTAACGCAAAGTGCGGTTGGCTTCCGCCACTCAACACGCAATATCTCAAAACTGAGTGTGTCACAATTGACAAATTAGGAACTTAAGGAGTAGGCTGAGAAGTATCTTAACACTAACTTGCCTATGTATGTAGGAAAAAACGTTAAGCAATTTATTTTTTATTTTACTCCATAAATTATTAAATACATATAGGTTTTTTTTTTAAATAATAAATTAAATACAAAATACCTTATTGGTATAAAATTTTTATTTAATAATCTCACATAATAAATTTTTCACGATCATTCTTAACTTTCTTTCGTAGAAAGGAATTTATATACCTGGACCACTTTGCTTCGCTTTTCAAATATCACGTGATTTATTTATTTATCTATATCAATACAAAATGCACCTGTATTTTGTTGTAAAAATGTAAATAACAAAGTATATTATGACCTGTTAATTATATCTTTGTATACATCTTATATAATTTAGTTTGGTTAAGCGGCTTGTGTTTCCCAAAGTGTATAAATCGGCCTTTTAGTCCGTTTGATACGACCAAACAATGGACATTATTGACGAAATGTACGCTTATTAAGCTTCTATTAAGCTTACATACAAACAATACTCCGTGTATGTAATTTCAATTCCTCATATTTGTGCCACTAAACAAATAGCTACAAATTTACTAAAATACTAGTAGATGCCCACAGTTTCTTCGGCGTGGACTTTACGATTTGTGATCGTGACCTGATTTTTATTTATATTTTGAAAATCGAGTGACAACAATCGAAAAGAGATATCGATATTGTTCTTTTTTCTTATATATCAAATTCTAGGTGTTCGGTTTTTATATATCAAAATGTCAATGGAAACTGTACATCACGCTAAACAACTTTTGTTAAGACGCCATTTCCCTATTTCATATAGCTTAGTTGGACATCATGACTATATGCTCCAGATCTTGGATTTTCAGTGAAATATACTCATCACTCATCTGATTTATTGTATTTCTACATCAGGTGTTCCGGAATCTTCAATTTTATATGTCAATGGAAACTACTTCTCATGTTAGATTAAGTTCGATTGCTTTGACTCTGCATCAGGTGTGCCAGTCTTGAAAATAAATTATAGCTAAGATCCTGCCCAGACCATTAGGTCTGTTGTTGAATTGAATTTTATTTAAAAAAAAATATAGTTCCGTTTAAATAAGTCCAGTAGATCCAAAGACGTGCTTTTACAAACTGACGAACAGACGGATTATTATAAATTCATACTCCTGATTGATGTCTTAACATGTCCCTGCATTATTTTTTCATTATAATATTCAATGTACAAACATTTTTTACCATCGTATATATAGATATTTATTAAATCAACGAAAGCTTAAGAAGTGTACTTAATAAATTCCTTTATTATACGAAAGCTTCACAATGGTTTGAAACTGAATAAATGTTCGTGTTCCTTAGCTGAAGTATTATTTGAAATCTTAGAAACGTATTATAGCAAATTGAGCTATTTCAAGGAAACCCTTGAGTTATTTAATCCTTACTTAATTTATATTAGAAATTCTCTTCAGTGAGAAATAGCTTGAAGTAATTGTGATATATTTTATACAGAAATTACTTTATATAATAATAAATTGTTACGGTTTACGGTCTCTTCGTAGAACCAAGTAACCAAATATTTTTGATTTATTTAAAACAAATATTTCATACAAATATATTCAGTAAATTTCCAATTTTTATTTCATCCCAATAAATACTGAAAAGTAATTTAAAAAAAAACAATTTATCATATTTCTACTTCACTACACGGATTTCAATTAAATTTAAATTATATTTATATAACTATACGAGACTCCTACAGACTATTTTTATAGCTTACACTTTACACAATTATTCCTTAACATATTAATTTAATTTGAAAATGGGAGAGAAGTCTACTTTACTATAACAACAGCTAGCTGACCCGATTTTCCTATAAGCACGGTTATTTGGAAAATTAGCATAAGAGACATGTTTGTGGACGGCGGAAAAGTTTAGATATTGCCTGAGTTGGAGACTTAATAAATGTAAAAGTAAAGTATTAAGCCGTGTTTTACAGTCTTTAGCGTTAAGATAAGTTCTTAATGCTAAAGACTGTAAAACACGGCTTTGTCGCTAGATGAGCGATCTCTTCCAGGCAACCTTTGGCTAGTTTAACCTTTAACCTTTGGCTTTTAACTAATTATAATGAAATAGAAGGGGTTGTACTATGTTATTAAATATATAAATATTGCAGCATAAGCATAATTTTATATACATGCCTATGTACATAGAAACATACATATATTTATATATATATATATATATATATATATATATATATATATATATATATATATATATATATATATATATATATATATATATATATATATATATATATATATATATATATATATATATATATATATATATATATCTACTAAATGAACAAGGGAACTATTTAAAATTAAATATTTTACTATAAAAGAAATGTTTTACTTTTTTTGAAATCATTAATTAATGAGGGTCATTAATTTTCGGCTATAGTATGACAATGTAATAATAATCGTTATATTATAACGTCATATTCATAAAGATTATGAATATATCACATGCTATTATAAAATCATATAACAAAATTACTAAATAACAAATAATATATTTTCTATCGCATACAATTCTATTGTGCCATAGATCAAATATGAAAAAAATATCAATATTATCTGTTTGTGTTTCGTTATTTAAGAATTATTAATCTAGTTATCACGACATTTCCTTGAGAAAACGTTAGCGTTTTTGAACGAATGTCGCGCTGTATAGGATCGATAACTCCCGCAGTCATTACAGTGGAGATATGAATCTAAACGCCTAGAAGGTGGAATTGGTAGGTCTCTAAACGGCAAAAAGTCGACTTACGAGGATATTCAAGTTTTTTTCCCGCATATAGCAATATAAGTAGAGATCTAATGAACTAAGGAAGCTCTTGTAAAGACTCCGTTCAATATTTTACGGTCAATTTTAGACACTATGAGTCTTGATTAGCGGAAGTCAATGCCACGAGTTGTCGTTATGACGTCATTTTAATATAATCATTCTACAGAGTGGGGATCAGACATACATAGATAAATCTATACATATATATGTACGGATATATTGATATTTTTATGTATATATAGTAACACAAACCGCGGCTCCGGCCCACATTATTTAGTCAAAAATAATTTAAGGCTCTTCTCTGCCTTTATTCGTAAAACGTGATAAACGGGTAAAAAAATGAATTTGTGTCGTAAGTTTATAGTAAGCTTTATATTTTGCGTTGCTTTGGATAGCGTTAATGGATTAATCTGCAGGAAACGATGTAAATATTGTACTTCAACTGCCATACATCTGTATACATACTGTGCGTATATTTTCTTATAACATTATAGACATTAATAGTGTATGGAACAGAGCGATATGGAGGTGGTAGCAGGTTCGAGTGGTGGGACTCAACGCCGCGCTTTGTCATCCTACCAATCACTGAACGAACAAACAACAATACATACTTTACAAAACTAATATTGATAGGATATTTACTATACAAGCTATGACATACATTATATAGGCATTAGGCATACATACTAATAAGCGTTGATAGCTATCGCTACATAAAACAAACTTGCGGCCTTCAAAATGGCCTCGCTGGAACTATGGACGCGCCCTGCTAGTAAGGCACAATGAAAGAAAATATTCTCTGCTATTTTTAATTTTCCATTGAAAATATTTTATGATTTGTGAATAAACTAGAAGTAGTTTATATTAAAAAAAAATTCTTTCGATGTTCATGGGCTTGGGACCCCTCACTCCGTGAATGTACTATGTAGTGAATTCGATTCTCTTTCCTCTCTGGTGGGGAACGGTGGGTTTTAGGATTTAGTGTTACGAAGTGTCTTAAGTAACGTAGTGAATTTAGTGTTATATATATTTATATATATATAACCGTATATTTGAGGAAAACGACACGTATAACGTTATGTAGGTTACTTACAAATGTAATCAATTAACATATATAAACACATATATATATATATATATATATATATATATATATATATATATATATATATACTATATATATATATATATATAATATATATATATATATATATATATATATATATATATATATATATATATATATATATATATATATATAACCTTAGTTAACCTAACCTTCTTGGTAACCTTTACACAGTGATGTTAATTATGAGCATCTCCGCTGCACTCGTGTCGAGGCTTAATAGAAAAATGAAAAAAATAAAGTTTTTTTTCTATTGTTTTAATGTTTTTTTTTTATTATTTTAATTTTATGTTTATATAATGTGAGTTATGACATGCGATGAACGCTAAAATAGATGAAGATTAATAATAACTTGGCTAGTATACATTTTGAGACCAAATTATTGAAATTTATCTCGCCACCAAGACAAAGCGCGGCGTTGAGTTCCGCCACTTAATACGCCAAATAATACAAAGAGCGGAGGGCCGAAAATCATTAATTCTCCCCAAATGGGAATCCAACCCACGACTGTCGCGTTTACATTCAAACACTGTCTCTCTATACCACCTTTATACAAAATAGCTTACAAAACGGAGGCTGGATAACATCCATCCTCAATATTTATGTTTTCAAATTCAATATAATTTAGATATTTACAATGAAATACCATGCATTTTTAACATCACTATACAAACTCGACCCACTTCACCGTATTATATTCAACACAATTGTTCAGTTACTGTAAATGCTTGGCCGTGGCTAAAATGTAAACATAGTACCACATATCTAACACATATGTGTGTATATATATATATATATATATATATATATATATATATATATATATATATATATATATATATATATATATTCCGATAAAAATATAAGAAACGTCAATATTTATACCGAAGGCTGCAGCTTCGATTCTCGATCGGGGATATATGTTTTTAGTTAACGCTTAAATTTCTCTCTATGGTAGGTTGAAATATTATTATATACTTACTGACTCTTGCTTATTTTTGATTGATTGTCTTTATTATTTGTATGCCATACCTGTCAACAAATAAAAACAATATTAATAATAATAAATAATAATAATATATAATATCGTATTAAAATAAACAGAGGACCGTCGTGGTGCACGGGCAGGCGTCTGCCTGCTGACTCGGCGGTTTGTGGGTTCAATTCCTATTCGGGGAGAATGAATTATTTTCATTTTCTTCGCTTTGGCAACAAGGCAAAGCGCGGCGTTGAGTTCCGCCACTCAACACGCAATGCCTCGAATGGCGGAAAGTGGGGAACGGAGTGTCTTAAAACTAGGTTCCTTCAGCCTACGGTTCCCTCTGCCTATCCTGCTATGTACGGGATACAGCATGAAGCTAAATATAAATATAATATAAATTTATACAAACTAGGTGTATTTGACAGCGGACGAGGCGAAAGAGGTACGCAGGGACCGCAGCGTTTGGCGCTCCGTCCTCTCTGGCTACCCCGCTAGGGATAAAGCGTGAAGTTATGTATGTATGTATACTATAATGATTTATAAATAGCATTTCATACAATTTAAAAAATATCATGTACAAGAAACATTTACTTGAAAATATTAGACTATAAAGTCGTAGAGTCTATGTAAATATTATTACTATATATTTTTTGTGCAGTTTGCCTAGAGGATTTGAATTGGGGCGACCAAAAAAGCCCTCATGCCGAATTTCAACTATCTGAGTCAAGTACTTTCAGTTCGGTACATAATGAGTAACAAAAGAATTATAGTCCAGACATAAAACTGATAGATATATATGTATGTTAGCTTTGGACGGTGTCCATGACGTGTGGGTTCAAATCCCGCTGCGCTCAAAGTTTTATATGTTCTTTTTAAGTACTTTTTAATATTGCCGATGTTCTACATACTTAAGGAAAAAGTCACATTGATTGATATATGTAGCTTCTGCGAATATACCCTCTGCAATATACTTCTGGCCACTGACCGCTATTAGATATAAAGCAAATATTTTTATGGTTTTCTTTTTTAAGCTTGACTTTGGTAAGATGTTCGGAATATATTATATGTATGACGTACATACATACATTTGAGTTATTTTTATTATATATAATATGTTTCGTTTCTAGCTACATTCGTTGTAGCTACTATAACTACATAAGTTTCAACATTTGTGATGCTGCCTTGCAAGCGGCTATATGTGAGCAATATATCGTTGTTTGTTTTTTTTAAAGCTTCACACACTTCTCCTGAGTGAGAATCTGACGCTATGCCTCAGCAGGACGGTCCTTAGTGTGTTTGTAATTTAAAAAAGAATATCCTGTCATAGGCACTAGCAAAACTAAGTAAATGTATAACAGTATGTAAAATGTATATATATATATATATATATATATATATATATATATATATATATATATATATATATATATATATATATATATATATATATATATATATATATAATATATATATATATATATATATATATATATATATATATATATATATATATAATATATATATATACATATATAGTTAGTAACATCCTTCTATTATATCACAATACACGCGTAAATTTTATGAAACCGATTATTTCCACGTGATAGTAGGGGCTGGGGTTTAATTTTATGATCACATTGTTATCATGTCATTGGCATCTGACTATGCCTTACTATATACTGTATCTATTCTAATATTATAGAAACGTGAAGCGGTTATTTCAATTCAAGTTTTGTTAGTATAAGATGGTCCTTTATTAGTAGGTTATGTATATAGATATAGATTATATAGAGTATATATATATTATAGATATATATATAGTAGATTATATAATATTATATATATGTATATAGATATATATTATTATATATATAGACTTATATATATAGATATCATATATCTATCTATTATATAGACAATATATAGAAAATAAATAGGCGAAACTTTTAATCTGTGCCTGGTGTCAGAGTTATCTTGGGTTTTTGGTATGTGTTATGACATATCATACAAAAGTGTCAAGGGCTTACATTTCCTTTTCTTTTAATTTTCATTCCAGCGTGAAAATAGTATACATTCTATATCATAATTTTAATTCGATCCGATAGTTCCTGAGATAATATATACGAGATGTATGTGTGTAATATATCTCCAATAAACGTTGCATTGTAAAACAGTAAAAGCGAATCCTCGTAAATTTTCTTTCAACTAATTACAATCGAGGTCAGTTGAAAATGAGACAAGAATGAATTAGATGCTTCAATGTCACTAATACACAAATATATGTAGTATATATATATATATATATATATATATATATATATATATATATATATATATATATATGTATACCGAGGATTCCGTACTGATTTCATGATTTTCGGTCAACGGGAAGTACAATTTAAAAAGTTAATAAATTTAAATGTGCACTAATTTTATATGAAATAACTATAAATATGATGAGGTTGTAATTATATTTTTATAAATTTTAAATTATGCTCTCTCTCTCTGCCATTTTCCAAAATCAACGGAAAGTGTGTACATTAGATTTTAATCAAATCGCCTTCTAAGGCTAATTTCATACTAAATCCTGCAAAAACGAAGAGTAAATGCTCGTGTCATTTGATTGCGTTGACCTAGAAACAAATGCTGGCCGAATGCGACATTGCGTTCTAACAGTTCAATATATATTGTTTTTAAATGTCAAAAGTGAGTACTGCTACTGTAAGTTTTCTCCGCTCTCACTCCAAGCAGGATAAGGCGTGAAGCAGACTAATCTATTGAACCACAAAAAGTACCTTCAAAAGTAAGTGTAAAGTTAAGTTTTAAGTTATCTTATACAAAGTATACACAACTTCTCGATATTCAATACGAGATTATTTCCGAAGTTTTCACAAGAACACGACTACTTTGTTCTTTTTGTAATATTTGAAATTGGCCATCACTTTAATTTAACTTAGGCGGTATATATGGCTTATTTTTGTTATTATTAAATACTTGCTTTTAGCTATGCACTATATACCGTATATGGATGGGATAGACATAAAAAATGGACACATGATATATTGAGGAGCTTAACTGAAGGTCATATCAAGGTCAAGGTCAAGATCCTAAATTTAAAATGTATATAAAATAATGACATTAAAAAATTTTGAAAGAATCCATCCTAAATCTCTTAATTATAGTTGAAGAAAAATTCAAGATATCACAAACAAAGATGGTACAAGTTGAATTATTCAGCTGACACTCCTTATATATGCATTGGAGTAAAAGCTCCGTTACAAGAAGTTAAAAAATATATTATCATATTACATGTATTGGTTATTACAAGCGCGGCGGAAAGCGGAAATTGGAAAACTAACTAGGTTTCTTCTGAATATCCTCGTGTAAGCGATATTTGGAGCGAAGCAAAGCTATAGAATAATTGTTCTCTTACTTACATTGATCTTGAAAAATCAATACTAAGACTAAGTGACCAAGATGGGTCTGGTATCAGGTAGAGTGGATGACGTCGAAATAACTAACGTGACATAATAGAGCCCATCTCAAAAAATGGACTATTCGATACAAAATATTTCTTTTTTTAATTTCAAACCAATAATAAAATTTAAGATGAGTAAAGTTATTAATGAAAAGTAATAGTAAATCATGTCTACGGAGAATATCTAGTGTGTAGTGACCATTTTAAAATCGATAACATATAATAAATAAATATAAAAACATAAATATAATATATAAATATAAGTAATATATATAAATATCTCAAATTTACAGTTACCGAATTAAAGCAATTAAAGTCACAAGCGCTTACATATGAATATGTCAGTTTATCAATAACTAACAGTAGTGAGCAATGGTATCGTTGTTTTTTTTTTTTTATAAACCTATATATGACATCCAACGTGACAGCCACAAGTTAAATCCATTTAAAAAATAGTTTCTATTTAAACGTGATTTTGATATTTCAACTGCAACAACATGAAAGTGCACATAATGGTCTTTTTTTTATTTATTTATTTATTTATTTATTTTTTTTGAATAAATGAATGAATAACTGCAATAAAAGTTATTGTAGTTTGGTGCATGTAGATTTGAACTATCATATTGAACAATATTATGATATTAAAATTGTTTTAAACAACATTCTGGGCTTATGGAGTACTATACCAATTATATAAACTAGAGGACTCGTTGACGCGTGAAATACTCGTTGCCATAGCAACGTGTATGTTTTATTTGTTGATTTAATATACTTTATAAGCGTTATTATTGAAATATATTAGCGTTCCGCAATTCTCCTACAGATAAACTATAAGTGTGGCAAATTTCATACTTGTCCGACTGCGCAATTTTCGTAAAAAGGCATCCAAAGTTCTTGCTTCACGTATTAATATATAGATTATTGTTATAATAGACACCATATTTGCTAAGTTATTACTAGAAAACTAAAAAAATATAATTACGGCTACATTTTGTGTGGAAATTTTTATGTGTTATTTGAGGCTATAGTCTATAGTCGATAGAGGCTATAGTAGAGTCGGGGTGTGGGCAAATGTGAACGCGAACTATCATTGCGATACCCAGTCTGGAAAACCAATTATTTACATTTCCTCGCTCTGACTCCAAGACAAATATGACGGGAACTGCGTCTTCCAACACCTGGTCTGGGTCTGGTGTCCATAGCTAACTATCCAAAATGATATTTCATATTGTCTACATTGAATTGTGGTATGATCTGACCTAGTTGAGATTTAACTGATTATATACATACTATATTAGTTGATTCAAATCTCGTATATGCTCCGGGGCCTCGACCACAATGCACAGATTAAAAATATATTAGGCAATATTAATAAACATACTGTCGCAAATGTAGAGCTTAACGCAGATAAAATCCAGCTTTTAGAATTATTTTATTAATATAAAATAAACAGCTTGCCATATAAAGTAATCGTATGGTATCAGCGGGGTTTTTGACCCACTTGCAATTTCCAAGGTGAATATTCTACTGATACATATATAGGTACATACTATTATAGATATTTGTGAAACTATTGCTATGTTTAATATTTTTAAGCTTCACGCTGTATACCAGGTTAGGTTAGATTAGGTTAGGCTAGCTTTTTAGTTAGCTTAGTTAGTTTTTAACCGATATCGAAATAAGATGTGAATTTTGTTAGTGTATGTATGTTTGTCCACAATTTACTCGACACTAAAAGTTCAATCAATCGTTTTTGATTTAAATCATATTTATTGATTTATTAAAATAAAACATTCGCGTAGGTATTGAATGGAAAATTCACTTTGCAGACTCACATCTAGTATTAAGTCAGACTCACTCACCACATTCCGCCCAGTACTCGAGGCTTGTTGAATGGCGGAACTCAACGCCGCTCTTTCTCATCTTAACCGGAAAAGAACTGGAAAACATTTCCTCTTGTGTTCGAACCCATGATCGTCTAGTACGTAAAACTTTCTATACGCAAACTAAACTCAAATTAAGAATTTTATAGTGTATGTACTACAAAAACTAAGTTTTTGTTGACTTAAACTAAGTCAGTCAAACATAAGTGTAAAGTATGTTTGACTGACTCCTATTAATTTTATTTTCTAGAAATATTGCTTTTTTGACGCCATTTTGAATATACTAAGGTGGATTACATCATTCTCGGGCGTGTGTCATAGTATTCTGTTATCACTACATAGATTACAATATCACTAAACTAACAAGTGAAGAACGGAGTATCTGTACACTAGGTTTCATAGCCAACCCAAAAATAGCCGTTAGCTTAAAGTTAGCCAACCGCCGGTATGGTGTGTTACATAGGAATAGCTAACGTGGTGAAAAGTCTAACTCGATGTGTGGACTGTCCGATTCAAAAAAAAAATCAATTGAAATCAGTAGTTTCTGAGATAAGCGCGTTCTAACAAGCAAACTGTTAATCTTACATTAGTTTAAACGTATAGATATACATACATGTAATTTCAATTATAGAATTAGAGGTAAATCACAACACTACCGCCACTCAACACGCAACGTTTCTAAGATTGGCAAGTGGAGAACGTAGTGTCTTAACACTAAGCTACCTCTATCTACCCAGCTTTGTGCAGGAAACAGGGTGAAGCTCAAGGAAATAAAATAAAAATAATTAAAAGTGTATATTTTAAAAGTTAAGACGACGTAAACCTTTCCATCGGTCCGTCTACGAAAGCAATTTGCAGGAGCTTGACAAAATTTTACATAAAATTTCATTCTGGCCCGGAATATCTATTGGGAAAGTAAATTTGATGCTTCCTTGGGCAATTCTTTTAGACTATGCTTTAACTACACTGTTTCATGGAAGCAAAATGTTATACGAACTTATTTGGATGGACTGATGGAAAATAATACCAAAAACAAAGTGCCTAAGACAATTTCGATCGCAGGAACATTAATTTCATCATTCTAGGCATGATTCCCTTTGTTATATGAAATGCACAGTCGAATAGAATATCGATATGAAAAAATCCGATGTAAATACATCGGTATTGCCAATTTGGGGTATAAATTGTTTAATACCCAATCGGGGGACGAATTAATATTATTTCTCCCCTCTTTCATAGACGGTAAATGACGCAATGACACGATAATTGGGCGGAAAGTTTGGGCGGAAAGATAGGGCGGAGTGTCTTAACACTAAATTCCTTCCGTCTACCCTGCAATATGCGAGATACAGTGTGAATCTAAAAAAAGAAGATCGAACCTGTGACCTAACTGTGTCTTGACTTTAAAACACTTCTTGCCGCCAATCAAAAGTAAAAGACTGCATTTTAAATCAATAATGTATACTTAAGCAAATTTTCTCCATTATGCGGTTCAGCTTGAACAAGTTATATTACCACGGTAATAGACAAGTTAACTATAGCCATTGAAGATTACCCGGCAATGGCAGTGGTTTTTTTTGATAATGCTTGTCAATGAACCAATTTATTTGTAGTACCTATAGATTGTGATTTTTTTTGTTTTTCATAAGTCCTCCATTTTCCATTCAAACGCCTTGCATAGAGTCTTTACGAAGGGAATAATTAAATAATAAATTATGATATATGTATTAGAAACTAGAGGTAAGTCTAGAGTTGGGGTAAAAACTATTTGAGATGACAAATTTATAGAGTTCACAGTAAATGACATCCAACACCGTCCATGTCGAGTTAAAGCTACGATCTAAATATATCTACATCTTTCAACACTGCATGCTTCTAATGAGTAGACGTCATCTATAGGTAGATAAGTCTCTACCAATGTTTATAAAAAAATCAAGTAAAAAACGTGTATAATTTTTTATTAAATTTTGTCTGTGTATACATATATATATATATATATATATATATATTATATATATATATATATTATATATATATATATATATATATATATATATATATATATATATATTATATATATATATATATATATTATATATATATTTATTTATTTTAACTTCACTCTATATCCCGCACATGGCAGGATAGGCAGAGGGAACCGTAGCAACCTAGTGTTAAGACACTGCGTTCCCCGCTTTCCACCTTTCGAGTTATTGCGTGTTGAGTGGCGGAACTCAACGCCGCGCTTTGTCTAGTTACCAGAGCGAAGATAATGAAAATAATTCTTTCCCCCCGAGTGGGAATCGATGCCACAAACCGTCGCATTTACAGACAGACGCATGTGATAATAAATATAAAATTTATACAGTACGTTCAAAAATAGACGCGCTCTATGAAAATATATCCAATATATAATGTTTATGCTGTAACAAGTCTCAATTTTACACTCTAGATAACACGTAAAGTCCCGGGTTCAATTTCCCGTAATATGAAAACTAAATGACATAGTAAATGCACAGTAGCAACCTCTCCATGTTTCTGACAAAAAAAAAAATATTATTATTAATAGAAAAATAAATGAATAATGTATTTGTTTATTAAATATGGCAATCTAATTTTTAGATGTATTTAGATATGATTCATAGATGTGATTTATTCTGCATATAGATTTAACGTCAGTTAAAATTAATTATCATCTCTCTGTATGGCGGTGAGCGCTGTAATTACAATAAGTTGCTACTACAAAATCGCTTTCAACCGCATCGAGTTGGTTTTAAAAGTAAAACATAATTTAAATTGTGGTTGATCTGAACACCCGATTTATTGCGGTATATAAAATCGATTATGATTATTATATATATATATATATATATATATATATATAGTATATATATATATATATATATATATATATATATATATATATATATATATATATATATATATATATATATATATATATATATATATATATATATATATATATATATATATATATATATATATACATGTATAAAATATATTATGTCCGTATTACACGTAAAGGGACGAGAAATTATGATTACAACGATCTACTTTGTGATTAAAATGTGATTAGATTGAAACATGCTAAGCTACATCACTACGGGTCTAAGTCTATATACAGAATGCTAAATTTAAATAAGTTCAGTGAACGATACATTGTTTGTATTAATAATAATTATACATGTATCTATATATATATATATATATATATATATATATATATATATATATATTATAATATATATATATATATATATATATATATATATATATATATATATATATAGATATATATATATATATATATATATATATATATATATATATATATATTGAGTTGTCTGTTTGTGATTTCAAAATAAATGAGTTTATTCCAGAGCGTATAGTTACTACATATCTGTATGTCCGGCCTAATCTCTGAAACAGCTGAATTTGTGTTTATGAAACTTTCACTAGAGAAGGCTGTGGAGCAACACTCGGGCTATTTATATCCCGTAATACCCGCGTGATCTAGATTTATGAGGAACAATCATTTTTACCGATACTCAAAATGTGCGCGAGTGTTCACAGCACAGATAAAATATTGCATAGTATAAAATATTGTATAGACAAAGTGATTTGAAAAAAGAAAATATTAATTATAAGCACAATACATACTATATTAGAGTAGAACAACGTACGCAACAGGACGTAGAGTGTTGGACGGAGTGTCTCAACACTATGTTTCTCCGCATATCCTGCTATAGGCGAGAGTGCTTAGTTAAAAAATATATATACATACATACATATGTACGTACATACAGACATACATTATACATATATAGTATATCATATAACGTCGCATTGGAATTGCCAATATATGGTAGGATAAATATTGATGTGGAAATTTAAATTTATGTGATAAAGTATCAGGTAGTCCCTTTGGCACGAACATACGACTGCGATGTATTGGGGGCAGCTTTTAAACGAAAAGTGAAAAAAAAATTATAACTTTGTTTTATTTTTTGCGTAATTTGAATATTTATTTGTATTGCCATTTTTCGATTTTCTCGTTCGGTGTTTTCTCAGCTTATTTTTTTTTTTTGATAAGGCCGAGGTCCTAGGTTCAATTTTTGCTGCGGGGATTTATTTAAGACGGTATGTGTATTTCATTTGACTATCCGGATGTAGCCAACCGGATGGTCACACTGACTACTGATCAATATTTTCATTTTTAAAAAAAAAATCATATAAATTTACATGCTTTAATAAGCAAAAATATAAAAAGTTCATACGTATCTTAATGACTATAAGATTTTTTTTTTATTTTCTCCCCCATCACGCAAAATATGCGGAACACCTAGTACGCCAACTTGACATTTCCTTCCAAGCAAATATTTCAAGCATATCATTTGCAATTGTAACAGCTTCTAACAATAAATAAATGAATTATTTACAGTTTAGGGAACACAAATAGCGGCGGACATTTTGTCACTCAACAGTGTCTCGATTTCGAAAACGGAGTATGTTAACACCAGGTTATCTTTGCCTTTCCTGCTTTAGCGATATCAAGCGTACTACTACTACATGCATATATAGCTTCACGCTTTATCCCTAGCGGGGTAGTCGGAGAGAACTGAACGCCAAACGCATACCTCTGCATACCTCTTTCGCCTCGTGCACTGTCATTAACCTCTTCATACATGCTCTCCAGTCGGATCCTTGTCCGCTCACATTTACCACCTCTCATAAATTGTTTCTTACAACCCCCTCAAACGCCTTCTCCAAGTCCACATAAGCACAGCTTTTTTTGTTGGTATAACAGCACAACAGCTTTTCGAATCTCTCTTGCATTCTTCTCGTTAAAATGTTTGAATACACTTTACCACCTAAGCTAATCAAACTAATAAAACTACACTACTACTAGCTTGCACAATCTATATGTGAACCTTTGCCTATATAGAAAAGCACGATGACCTACACCTTGCCAATCATCTGGGACCTACCCCGATTTCCAGCACAAATTACATACCAAGCCATAACAGGTCCAAGATCAGAGGCCCACCATATTTGATCATTTCGGTAGTAACTCCATCTGCTCCCGCTGACTTACCACATTTTACACTTGCTATAGCACCATTCTTAGCAAGCACCCCTTTCGTTCTGAAGGTTAACGAACAACCCCAAAAATCACAAACATCTCACCAGAAAAGCTTTGTTTTTTCCCGGAAATTATTCCCTAATCTTTCATCTGTTTCTCTCTCGGACTTTTCAAGCTTCATCTTTATCATTACTTCCGCATAGTGTCTTTGCACCTTTATAATCCTGCCATGCTTTCTTCTTTCTTTCTATAGCAGCATCTTTCACTTGATCATCCCACCATGTATCGCGCTTTTTGCTAAAGCCTCTTTCCTTTTGAAACTAGTAATACTATTGCGTTTAGTAACTGTACAGTTGTGCCATAATTACTATACTGTGTATTATTCCTTTATAATAGCTTGTAACAATATTCTACAGAGCATACAAAATTATACATATATGCCTTATAGTTCTCACACTCGTTAAAAAGGGATGCTTCAAATCTCCCATTCATATACATGTACAATATGACTTTAAAACCTTTAAATGTTTTCGCAAGAACTGTTTCTTTTTATGAGTTTTTAATTATTTTTTTTGTTACTATATACATATACAAACAAGCTTTAAGTAATACGGAGAAATTTGCTTAGAGAGCTTGAGTGGAACAGAGTGTTTAACACTAGATTATTTGTGTGTGCTCTGGCTATATAATTATGTATTTGGCATTTTACGAGGTAGACAAATGTATGTTCATATGTCCATGGACATTTGTCTTGTCAATAAAGAATGTGTGTTAGTGTGGATATTCATTTATTTTTTAATTACAATACAGTACAAAGGTTGTTTTTATTCGCTGTCTGTTTATCCTAGAAATGTAAAAAAGAGAGTACGTCTATTCTCCTTTTTATCTCCGTATATGCTAAAACTTTACATAATATTCATATAAAGAAACATCTACAATTGTAAAAAAAAAAGAGAGAAATGAGTTAGAAAGCACTACACTCTTCTCTTTCCCTTAATTCGTGACACTGCGTATTAAGAAGCGGAACTTTAATACCCACGACTGGGAATCCCTGACGCCTTCATAATATACGTAAATATCGATTATTTATTACAAAATGTCTTAAGTCCATACAAACTATGAACTAATTTATGTAAACCACCACACATTGACCTCCAATGCTCCAAATTACTGCGCTAGTGATAACGATAAGCGATAAATTGGTAGTGTTAGGTCTAATCCGAAGTAGTTTCATATGTGTTAAGTAGCTTGGAATAGATTTCACATTTTATCTAAAGAAAAACGAGGTTGTCGGGTTCATAGTCCGGTTGAGGTATATCTATATTTAGCTTATAATAATGGAGATTTTTCTTGCGTATAGTAAAAATTACAAAAGATTTTAGTTCTTATCTAAAACTGATAATGGTATAATATTCACAAGCCAAATATATGTATATATATATAATATATAATATATATATATATATATATATATATATAATATTATATATATATATATATATATATATATATATATATATATATATATATATATATATATATATATATATATATATCTTCTCTTCCACTTAACATTATCCCGGCCTATTGCCAGGGTCTGCTTTCCTACTCAGTCTACTCCACTTTGCACGGTCTTGAGCATCCTCAGTGGTTAGTCCATTGGCTCTCATGTCGTGCGTCACGACGTCCAGCCATCGCTTCCTTGGGCGTCCGGGGGGTCTTACTCCAGGGACAGACATATCAAGGCATTTTCTTCCGACGTAGTTCTTAGGCCGGCGCAAAATGTGGCCATACCATCTCAGACGACGCTCTTGGAGCTTATCCGCTACGTCACGGACCCCAAGACTACCTCGAATGAATGTGTTGCGTATGCGGTCAGCCCGAGTAACGCCACACATCCACCTCAGCATCATCATCTCCGTTACGTGAAGCTCCTGAGTGTGCCGAGATAATGCTGGCCAACATTCGCTGCCGTATAGAAGAACTGGTCGGATCATGCTCTTGTATATCAGCCCCTTGAGTTTGGGCGGTATTCTGCGATCGCAGACCACACCAGTGACCTCCCGCCATTTGGCCCAAGCAGCGCTAACCCGGGCGTGGACATCGTAGTCGATGCATCCGGACTCGTGCATAATGGATCCAAGGTACCTGAACTTCTCCGACTTAACGGCTGGCTCAGGCCCGATGTGGATGGTGCTCGAGTCTGGGTTCCCGCAAGCCATGTACTCGGTCTTTGACACATTCAGTTTAAGACCACCGTTCTCAAGCGCACCCTTCCAGGCATTCACTTTACGCTCCAGCATCAGTCGGTTCTCGTCAATGAGTACTATGTCATCGGCATACATCATCAGCCATGGAGGCTGGTCCTGGATGTGAGCCGTGACAGTATCTAGCACTACATTAAACAAAAGTGGACTAAGAGCTGAGCCTTGGTGAACCCCTACTGTAATTGGGAAGGGTTTGGTATCGCCAACAGCGGTCCTAACTGTAGAAACAGAGTCGTTGTACATGTCTCTGATAATAGCAACATAGGATTCAGGGATCCCTTTGGATCGCAGTGCCCACCAGATACACTGACGTGGCACACAGTCAAAGGCCTTCTGCAGGTCTAAGAATGCCACATGCAGAGCTCTCCTCTTTTCCCTGTGTGCCTCCATCAAAATTCTGAGGGCAAAAATGGCGTCCGTAGTGCCTGATCCTGGCTGAAATCCATATTGACACTCAGAGACAGTACATTCTCGGCGGAGCCTGAGGGCGATCACGCGCTCGAAAAGCTTCATGGTGTGACTCATAATCTTAATGCCCCTATAACTACCGCAATCTTGAACACTGCCCCTTCCTTTGTAAATAGGGGTAATAAAACTGTGCCGCCATTGATGTGGCATCGTCCCAGTGTTCAAAATGCGGTTAAAAAGATCAGTAAGCATGAGCACACCACGAGAGCCCAATGATTTCCACGCTTCGATCGGGATTTCATCAGGTCCCACCGCCTTGCCGTTCTTCATGCGTCGAAGACAATTTCGAGTTTCATCAAGGGTTATTGGAGCAATAAGTCCCAGGTTAGGAGGTGGTTCAGACGGAATACTACCCGGGTGCTGAGTATTCAGCAGCTCCAAGAAGTAACTTCTCCACCTCTCCTTCACAGAAGCATGACTACAGAGCAGCTTGCCCTGGGAATCTCTGACGCAAAGACATTTTGTGATATCTTGCGTCGCTTTATCCCGAGCACGTGCCAATTTGTAGATGAGCTTCTGCCCCTCCACAGTTTCAAGTTTATCATATAGAGGTAATAAACTTTCACTGCGGGCTCTGGCTACAGCTCTTTTGCTGGCACGTTTTGCTGCTATGTACTCCAGCCTGTCTTCAGGAGAGTTGGAACGCTGCCACTCCTTAAATGCAGTCTTCTTATCATGAATCACCTCTTGTACCTTGTCATTCCACCACCATGTCTCCCTGTCCATAATACGTCCTCCCTTAGAAACGCCAAGAACATGCTTACCAGCCGTAATGATTGCTGACTGAGCTCGATCCCAAGCATCCTGAGCAGTTTCGGTGTTAGTTGATAAATTTTGACTGTTAACCTCTGCCAGAAAGTCGGTCTGCATCGGTCCATTCAGCAACCACCACTTGATCTTAGACTTACGCGTCTCGGCTAATTTCTTTATCGGGGGAACAACATAATCCATGACAAGAAGACGATGATGGGCCGTGAGGCTTTCGCCAGGAATGACTTTACAGTTAGTTACCTTGCCAACATGACACCGCCTGGTCAATAGGTAATCTATTTGGGTTGAATGGAGTCCACTAGCATACGTAATAAGATGCTGCGGACTCTTTTGGAAGAACGTATTCACGATGGCCAGATCAGATGCAATACAGGTTCTTAGGATATTTTCGCCCTCTATATTGCGGCGACCGTGACCAAACCACCGTGGACACGTTCATACGTATCCGCAGCCTTACCCACGTGACCGTTAAGGTCTCCCCCAACTATGATCACCTCGGTAGATGGTATAGCGAGTAGAACCTCTTCATATTGCTCCCAGAATGACTCCTTTTCGGCCCCGTTACAACCAGCCTGGGGAGCGTATGCACTAATTAAGTTGGCGATAGCCCCCTCAACCAGTACCTTCACCCGCATCAGGCGGTCACTGCGTCGGTCAACTTCGAGGAGACCATTCCGTAGCTCTTCAGATAAAACTACTGCTACACCAGTTTTACCGGAAGAGACCCAGTGTATATGAGCATATATATACTATATATAATATATATAATATATATATATATATATATATATATATATATATATATATATATATATATACATATATATATATATATATATATATATATATATTATATATATATATATATATATATATATATATATATATATATATATATATAATATATATATATATATATATATATATATATATATAATATATATATATATTATATATATATATATATGTGTTGTCAGTAGCTAAAAACTCGAAAACTCGATACGTTTAAATCAAAATATCAAATCTAGGATCGGAAACGGTATTATAAAGTTAGTTATTACCAAGTCTCGCCCAGTTTATTTATCGTTTAGTCTTCAATCGCAGCAGTCGCCGGCCGCTAGATAAACTGATAGAGAGATAGTAATATCCATTGAAGTGGTTTTATAACTTACTTATAGTTGAAGCGTCACAGCTTGAAATTTATATTCGTATTTGATTATATTATGATATTTGTATGCATTTCAGAAATAAAATGCTTGAAATCCTATAGTTTATGGTTATGTAGTAATTTCAACACCTATTTATATAAATGTTTTATATATATGTAAATGTAAAATAAAATGTTTCCAATAGAACAGACAATAAATTGTTTTAAATGCAATTTTAAATGCGGAACTAAAGTAAGTTTACATATATATATATATATATATATATATATATATATATATATATATATATATATATAATATATATATATATATATATATATATATATATATATATATAGACCTGTGTCTATGTCATACCGTTTGAAAATGAGGGCAAATCCTCAGGTAAGAGACGTACTATAAAATAAAATTACATTATGCATGCTTTTTTAGAATTTGTCACCCGCATATGCATATACTTGGTAAAGTTAACAGAAAAAAAATATAGGCGTTTAAAATATGTTTGCGTCACACAATATATGATTTAATATTTTAATTAAAAAAAAATATTGTCATATTAATACGACATATAAATATGAAGAAATCCCTCGTATACAAGTTTGGACAAATGATTAATATAAGTCGGGATTATTTAAAAAAAAAAACATACATAACAGAACAACAAATCAAAGTCAGACTAACCTAAATATTGTTACACTCTAACATTAATCAGTTTGACGTTCGCGTAATAATACATAGAAAGTATACGTTGTGACAGGAGTGTCATTGAAGACACTTTCAGTGGAGTTTTTGTTCTAGCTTTTAGTTTTCAGTGGATATATATATATATAATATATATATATATATATATATATATATATATATATATATATATATATATATATATATATATATATATATATATTATATATAATGAAATATAGGGGTCCTTAGAATAGGCTAACACTAAGTGAGGATTTTATGAAATTCCAGCGGGAATTGCTAATTTAAGCACGAAAATGGAACTTTGCGGACTAAAGCTCGTATTACGAGTATATATTGCATAGAGTGCTAGGCTAATGAGACTTAATCTGCATATTAGCGATGATTATGCGTTCAATTCCTACTCTACGAAATATTAAAACATATATATGTATATATATATATATATATATATATAATATATATATATATATATATATATATATATATATATATATATATATATGAAGAAAATGTATTGGTATTACTCTAAATTAGCTATCTATGTTCTGCTAAAACGTGCTGGAGTAAAAAATCTAACAAATATCTTTCCCACGAACTTGTTTACTGATAATATCTTCATGCAAAAAAACAGAAAAAGCAAAGACTACCTAGTGTTAAGTCTCTCCGTCCTTCTTGCCGCCTGATTTTGAGGCATTAAGTGGCAGCACTAAACGTGAATTGTGAAACTGATTTGTATACAATTATTGTCAAATCCCCAACCATATCGATTACAAACGAACACTGGCATTGGGCACGGTGGCACTTATGTATACATTTGGATGCTTTATTCACTAATGAGTATATACTCGTATATCCCACAGTAGTATGAAATGTATAAATATATTCCATAGTAGGATAACGATCGCTTACCACATATAGAGCCACCAATGCCTATAAAGCCTGTATGAAACGTGTTTGTATCACAGGCTTAGAAACTAGAATATATATATATATATATATATATATATATTATATATATTATATATATATATATATATATATATATATATATATATATATATATATATTATATATATATATATATATATATATATATATATATATATATATATATATATATATATATATTACTGCTGTGACACATTCTTCCTTTTTGGCTGGATGGATTAATCAAGATTTTAGATTAGATTTTTGTATGCTGTAAACGTGTAGTGTATTATTGAAGACAAATATTGTAGGACATAGAGATGCGTCTCTTATTTTTTTCTTATATCTTACAAATAACACCTATATATACCCATAAATACCTATATATACCTGTATGTAAGTATACATATGTTTAATAATACATAAACTAGCGTTCCACATTCAAAGCGTTTCTCTTTAGTATAGCAAGTACTAATTAGTTCGTGGTACAGAATGAGGCGATGTTCTCTACAAATTGGTCGTGTAAAGGAGCTTTCGTTGTAGGTTTATGATGGATTTGTAAGCTCACACCGACTGTATGAAAGCTTTATATAGAGGGAAGGCATAATCATTTTTTTAAACTATTTTCTTACTTATATTGACACCGGCAGCTTTTATGGGGCAAATAGGGCTCTCTCTCTCTATCTTTATGCGTTTGAGCTAAATCTTGAAATATTTTGGATTTTTATAGAATCACATTCAACATACGTCGTGAAATTTATTCAAGTATAAAACTATATAATAACAAATACTATCTAAGCTAACGTGTAAAGGCAACGGAAGGCCTCGCTTTGACATCAAAAATCAAAGTTGGAACGGAAATTGTTTGAGAACTGGAAAACGCTGTGTCAGCTGACTAGCCGTTGCTGATGCGAAAGTTAGTACATCCTTTAATATCGTGAAAAGCCTTTATGACCGAGTTATTTATTATTATATTTTTCTTTATATAAAGTAAGTGACATGTCACTTTGCTGCTTACTTTTTTGACACCCTGTATAAAGCAAATATAAGAAATCTAATGAATTCCTTCGATTGAGGATAGAGCTTTAGATTTTTGTCACCAAAAAAATGTGCACTATTTTTTTTTCCGCATATTGTTTTGAGCCCAAACCCCATATATAGAACTACCTTCATAGTTTTCCATTAGTTCCAAGCGCAAATTATATTACCCACGGGTCAATAGAAAACCCAGTGTTTACCAACGAGATCCACATAAAAGGTATTCGCCTCCATTTTCTATCTATGGCAGTTTCTGTGACGTCACAGTCGTTTGGACGAACGAAAATTTCATTGATAGATTTGCTTTTATTGAAATGGTAGAGTGGTTCAAGTATTCTGTTTCTGTTTTTTTTTTTTCTTTTTGCATTCCATTAGCATACACATATATATTGGCACTTTACATAAATGATAATGCACAGGCAGATAATGTTGTATATTACATAACATGTCCTACTTCACAATTAGTTACAAAGTGAAGTGAGACTAGTCAGCTAATAGTTATAGCGCAGCATTAAATCAGGTACGGTGCTCTGAAACTTGTCCTTTACGTGAGGCGTATATTGTAATTAATATGGAAACTTGGTTTTACAGGACGTAGCTAGCTATTTCTTAAGCTTCTTTCTTTTTTTTTTTAAATGGTTCTCGTAGGAATTTCGGAATCCTTCATAAGAGTACCTTGCCTCAGATTAACGTGAACAACCATACATAGTCTTCACACTTTGTGAAATTTGTGTAAGATATAGCTATAGATAGTATATATATATATATAATATATATATATATATATATATATATATATATATATATATATATATTATATATATAATATATATATATATATATTATATAATATTATATATACATATATATATATATATATATATATATACTATATATATATATATATATATACATATATATATATATATATATATAATATATATATTATATATATATGTATATATATATATATATATAATTACAAAGATAAGATAAAATTAATTGTACAATAATGTTAAGAGAGGTAAAGGGAGATCTAGGCTGACCAACGGAAACACAGTGTTGAAGATACTGGAGGAAGGTCACGTTATGCATGAGGACTCCGCGGAGGGCATGTATGAAGAGGTTAATGACAGTGGACGAGGCGTAAGAGGTATGCAGGGACCGCAGCGTTTGGCGCTCCGTCCTCTCGGACTACCCCGCTAGAGATAATGCGTGAAGCTATGTATGTTTGTATGTATGTAAAAATAAAAAAGGCATTGAAATTTTATACGTACTCGTATAAATCTAAAAGGAATGGGACTATTCTAAAATTAATTAAATTAATTCATACGCATATACTAAAATGAAATTCAAACCAAACGGAAGTACGGGCATGCAGTCGTAATGCCCACACAAAAAGGCAAACAAGGTAAAATAAATTAAAAATTCATTCCATTTCCATAAAACAGACGGAAAACAGAGATAGCAAAAAAAATCTCATAAATATCAACAGTTTTTAATGTATAAACTTTTTGTTGGTAAATCTCGAATGTCAGTACTTGTTTCGTATAAGACAGGCAGAATCCTCATTTTAAAATACATTTAACTTATAAATTAAAACAACCGAGTTCTTTGTATTATGACGTTTTTATTTTTATTCTGTCTGTACACAGTAATATATATATATATATATATATATATATATATATATATATATATATATATATATATATATATATATATATATATATATATATATATATATATATATATATATATAAAGTCTCATTTTAACATACAACATACATACATAAATCAGTGGCGAAGTCAAGTAAATCTTACGAATGTAAACTGTTAAAAAAATCATAAAAACTATAAATTCAACGGGATAGTATATTTTTTTATTTACTTGACAAATATTTTAATGTTGAATTACATGAAACAAAATTGATTTATAGCGAGACCTTGGACACTTAACTTAAAAAAAAATAAAAATTTAATTAGCTTCACGCTGTATCACGCACCCAGCAGAGTAGGCAGAGGGAACCTAGTATAAAAACACTCCATTTCCCACTTTCCGCCTTTCGAGTTATTGTGTTTTGAGTGGCGGAACTCAAAGCCGGGCTTTCCCTTGTCACCAGAGCGAAGAAAATAAAAATCATTCATTCTTCACGAGTAGGAATCGAACCCACAAACCGTCGACTTGACAGGCAGAGGCCATGCCACGATACTTAATAATTAACTATTGTTCAATATATATGATTTTATTTAGTAAGATTTACAGAAGATAGCCCGATGGGGATCGGTCTATATGGAAACGCCGCCACTGACATAAATACACCATTCATATATCACATATGATATAATAGTAGTAATTGTGACAGGATATGAAATCCCCAAGGTGTGGATGTTGGGAATGGAGTACATCTGGGTCAGAGCTTGCTATTCGCTAGGCATATTCATTTAATGATGCTAAAATTTTCAACGTAAACAAGCAATTTTTAGTATAAACTACAAATATTCATTTTAACCCACTAATAGACAGGTCCAAGGAAGGTAAGAGGAACGTATATATATATATATATATATATATATATATATATATATATATATATATATATATATATATATATATATATATATATATATATATATATATATATATATATATATATATATATATATATACATTATTTTATTGCACACCAAAATTATTATTTATTATATTATTATTAAATATAGAAATCTCTTCCAGCAAATCAGTGGATGTGGATAACTGTCAAACAAACAGCAGGAAGAGGCGGTGCAACATATATATATATATATATATATATATATATATATATATATATATATATATATATATATATATATATATATATATATATATATATATATATATATATATATATATATTGAAGCCGCGAGCGCAACTCTAGTACATTTTATACGTCAACCTCAACGCACAAAGAATTGCACGGTTTTTCTTTTGTCAATATCTCGCAAGTCCCGAAGGAAATGAGAAGAAGAATATTCATCTTTTGCTTGGAATTATTATTTCTATAATTATTAGGTACCTACATTTTTTTTTTCATTTTACTATATTATTCTTAAAATTAGTATACAAAGTGGATGCTGTAGTTACAAGTTCAAATTTGTTTGTTGTTTTTTTTTCCTAAATTTGTTTAGTAGTTAAGTTAGAAAAATATGGAACCTAATTTTGCTTACTGAAATAATTGAAAGTGCTTAATTTGCTTAGTAGTAATAATATTAAAAAAAATACAAATATGTTACAAGCTCGAACCTACGACTCGCACGTGTGGTCAATTTTTTTTTATAATTAAGAATTTATATAAATCTATACTACGACTGTGATATAAAAAAAAAATATAAATTAAAAGTAATAGTTTCGGTTTTTTTTATAATATAGAAAATACAACAATTGCTTAATTTTTTTTTATTATTTTACTATATATATTATAATATATTATAATATATATAGTAAAATAATAAAAAAAATAAGCAATTGCACAATAAAGCAGTGTTATACCTCTATATCTCTATATCTATCTATTTTCCATATAGTATGCTGAGAAACTGGTCATAACTGATGGAAACATCAGGTTTACAATCAGACAGACATCCTTCACTGCACTTCACTGCAGTTCATTGCACTCAAATATTAAATTTCATATATAAAATGAAAATCAGCATATAAAATTTGCCATACAAAAATTCATATCAAATATTCTAAACGTGCAAGCTTCTGAGTCCACAATACAGTATGATGTGAATACCAATATATCTACCTCTTGTATCACAAAAATGTAATTATTTTTACATATTTTTAACATACATTATATAACATACATATTTTTAACATACATTATAGTTTAGTTACATGTTTTTTAGGTTAGCTTGTGATGGATTTTTATGAAATGACTAAAATATTTAACCTGACAATGTTTTAACAAAAAATATGTAAAGCTGCCATTTTCAAATATATATTTCTATATTCAAATACTTTTTCTTGGTTTTGAAATTAGCAATTGTACTAACAATAAGAATTCAACAAGCCATCCGGCTTTACTGTGACAGTATTTGGACACTACTCGAAACTTTACGCAAAATAGAAGATAGAGAGTATTATCACTAGATTCTCTCTGCTATGCGTGATATTAAAATAAAAAATAAACGGTCAAGTGCGAGACAGAACACATCAAGGCTCCCATTTCACCTTCATGATTCTAGACTCTGAAAGCTTAATTAAAAAAAAAAATACTATGTCACTTTTTGCGAGCGTATACACTCATTTTTATATGAAATGAGTTACAAATAAATATAAATTCGCAAAAGCTTTTCTCCACTATCAATATAATCGAACTAGTGGCAATACATAAATTTTGCCATTCTCTCGTAATCGTATACCGCACTGCGCCACCGCGCTTCGAGATTATGGCATAGATAACGCGGAACAGGTATTTTGTTTTACGCTTATCACGTTCAATAAAAAATTAGGATTGATGTTGAACATTTATAAAACAATTGACATTAAGTGTAGGAAATTATTATGAATAGTGCTGTATAACGGACGTGGGGTATAAAAGCGACGTATGGTAATTGGAGACCAACCTATGGAAAATAATTTGAACCCGCGCCTCACGGAAGCCAGCTCGGAGTCCAAGCGCTCTGGCCACTAAGCCATACGTTCTCTTCGACCGTTGAAATTCTTATACGTTTATTACAACTTTTTTTATGTTGTTAGCATCTCTGTGTGGGGATTTATGCAAATGCTCGCTACCCAATGATTATTGGTACGAAGATACAATTCAGTGGTGGGTTCAAATCTCGCTACGCTCAATTTTTTATGGTTTTCTATAATTTTTTTTCTTTCCTTAGTGGAGTAATATTTTAAAAATAATAAATATGGGCATATTTATATAATAGCAAAGTTTTCGCGACTGTTCGACGCAAACAAGCCTATCAGGCGGGATCTGTTCTTCACCAGTTAACCCTGTAAAATTTAAATTGGTCCGGACTGTCAATTCTTTTGTCTATATACTGTAAAATAAATTTTAAGCAATCTTGAGCTTGCTTTTTTTAGATATTTAAGCATTAGAGTTTATAGATTACCAAAATCCAATTAGATTAAAGATTAAAAAACTTTCCAGTAATCAAATAACAGAATATATCTAGGACGGCTAAACTACAAAATCGATAGTAAACTTCGCCGTACCAATCTATCAAAATGTCGGTTAGCAATTTCGGCGAAATTTGTTGTCAAGTTATTTTATACTTGTTTTAACGCAAAGAGAGTACTACTGGAATCTTCATACTATGGAGGTAGGTGCGGGATCAATGACAAAATATGAAATGCAAAAATAAATAATAAGTCTTCAGATGAATGTCGACTGTCATCTGCAGTCTCATGCAGGCTAGACACCTTGTAATAATTTAAAAAAAATTACAAATTAATTGACTTCAATATGGAAAATGACTTATATTTTAATCAAATATCAAATTTCCGCCCTTTGTATGTTGCTTTTTTGACATTTGGCGCAGTTTGAAAAGTAATTGATTAGAGATGTGCCTACTATATACGACTTTGGCGACTTTGGACGACTAGTCGACTAGTCGCCGACTACTATAGTGGCCGGATAGTCGTAGACTAGTCGGTACATCTCTATAAAACACTAAACGCGATAATTCATTTCGCCTTTCGACGTGCAAGAAAAAAAATATATTTATGTTTTTAAATTGATATATGTAAATTTCAAGTAAAAACCCCTCTTTCGTCTCATCCACTGTCATTAACCTCTTCATATAAGCCCTCCAAGAGGTCGTGATGGTTTTTACGTGATCTTCCCCCAGTATCCTCGACACTGTATTTTCGAAGGTCTTACCTCTCTTACCTCTCACTATAGCTAAATATATCTTTTTTACTATTCTTCATCACTCATTATCTAGACGTGCCATATCACCTCAAAATAACTAAAAAAATATCTTGTACAGATGTTTGTTTGCTTGTTAAATATATTCTAACCTCGGCCACTAATAGTCTATATAACTTTAGAAACTACTTTGAATAAAAATTTCCATAACAAAGACAAATGCTGAGCATTCAATTTTACGTTATTATATATAATTATTTGCATTTATTTGTAAATCGTTATTTTGTGTTGAATGTAAGTGTGGGTTCGATTTCGGACTGGACATGCAATATTGAAGAAAACTAAACATTCCACCTACCGCGTTTCTGTATACAGAACAAAAAGAATGTCATAACGTATGATTATCATATCTATATATGATGTTGTCCGTTTTACGTTTTATTGTAATTCCTCCACTACGTGAATTGCGTTGAATTTCGAAATTCTCGAAATTGAACTAAAAGCGGACATTCTCTCTCCCTCCATGACAATATGGCGACGTATGGTATAAATTCTATAGACATTGACATATATATATATATATATATATATATATATATATATATATATATATATATATATATATATATATATATATATATATATATATATATATATATATATATATATATATATATATATATATATTTTAATGAAATGAACCGTATAATATAATTTCTTAATGAAATTAAATAAACACGTATTATATTGCAAAATTATACGACATATAAAGGGGTTTTTCCGATAGGTATTTATATGCATCTTAAATACCCGGAAACGGCAGTAATATTTTTCTTTTTCAAACTTTTACTATAGTCAGTATACAGAAGCGCAAAAGATTCGATTAAATTAACTAACTTTTTGTTTTCACAACATTAACATTCAATACAACATTAACATTTTCCTAGCTCTGGCAACAAAAACGAGGCAAAGCGCGGCGTTGAGTTCCGCCACTCAACACGCAATGTCTCACCCACCTCACCACATACGGGATCGGCGTAAATAAAAAAAAGAGAACATCTCGAATAAAACATCGTCTATCCATAATACATTATATCAAGACGCCAATGACATATATGATGTCAGTAGATCCAAAGATGTGCATGTACAAGCAGACGTACAGACGCCCTGGGCTGGATTGCTACAGCACTGGTACCCTGACCTCCAAGTCAAACCCTTAGAAGACAAAGCGATGTACGTAACGAAATAAACTAAACTACCTAACGAACTACCTAAATGATTTTTTTTTAATTTTATGAAACATTACCAAGGCCCAGGGCATTGACCTTTGCATTGACTCCCTCTCCCCCCTCCCCTTCCCCTAACGCGGCAAACAGACAGCAAAAAATTTTTATTCAATACAGATTCAATTTTTTTTTCCTATTTACAGTTATAGTACAGATTTAGATCCAAATTATAGCTTAGTAATAAGAATATTCATAATTTAAAAAAGCGAATTTCTCTTAAAAAAAAATTAACACACGATTTTTTTCCCCATTGAACTCCAAACGTAAAGTAAGTCAAGTACTTCAACATGACATATACTTGACGCTTAGCCAGTTTTAGTTATTCCGAACTGGTTTTAACCGGTTCAGGCACATATTGTTAGGATTTAATCACATCAAGACATACGGTATATTTATATATAACTATATCCGACAGATATATATATATATATATATATATATATATATATATATATATATATATATATATATATATATATATATATATATATATATATATATATATATATATTATATATATATATATATATATATGCCCGTAACTCCAGGTATATATGTTCTGTCGAACCAATTTGTATGGAGAAATATTCAAAACCTTAATACGTTCATTTAAGTTCCTTGCATGTCTGTTATAATGGCGGCTGAATGAGCTAACAAGTTCGCAATTCGACACCATTGCCTCGAGTAACGTCAGTCACGACGAATACAATGCAGGAATTTTGACGGGAAACATGAAATAACAATATGGTTTACGTTTTTTTTTGTATATTATCTATGTTAATTATGAATGAGTGTCTGTAGATTGTGTTATATGTGCACATAGCAGGGTAGGTTGAGGGCACCTAGTGTATTAACACTCCGTTCCCCACTTTACGCCATTCGAGGCATTGCGTGTTGAGTGGCGGAAATCAACGCCGCGCGTTGCCTTGTTGTCAGAGCGAAGAAAATGGAAATAATTCATTCTAGCCGACTGGGAATCGAACCCACAAACCGTCGCGTTTACAAACAGACGCTGTGCCTCTGCGCCACGACGGTCCTCTATATATAAATACAAATTACTTTTGTATCTGAGTTATGTCAAACAATAATCATAGGTTCGTAGTGGAAATGCAAATTTAAGACGAGGTCAGGTCAGACGTCCGTTCCTTATTATGATCACATAATACTCGTACAATATTCATATCATAATAAAAAACAAGACAGCCATGTTTGATTTTTATTTTTAGGGTTTTGAAACTCAAAATGAAAAAATAAACCCATATAATCACTTTGTTGTCTGTCTGTCTGTCAGTCAGTATGTCTGTCTGGCAGGACCATTTTCTCCAAATTACATTGAAGAATCAGGCTGAAATTTATATGAAACATTCAAGTCAATGATTTCTTAAAGCACCTAGAGACCTAGAGTTAGAAATTTGGCAATAAGTTAACAACATCAATTTTGAAATGATACGGAACCGTCTGTGCGCGAGTATGTTTCGCACTTGACCGATATTTTTAAAAGGCACACTACATACCCCCGCCACTGACAGCATGTAGGTATTGCCATTTGACTACGCGGCTGAAGGCACAGGTTAAGCTAGTCAACTATATTCTTATATCATACGAATATCTATAAAAGATAAAAATGTAATATACAAATGTATACAAATGTAATGTCTGTATGTGAAGATATTTAAACAAAAAACAATTCTGTTCTGTTCTGTTCTGTTCTACGGTAATGGAAAAAAAAATTACTATTATATAATTTTATAGTAGTATAGATGACATTTTTATTTTGACATTTTTCTGTTTGTCTGTCAAAGACAGAGAAGACAAAGTTCCGGGCGCAGCTAGTGTCCATATAAATTAATATTGTAACCAAATTACCTTGAATATATGACATCATCTATAATACTAAATACCAGAATTGTAAGATAATAAAAAAAAACTTATAATATGTGTACTTATAATATATGTATATATATAATACGCAATATAATTTGTGAACGCAATAGTGGGTTCGATTCTCGTTTAGGGAAATTAATAGACAGCGTTTTTTTTTTTATATCCCCGTCTGGTCTTAAATTCAGATAACGGAGTGATTTTTCACAAGAACTCTCTGTTTATTCGGTATGATACAAAAGATATACGTATTATAATGTTTAATTACAAATATTTTCATTAAATTAAATGATTGAATGTAGGTATTTATTTAATAGTTTCATCCATCTTCTAAATTTTCATAATATGTGGTTCAGCTGTTCTGTCCAGCAGAGAACAGACCGGACAAACGGAAAGACAGAAAAAAGATTTAAAAACACAAAAATAAGCTCAGTTATTTTGAAACCACAAACAGGACACTTAAATTTTATTTATTTGTATATATATATATATACATATATATATATATATATATATTATATATATATATATATATATATATATATATATATATATATATATATATAATATATATATATATATATATATATATATATATATATATACACATTATTGTGATTTGAGGAAACAATTATGCAAATCATTTTGAAGTCCCAAGACATACCGAGTTTTTAATTTTATATATATATTCAATAAGGAAAAAGCTCGCATTAAATTGTTAGTAAACAAAAAGACGATGTGGAGTTCGAATCCATTGTAGCCGTATTTACTTGGGCGAACGCAGCCAGTTCTGCATCCAGTTTCCGCTGAATGTAAAGAGCGAATCTTAAATATGAGATCTTTATTAAAGATGAAGTGAGATGTTGACGTTGACGATTCTCTTTCAAAATACTTGATAATAAAATCGCTAAGCTTTCACAATACACATATTTGTATGAGCCACACCTGTTTCCAGACACTGTGTGTTGAGTGGATGGACTCCACGACGAAGACAAGTTTGAAGACTTTTGTATAAGATATTTGGACAGTATTATATCTACGAGTAAAGTCGCTTAGGAAGGATATGGATACTGATACTGGTAATGGTATATAAAAATCAAACAAGAACTCCCAGAACGAATTACTAGTAAATCGTGTATTTAAATTATAATTTACATAATATACCTAAAAACTATATATTTAGTGTTTGTTTTTTCAAAATTAGTTAGGAAGTCGTACTTGGACAAAAACATGACTAGTTATAAATAATAGAAAAAAAAACCATAATTTAAACTAAAAAGACACTGTCTTAAATGTAACTTCTACTAGTATATACGCATTAGAATAAATTTTCAAATTCTACGCATCAGTTTACAGTTCACGTATAAAATTACAGCTGAGCTTACTTTTATTGGTACATATGCATGTATACATACTAACAACTTACAGTACTCACAAGTTCAAAGTTTTAGAAGTATGACCTTAAGTGTAAAGGTCATCGTAGTACACTGTAAATGTTCCATACGTACTGGTTCCCCTGGCCTAGCGCGGCGTTTAGTTCCGTCACCCAACACCCAATATTTTGATAGCGTTAATAAATAGTTATCTCTGTTATCATAATTGTCAAATGAGAATATATATGAGAGAGTTTAATCACTGCGTATACTCTGCATTATTTAATCCATAATATAAAAAAATCGATTTTATACTCAGATCTATTTACATTATAGCCATTCTATATTTGACAGTGGCAAGTGGGGCCTGTGCCCAAGGCCTCCAACTCCACAGGGCCCCCAAGGGCCTATGATTCACCGGAACACGTGAATTCAAGATTTAGTTATATAAATAACATAAATTTTTACTGATTGTTCTGATCAAATCCAGAATAGAATAGAAGGTTCTTGACAGAGATCCCTATGAAATTAACTATATCCATATACACAAAATAAATGAAAGAGCCTAATTTTGAACACGACATTACATTGTGTTAAAAAGTATAATAGGATTGTTAATCAATTGTGAAACTAGTTTCTCTAGATATAACCGGCTGGGGCTTACACTTTTTGACCACTTCTCAACGACCGTATCCTCATTGAGGCATTACATATCATTTTTCTTATTTGACTCATTTAAGTAAGGACGCAGGATAGATTTTCATAATGAACTTTAAAAATATATAATAAAATATAATTATAATTACAGTTAAATCTCTAATCTAAGGGCTTAAATTAAAAAAAATTCCTAGAAAGGTCAAAGATCTGCAGCATAAAGTAGTTAACTATGTATATATATATATATATATATATATATATATATATATATATATATATATTATATATATATATATATATATATATAATATATATTTATATAATATATATATATATATATATATATATATATATATATATATATATATATATATGTATATATAGATATATATATATATATATATATATATATATGTATATATATATATATATATATATATATATATATATATATATATATATATATGTATATATATATATATATATATATATATATATATATATATATATATATATATATATAATATATATATATATATATATATATATATATATATATATATATATATATATATATATATATATATTATATATACATTATATATATATATATATATATATATATATATATATATAGATATATATATATATATTCCGATAAAAATATAAGGTAACGTCAATATTTATACCGACGGCTGCAGCTTCGATTCTCGATCGGGGATATATGTTTTTAGTTAACGCTTAAATTTCTCTCTATGGTAGGTTGTATGTATATATGTATGTATATATATGTATGTATATATATGTATGTATATATATATATATGTATATATATATATATATGTATATATATATATATATATATATATATATATATATATATATATATATATATATATATATATATATATATATATATATATATGTATATATATATTGTAAAATTGAATGCTACACTAGCAGTATAATAAAATACCTTATGCTACCTTCGCTCAAGGACTTTGAAGGTTATCGTGTGAAGTAGGGCAATATTAAAAAATATATAGTAAAACTTGTAAAATAACAATTTTATAAGAAACATGGAATAAATTAAAAATCGAAATATTACATCCATTGATCCTCCTCACACTCTTTAATCATTTTCAATTCCGTCAGTCAACTTAAAGTGTCTATCGTTTAGACGGAAAACGGAGAACGGAGTATTATAGCACTAGGTTATCTCTGATTATCCTGGGATATACAGGATAGAGAACGAATGAAAAAATAATATATTGAATTTAAATTTAAATTATAGATAGGATATCTATAATAAATGTCGAAATAATTAAAACGAAGTGATTTTTATTTATACTTGATCACAGTGAATTTTATATTTTATTCGTATAGATCCTTATCCTATGGGAATTCTGGGATAAGGCATAGGCCTTATACCATAAGGCATAGGCCAACATATAGATGTTGCTCCATAACCTCCTCTATCTCCTGCTGAAAGAAGCACAAAAATCAATTCAGTGGTTCCGGAGATTAGCCCGAACAAACGGAAAGACAGACAAGACAAGACAGATAACCAATACTACTAGTACCACCAACCGTAGAGCGATAGAGCCGCACTATTACTATATATACGAATAAACATAAATCATAATATATTAATATATTCTCTCTAAGCTATCACAGATTCGAACCAAGGACTGTCGTGTTCAATTGAACATTACCAAAACACGGTATTATATGTACACAATTAAGGCGGCTCACGAGAGAATGAGCTAACACAAAGCATTTTCAGTATCAAATGATAGCACAAATAATTGTCATGAAAAATCACTTGCCTCCCAACTTGATAACGTTACATGACAAGTGTGATAAAAAAAATGTGGACTAGCCAGCAATTTGTTTTTTTTTTTTTATTTGGGTAAGCGTAGATAAAGAACTGATAAGCCACCTAGCGAGTCTGTGGATTTGGCGTGCAATGTTTTTTTTTTTTAATAAAAATGTTTCAAACACAACGGATATGGGCAGCATAGTAGAAATAAATGATAAGGATTTTAAGCATATTAATCTATATTAAGAAAAATTATATTTTAAATAATTCGATATATATGTAACTTAGTATCCGGGATATACACCAATAAACCAGGGATCCATACACGCTATCAATGATCCTATATATTAATATCGACAATCATAATAAATTCTTATCAGATTGAACTTGTGACCTCTGAAATGTAGATTCAAATGACACACTGAGGCAAATAATTGTATTGAAATAATTTTATTCAATATTAAAATAGCGTTAAGTCCATAGAGTAGAAAATGTAATACGGAGTGTTCAAACACTAAATTCTCCTTATTCTTCTCTTCTCTCAGCTCAATGCGGAAAATAGAAGCAAAAGACTGGGCCAATTCCACTAAACAGTGATTACAACAAGAGCATTTTCGGATGATCCTCGTAAAATCTAGTTCGATCGAGAAATCATATTACATGGAGTGTTGTAGCTACTAGTGGCCACCAGTCCGTGGGCGTACCCAATTAACCTTTAATCATATATATATATATATATATATATAATATATATATATATATATTATATATATATATATATATATATAATATATTATATATATATATATATATATTATATATATATATATATATATATATATATATATATATATATATATATATATATAATATATATATATATATATATATATGTATATATATATATATATATATATATATATATATATATATATATATATATATATATATATATATATATATATATATATATATATATATTATATATATATATATATATATATATATATATATATATATATATATATATATATATATATATAATAGAACAGTAATGAGTAATCTGTAACAATGTAAAAACGGTGTAGCTTCTTGAAACGGTGTAGCTTGCGATATGAGAGTTTAGTGTGCAATTTCAATTTAATCATATATACCTCTTGTCCCAAGACCATTAAGGAAAAATCACGTATTAATAATAAATTGTTTTTTTTTCCTTTCAATTCATAAATTTAGTTACCTTCATAATAATGACTATTGCTAATAAGAATATTTCGTGTTTTTGGCACAGCGATTTGTATCAGGTGTCTCACAAGGCTGTTACTTGGGTGCACATTTTCTCTGATGTGTCCGAAAACGCTTTTTTTTATTATAATTAAATTTATTTTTTTTAATATTTATATTAAAATCACTCGTTATTCTATATAAATGAGTGTTAATTTAAAGATATCGACCTCTTTCTCTCTCTCTTTAACATGACCCGAAACTATAGTACATTCGTTCCAAAAGTTTTTTATTTTCTATTTAATTATTAATTTATTTGCAGGGAGAATGATATTTAAAACAAAGTATTTAGTTTCACTTCATTATCTAAATTGCAAAATTATAATAAAATACCTTTTTCCTTGTCAATTGGAACTAATTTACTTAATAGCACAAGAAATTAACGCAAGTGTTGACGCAAGGAATGCCTAAAGTAGTCTACAGCTTGGAGCCCTGTCCCCACTATCTGATAAGATCTAACATATCTGTATGAAAAATGTGCTCTTGGCTTATTTTAGTAGTTCAATGCAACGTGTAGGCAACTCCATAAAAATATTTATTACGGAAAATAAATACGTAAACTTATATAGTCGTAATGTTTACGTTGTCCGTCCATCTTCTTCGGCATGTCAGAACCACATTGAAATTTCCAAGTAGCGGAAGGCAATCTAAATATATCTAAATTGGTGTCGAGTCTAAACTCTAAACTCGGAGGATTATTTACGATCGTCCAGCGGCGGCCCCGTCTATTGTACGGAAAATTAATTATTACAACTTCAGCTGGCGACACGCGTTCGAATAAAAATTTGGGGATCTAAGGTTGGCTATCGATCCAAGATTGCTGGAAGTCGCATCACGGCGCCGACTCGTTCCGCATATTAACACTGATCACCCAAATCTTAGCGTAAGATCGATCTTGGCGTAGCGTAAAACTTCGAACGAGCATATCCCTACCACAGTTGTCTCTACGTCCGTACCATTAGCTATAGACATAGAGCTATAGAGCAAGTGATACTGCGGCAAAATTTAAATGTTAGCGGAACTTTGGTGAACTTACCGTTTCCGTTGATGAGGGGGTAGTCGTCGTCGTGCCGGCCTATGTACGTCTTCAGCGGGGTGTCCGTGAGGGAGGGCGACGATCGGTCCCTGTCGCTCATAATAATCACTTAATAACACTTGGTATTCGATAAGGAGACGGGGTGACGCCGGCCCCGCGCACTGACGACCTACGGCCCGCGGCTCGCGCGGCGAAATAATGGAGCAAGAGGCAACATCTTGTATAATCAATTCATCGCTATTGCGCTCCTACGTGTAGTGACATCTGTCGTGTTGGCTTGGTACTTTCGGTTCTCATATAGATGGCGTGCTACTTGCATACTTGCATGGTAGAGACTAGTACTAGTAGAGCTGATATTTGGGTACTTTAATTACGTTATATATATATATATATATATATATATTATATATATATATATATATATATATATATATATATATATATATATATATATATATATATATATATATATATATATATATATATATATATATATATATATATTAATTTCTGCATTCTTTACGCCACCACTATCAAATTCAGGTTGAAATTTATTAAGTTAGGAATAGAATTTGGAGACGAAAGTGATCTAAATATAACCATTTACTTCACTGGGAATCGAACTTATAACCATTGTGTACACATGAACTTATAACATTTCATGATGACGTCACGCCATATTTTTTCACACATTATAAGTATTCGAAACATTGTGTATTAAGTGACTGAACCGAACGCAGCTTTCTTTCCAAAAATACTGTTACAGTAAAATAAACTTCTGTAAACCAGATTATTTTCAAAAAAAACTAAAAATAACTACACGTTGCTTAATATTTCTACAATTCCAAAACTCATAGCCATAGAAAATATAAGAAGGCAAGTATCATATTTCATACTTCACAAAATAATTGTGTGTTATGTTAAGAGTGGACACAAGAAAACGCCGAATCCGTATAAGATCACTTCGCTGACCGTCTGTCGATCATTGCAATCATTGCGTATCCGTATATTTATATAAATATAATGAATAAATATAATATCTGTATAGTAAACAAGTACATCACTATGGCGTAATTATATGGCTGATGGATCAGGGACTGCTGGTTAAACGTAATTTTAAAATAGGTCATAGGTTGAAGCTTACCGCGCATGTAACTCGATTGCATCGAGTCCGCAATTCCTTCATGGGACAGTATGTATGTGCGCTTTTACAATAGGATCCCAGAAAACGTGCGAGAATGTTCTACATCACAATTCAAAAAAAAATGCGAAAAGACGTATGTGTGTTAGAGGTTATTACCTAATTAATGATTTTGTAATTGCTAGCACATCTTGGAAATGAAATACTCGCTCCAGTGTCCAGTCTCCAGTCTCCAGTCTATCTCAAGCGTATTTGCATAGTTTCTTGCGCCGGTTCTTCTCAGGTCTGAGGCATTAACTTTAGTGAACCGGTGGTAATGTTTTGACATTCCAAAAATGAATTATGTATTTATTCTATTATTATTTTTATTATATTAATTATTTATATTATTTCTTTGAAAAAAAATAATTCAATTTGAATTTGAATTTAGGGTATCTTGGAATTTATACGTATGTTTTTGATTGATTGGATTGATTTGATTGGAAAATATTTACCTTTTAAGTATATATATATATATATATATATATATATATATATATATATATATATATATATATATATATATATATATATATATATATATATATATATATATATATATATATATATATATATATATATATATATTATATATATATATATTAATATATATATATATATATATATCTATATATATATATATAATATATATATCTATATATATATATATCTATATATATATATATATACATATACATGTAGTATAGTGTTAAGCCATTTCCGTATTCCTTGTAGTTTAGCTCTAATAATGGTTCTTCGCGAGGTGTATCAGATCTTGGATTTTCATATTTCAATGGAAAATGTTGGTCACGGTCTACTCACGAGCCATTTTCTTGTTTCTTATAGTGTAGATGTTGTATTGCGGTGGTCGTTCGAATAATGCTGGTCTACAGATATATAACAAAAGTAGTTCCGAAGACGTGTGTGTACAAGCGGACAGACAAAAATTCATATTCAGTACCATTGTACATTACAATGTATATATATATATATATATATATATATATATATATATATATATATATATATATATATATATATATATATATATATGAAAGGATGTTTCACGCTGTATCCCGCACATAGCGGGGTAGACAGAGGGAACCTGGTGTTAAGACACTCCGTTCCCTATATGTCCCCTTATCAGAGTTAAAATAGCTGTATTTTAATTTGAATTCTGTATCTGATATGTTTGTATCATTTGTTGTTTCAAAAACATGTTTTTAAAGGGTTATTTCACTTTAATTTTTTTAGATTTTTAGAAGAAATTTGAACATAGCGCAACAATATGAAATTTTAAATTATATATATATATAAATATACTATAACACGTTACGTTAGACATACGTTATTAGTCTGTTAGTCTCGACAATAATGACATATCTTCAATATATAACAAACTAATTTACAAAAATGATGAATATCTAACTAACTGACAAATAATAAAATCTTTCTATAATATTTTAAACAATTTATTATAGGCATTAGTATTGTGAAAATGGAGTATGCAAATTTCGGCGTACTACTATGTGATATGAACCTGTTCCATTCCTCCTCGAAGCCGGGATCCACGGCATGTGGAGGGAACGTCGCCGTCACCCCCGTTGGATCCAAGCGTTTCTGGCTTAGAAAGGCTTTGATTTCTCTTACCGCTACACTCGTTACCGTCGTTGTAGGCATTTCTAGAGACATATATTTTAATATATATTTTTTTATTAAAAAAAGTAATATCTAAATATTATATTATACTTTTTTAGGTTAAACAAAACCACTGTAGTGCGTGTGTCTGTCCGTCTGCGTGCCTATTGTCATGGTTACAGCCAGAAGTCTCGATCGGAATACTGGGTCAATTGAGATGAGTCTTGTTATATAATAATGAATGTGAGATTGTAATGATTTGGTTGCGATCTAAAGGCAGACATATATATAATATATATATATATATATATATATATATATATATATATATATATATATATATATATATATATATATATATATAGATATATATATATCTATATATATATATATATATAAAATTTATTATATTTCTACAGTAACAGTAGCATATAATACTTAACATTATTACATTTACAACGGAGAGAACGGCTGGAGAGAACTATAATCATATAGAAGTTTACATTCACACTCACTTCGCTTTATCATTTACGTCATCGACATTTATTTGCTTTGTAATCAAAAATTTCTTATTTCAAATGTTTTATAGTAGTATCTATTAAACGCGTTCCTTCTGTGCGCAATTTTCCAAGCTCAGCTGTCTAATTTTATCCTCTTTACATGTTTGCGAAACAACAATACTTTGCATACGCAATCCATATTTTGACTTTATGATATATATTTGTATATATTATATATGTATATATTATACATATATAATATATACAAATCTATGTATATATATATATATATATATATATATATATATATATATATATATATATATATATATATATATATATATATATATATATATATATATATATAATATATATATATATATATAAAACGTTATCTGGTCGTATTTAAGATAAGCTTTCACATTTAGTGTTTCTTCTAAATTAATAAGGTTGCCAATAGCTTGAAATAAAAAATGTAAAAGCTCTACAACTTAACTATCGATGTTTTACTTAACCATAAAGTTGTTTCTAATTAGCTAAGCTCAACGCGAATGGAACGGAAATAATTAATAAATTGAATAAACAAACTCACAAAAATGTAATAAATACTCATTATTAATTTCATTGTAGTTTAATCCATATATAAATCTTCATAATCTTAGTTATCTGTAATAACTTTTATTAACGACCAAACGGAATTGATGGAACATATTGATTTAATTCATCAATAGATAGATGTTTTGGATTTTCTGTTCGACTCTTTATCTAGAATATCTTTTTTTTTTAATTATCCATAATTTGCAAAATCACAAAATATTTATTTATATCAAACATTAAGTGATCTACTTAAAGAAAACATGTAAAAATTTGAACGCAGCAGGATTTGAACCCGCAACTCATGGAGGAAACCGTACAAGCGCTCTCACCGCTGAGCTGGACGGTCAAATCTTGATGCGTTCAGATTTTTATATGTATTCTTTAAGTGTTTTTCCTATCCTTAATATGGATTAACACTTTAAAAATCTTTTCAATATTAAACGATCTATTAAATCTGCCAACTACTTCCAAGGGGAGAACATTATATTCGAGCTTACTTTTCTCTAGTTTATTATTAAGAAAAAAAATATTGCACCTAATTTTTATATTGTATTAACATTTTTTTTCTTTTTTTTTTATCTATTTTAAATATTTTGTGTGATATATATTTCTATAAATACTTTTAATTTTTGGATAATCTTTTTAAATTAGTCAAAATATCATACATTTTCTCACAACATTTTACGCACAAGACTGAATAGGCAGTCCTTAGAATAAAAAAAATACGCTCTGTATATTATATAATAACATTATCATTTTATTACAATTCTATTTCTTATTCAATTGATTCAAATAAAAACTATACTATAATTCATTTACGTTATTTAAAAAATATAGTTGCAACTAATAACCAATATCGTTAGAACAAAAGTATTTGATGTAACAAAATTCATTGAAGCGATTTTGACAAGGTACATACAGCTATTACTACGACATACCAGCCTATCAGCTTCATCATGAGCTAGAGCACTTTTACACCCGAGATTTATTCTCTTAATTTAATTAAAATAATTACTTGTAACTAAATGATTACAAGCTGCCGGACGAGTAGTGAGTTCAAACTTAATATATACTATTTTACATTTTTCCTTCAATATGCTTTGTCAATATCCTTTGAACGGTGTTAACTCTTGGGAGGTGGAGGGTCTTCGGTCTCTCTTGGGAGGACTCTTCCCAAATTACTTATGACTAGGTAAAAATGGAATTATTTAAATAAAAAATATGGAAGACTGTATATCAAATTAAAGTGATTTATTAGTTTTATTCAAGAAAGAAGTGAAAATAAAATAAAATAAAATAAAAATACTGTAAATATTTCTTTACCTAAATGTTACCACATAATAATATTTAACAAATAAGAAAATAGTAGTATATATATAGATAGTAATAATAAAATAGTAGTTATCAACATACAGAACCATCTATCTAGATATATATATATATATATATATATATATATATATATAATATATATATATATATATATATATATATATATATATATATATATATATATATAGATCCCTTTTAAGTTATATTCACACATCACATGTAACTTAATCATCATGTAACTTCAATAAACTATCGGTCAAATGCGAGTGGCACTCGCACACCGAGGGTTCCGTATCAATTTTATTATTGTAAGTCAACGTAAAACAACTCATAAAGGTTGGCAAACTTAAATTTGTAATCGTATGCACTAATTTTGTATAGAATGTTTGTGTTGACAAAGAAGTTTGCAATGGCTTTTTGTTAATCTACGTATAAATTACCATTTCTTTGGTGATTTATACTAATATAACTCAAGGTCAACGGGAAGTATCCTATAGATATTGATTAGGCGGCGATTTCCATACAAATCACTTGAATGTTCTGTGGTCTACAGGACCATAGACCTAAATATTCAACATTGAATACAGCTTGACAGGCGAACAGACAAGCAGACGGAAAACCAAATTATTTTAAAAGGATTCCGTTATTTCCTCTGGAGATACGAAACTCCTCAAAAAGATAACTGTGTTAAATTACAATAGGATGCTAGTTTTTAATAAATTACAATTGAAAAAACATCTTATTTACTTGTGTATATTGCAATTTACACAAATAAATAGATTTTTCTTTCAAATATTTACCTGAGTTTGCTCAAAATCAAATTCTACTCACGACTATTCTACATCCAAACATTCAATATTTTCATTTCCATCTGATCTCTATACCCAAAGTAGAGTTCAGATTTTCCAAAAAATTCATCATCTGGTTTGTCTTTTTATCGACACAAAAACACATAATGGTAATATAATATTTTTATATAAACAACAAAAACTGATAAATAAACAAAACACTTGCAAATAATACATTTACATCACAACGATATCCACTATTCTCGAGTAGGGAAACATCAATATAATCACAGATCATCGCATCCCAATTGTCTGTAAGCTCTTGAATGTTGCGGGCTCCAGCTACCAGCTTATGTCTCATAAGCTTCTTAGCCCTAGCGACTCTCTCTGGTGAATCTTCGAAAACCTCTCTAGCACGCAATTGTACTTTATCATTCGGTTCCACCACAACCATGGTTTGCATTTTTTGCGTCACATGCATTAATACTGGTGGCTTAGTTGTCCAAGTTACGTTCCTCACGCTGTCTTTCTTTTGGGACTTCAGGATTGATAATCTTGATTTCTCCGCTAACGACAAGTTGGACGCGTTGGACGTTTTATTTTGCATTTTCTTGGTTACACTAGCAGTAGTAACAATCGTTTTCGTTGTTCCCTCAGATTTTGGCTTTATATTGGCACGACGATAATTTGTAATAATATCATCAGGTAGAATCTTGCTCGATGACACCGTTGGTTTATTTTCCACTGAACATATAAACTCACTATTAGATATTTTTCTAATATTAACGTTAAAACATATATTTCTCATAAAATACTATGACAAAAAACTCACTCACTCACTCACTCAATAAGGCAATATAACTCCCGGTAAATACTCAATTGTTTAGATTACGAAATCTCCGAGGTATTTGCTTAAAATTAGCTAATAAATTAAAAATATATATATATATATATATATATATATATATATATATATATATATATATATATATATATATATATATATATATATATATATATATATATATATATATATATATATATATATATATATATATATATGTATATATTTACCTTTAGTCCGCCGCAGTAGTTCCGGTAGTTTATGTTTAAGGTTTCTGACTCTTTTCATATCAAAATACTCATCGTCTTGTGCATAATTTTTAAGATTAAACTTGCTCCTTTCTGGTTCAGATGGTCGTAGTCTATCTGGGCTCATTCTTCGTGATTCATCTACATGACGTTCTATAATTTCTTCATCGATTTTCTCTAGGTCTTCATCAGAATCGAAATTCTCCACACGTTCCTGAGTCAGGGTCCTGTCTCGAGCCTTTCGCCTAATTATTTTCTGAGTTGTATATTTGAATTCAAAATCTGATTCTGCTTCAAATTCGTCCTTTTGGTTTTTAGGAAAATCGTTATTAAAATCTATGTCATCATATTGTCGTTCATAATTGCTAAATCTCTTATTTTCCCCAGCAATACGTTGTTTACTCTTTGATCGGTGTTTTTGAAACCGACGATTGGATCTGAATTTTGGCGTTAAATTATCATTTGGATTTAAATCCACTCTAACTTCACTTAATTTGGATATCTTCTTTTTACTGCTCCGCTTACGCCACGGTCCTCCTTCACTTTCAGCCGTATCTTTCTTGTCTGAGGATAAAAATTATGTATTATTATTATACGTTTAGAATATAATTTGAAAATATTTTCAATTTGCATTTGTATTTGTTTGTTTGACCTTGTGAATCCTCATCATATCTATAATCCAACGACGGCGCGGCATCCGGTGAATGATCTTTGTAATCATCTGGTAATGGTATTACTTCTGAATTATCGTATTCTATATTGTATTGTGGCATTTTGACTCCTGAATAATCTCCATATCGCGCAGCTCCAACAGACATCAAACATACCACTCCTATCAACCAATTCATATTATTTCTGCTTAAAATGTATTATTTAACCGCAAATATCCTACGGTTATGTAAAAATAGTGGAATTAACAACATAATTCAAAGCTGAGACTACGAATTTGACATTAATATGTATAATGACTTTAGTAAAAGCAGGTGCTACCTGTTTAATTAGATTTCATTTTTAAAAATATTTTTTGCCAGCATTTTGCAATTGAATATTGCAAAATTTCCATCACTTTTTTTGAGCACTCACATAATTATGCTGACGATAATTCATTACTAATAAAAAAATAGAAAATTAATATTTCAATATAGTATAATAATAGTAATTAATAATTATATAAAGATATTATGTGAAAACAATAGTGCCTGGTTGAATACAATATATCAACTGTCAATGTCCAATTCTGAATAGAAAAATGGATTTTCTGCCATCTCAATTTTTTTTAATAACTTTTAAAAAATGTTATAATTAAATTATCAATATTTATATTATGAATAAAAATTCCCTTATATTTACAATGGATTGACAAAGATAATGGTTGGAGATAAAACAAAAGGAAAAGAGTGTGATGATAGCAAGGATCCCGCATGGGATTGTCCCCCTATTAAAAATGTAACCCATCCTTTGGTAAGTATTTTTTTTACAGCTTTAATTTCTCGATTTATTGAATTGAAAATTTCTGTTAACGACGTATGTGACAAATGTTACGCCAAACGCTGTTTTTTTTTTAATAATCTTTCAATTTTTGAACAGATACTATTATCACTAATAACGTTTCCACACTTCAATGTAGATACGTATCAGAAAAACAAAAGTAATATAAAATTATCCTATAATTAAATGGTAACAAAAATTTCAGCGTTATTACGAATTTAGTCCCGAAGAAATGAAAGCCCTAGAAGAATGTGACAAAGAAAGCTTCTATCAACGTTGTTTACCCTTCAGTACGCTATTCGGGACACTTACGTATCTGGGAGTAAAAAATGGTGAGACTTTTCAAATTATCTTTAACATGTAGGTATATATATATATATATATATATATATATATATATATATATATATATATATATATATCTATATATATATATATATATATATATATATATATATATATATATATATATATATATATATATATATATATATATTAATATTATTAATGTTAATAATTAGTCTCTGCTCTCGCTGTTCTTCGGGAGCATATAAGGTAATAAACCAATTGTTATTCACATTTTCTTTCACTTTTTATATTCTATATCTATGTATCAGTCATCTTCAGCATTATTGCGGAGTGTACAGAGAACCTAGTGATATATTTCTCCTTTGATTTTCACAACATCGACATAAGGTATGATTAATTAAAGTTTCAATAAACGTATTTAGTATTGCATCCTAAATAAAAATATCAATAATATGCCGGAAAAGCTTCATAGAAGTAAGACTGAAGATAGTTTTATTTTATTTATAATGTTTTTTTAAGGTAATTTTTTTTAAAAAACATTCTAGTTCTTACTTCTGTGAATGTCTTTTTTTAGGCTTTTTGAAACGGAGTCCACATTTTGGTGTGTTCCCTAAAGTTATGCTGGCTGCTTTGGTCGGACACATCTATGGACGGTTATCATATATACCGGATTGTGAACGTAAGCTACGTCGTCTCCCTAATAACAGTTATCTTGGCGGCGTTATGAGAAAACATTACACAGAAAATAATCCACCAAAAGATCCAAAAGGCCGCTAATTTCCTTTTATAAATAAATTATTTTCCGAAGAAACTAATTTTTATTTTATATATATCACCTGCTTATTTTTACTTGCATAAATATAAATAATAGCAAATTTAATAGTAGATGATGACAACGCTTTTATATATGCGATATTTAATTAAGGAGCTTAATAATACAAATTAGTCTTATTTCATTTTGAACTCATTAAAAAACATACGCATAATAATAATATAATGTAGACTTAGTAAAGGAAGTCTATGCCTGTGAGAAATAATGCACTCAACCTGTCAAATTCAAAAATCTAAATGTCATAATTGTCATTTGTCAGTTTAAGATTTCACCAACTCGCTGCCTATTTCACTAGATTTTGAAACAGATATAGTTTAAGGCATTTCAAATATAAATATTAAGATTGTTTCTATATATCATGGGCGATGCAAATATATATGGACACGGTGATGAAGCACCAGTTGGTGCGCGGCCGCCGGTAAGGTTATGTTAAGGTATTTTGAAACCAGATTTGTTCCCGTACAAAGACCTGGGGCTTTAAGTATTTTTTATTCAGGCGCAACATAAATTTTCACAAGATGAACTTCGAGTTCTGCAACAATGCAACGCAGAGAGTTTCATACAAAGATCCTTGCCACTTGGAACCGCGTTCGGTCTTAGCGCCTTTTTTGGTGTTCAAAAAGGTTTGTTTATATATGTAAATAAAATTTATGATTATTTTAAGCAATGTATAAAATAAGATTATTTTCATTATCTTTTATTTTGTTTTGGATATTTTTTGTGTTTTTAATACAATTTATTAAGAAAATAAATATCAAAATTTACTTGTCTACCTATGTGCTGTGCAGTTCCCATATTTTTATATTTATTTAGAAATATTATTAAGAATTATTCACCTATGATAACTTTAACTTACATAATGCTTGCCCAAACCTATTCACATGAAATGGATCTAAAATTATATTGACATTTGAAAATTGATATTTGAAAATTATATGATTGACTGTCTAAAGCGCAGTAAGCATTATTTATTATGTAAATTCAAATATATCATTATATATCAGCTTTTTTATTAAGCTCCATATAATAAAAAAAGAGAAATAAAATAACTCTACTTTTTTGTACTACAGCAAAATATTGACATTATAGTGTTTTTGTTTTTTTTACATTCAAATAATAAATATTATAAACAATTTAAAAAATATTTTTAATTTACTATATATACTATATTTACATGATTATATGTAATACATGTAATTATATATATGAAATGATAGTAAGAATGTCTTTGGCAATGTCCCTGGCAAAAGCCGGGACTAAAGCCAAGAAGAAGAAGAATGATAGTAAGAATGTCTTTGATAACATCTTTCAAGAGTAACCTTTTGTTTTATCCATTGATTTCTTTTACTTTCAGGACACCTGAAACCTAATCCTAGATTTGGAGCTATACCAAAAGTGACTTTGGCTGTTATTGTAGGCTATTTTGTAGGAAAATTGTCGTATCAAGAAGCATGCGCGGAAAAACTTATGGCGTTACCTAATAGCTATATTGGACAGCTATTGAGAGAAAAAAAGGAGGGGAGGTCTGGGTAAGATTGAAGCCTTATTTTTATTTTTTTATATTTATATCTGTAGAAAAGATTATTAAATATTGTGATAAATTTATTTAAATAGCTGTATGATAAGTACCTCACAAGGAGCATCACTGTGATGAGTGTAGATGTGGGTATCATTTCTTTAATATGACTGTCTCTCCACTCCCGTGTACGGAAAAAGTTTGTTTATTTTACCAGTAAGCCAGGCGTTTTTCCTCACGCTGCATCGAAATTTGGTTTATACAACTTATTACAATGTTAGCATCTCTGCATGGAGACTTTACAAAGTTCCGCTGCCCAAAGATTATTGCAAAGAACAATCATTTGGCAAGAGAGAATGCTATTTTAATTAAATATTTCAATGATTTTTAAAGTGTTAATCCACACTAAGGATAGAAAGCATATTTAATTCTACAAATTAATAATATTTAAGTGAATTTTCTTTGTGTCTTAAACTGTTACAGTCATTTCCCGCCAAGTCGTGCACCAACAATGTATGGCGTGACCTCCGAGGATGTCTATTCTGATGCAGGTCCGGGCAGTTCCCTGGACCTGGACACGGATAGGCCACTGTTCAATGATGACTCGTTTAGACCTGGCAGTGATAGTGGTAAGGTTTTTTTGTAAAAAAATGTTGATATTGCTCCCATTTTTATAGTATTTTTTGGGTTGTATCAATTTCTAAGACTTGAAAAGAACAATATGTATTGATTTTTTTTTTGAGGATTTTAGAGCTCCTTGTTTTAGTCCGTTGGGTTGTGGTGTTATAAGAGCCCAAGGTTATTGATGAATCCATCTGTTGCTTAAAGTTATTTTAATAAGCTTTTGTTCCTATACAACCTTGTATTATAAAAATTACACAAATATTGCTAAATTACATCCTATAAATGCAAATATAAATTTTTATTGAAGCTTTGAATCTCATTAAACAAATATTGTAATAAGCATAACTAGTAGATGACAACACAAAGCTAACGGACAGTGGAGAAGACATTATATATATATATATATATATATATATATATTATATATATATATATATATATATATATATATATTATATATATATATATATATATATATATATATATATTTTAAAATGTTTAAATATTTTAACTCAAACTCGCCCCTCTGGTACCGTCCAAGCGTTTGTAAGTTTGTAAGGAAGTTCTTTTCCTAAGCTTGTAATATTTTTTTGGATAATATTGATAATAATTTATCATTATAGTATCTGGCTCTATTAATAATCTCAATAATTAATCAAAAAAAAAAATCTAATCTTTATATATTTATATTCTTAATATTGTAATTGTATATCATTTCAGGATCTTTACCAGCAACTCCTGATATTATACCTTCGAGACCGAGCCTGTCATATGAAGAATTACGACGCAAAAATCGTGGGGAATACACTGAAGCTAGGCAGGACCCTTATAGGTATTTATATTTATTTATTTATTTTTATATTTATATGGTTGGTGTGACCTTCCAATACAAAGGCCTCCTACAACTCTTTCCAGCATATTTTTTTTTAATTTAATTCACCATCTTTTATTCTGTATCAGCCTCACTTGGTACTTTCTCTACTTGGTTCCTTAGGTTTATGGCACTTTCTCTTTCTCTCTCCGCGTATATCCCAGTAAGCTTCTTTCCGTACTTATTGGCATGACACGAAGTTTTTCGGTAGTTTTTAGTGCTATTGCCCACGTTTCACTTCCGTGTGTTTTGGGTCCTGGGGCATTGTATTTCTTTTTTATTTTGATGGCATATACAACCTCACTTTCTATAATATCTGGGACATTTTCTTCCATCCATCGTCATTCGCATTTACAGGAGCAGTTTTATCATATTGTACCTACTTGTTATATTAAATTTTATTATATTGTTCTTTCTTGCCTCAAAGTGACTTTAGACTTTAGACCGCAGCGTCTCGCAACTTTGCTTTTAAGAGTTTGGCTTTCTATCTTTATTGGCATCAGGTGTTCGTCCAACGATTTAACATTAGTTTCAGCATTTTTCTGTGTTTGTTTCAAGAAGAAGAAAATCTTATTTAGTAAGAAAATATATTCTCTATTTATATTCTTTATTAGAAAAAGATATGTGAAATTATGTACTGATTGGCAAATACTTATATAGATGTAGCAGGGTATGCATAGCAGGATCTTACTGGAGTAAAAGAAAGTAGAGTTTCTCCTCTCTCGCTCTCTCTGTTCTTTTAAGTTGATTTTCTATAATATTTACATTTTAAATTATTTAACACGATGATTCAATGGTACTATTCCAGACACTTGAGGGCTTACTTTGCATGGATTTATGTATTTGTTCATAAAATCTCTTCCACATCTGTTATTATGAAATTTATATTTTAAGTTTCTCTTTATCGTTTATTCTATATCAGTATTTAAAGTCTTGTCTTATCTTTTATCTATTATCTCAAATCCATCTATTAATATATACTATGTTGTACACACACACACACACACACACACACACACACACACACACACACATATATATATATATATATATATATATATATATATATATATATATATATATATATATATATAGCCATCAATGATTTAGCATTAATATTTATCTCATAAAATGTAAATCTTACCAGAGTGGACACGAACGCAGCACCACCGATAAGCAGACCAAAACCCCAATCACAACCAACGAACAAGTATGGTGATACAATGGAATAGCCGATACAAAAACCATGGATACATTTACATACAAATCCTATTAGCCCAGGTCCAGGTATTTGATGGCGAACCCTCATAGTAAATATTATAGAACAAAAATTTTACATATGGATAAATTGATTTACATCAACATTAGATATAATAGATGCTGTGAAAAGAAAAAAAAAACAATTGATTAAATAGCTAGAAAATATGATATTTTTGCATTTAATATAAGGTGTAATAGTGAAATTATTATATTTTTTTTTAGTTTTTGTTATATGCTCATATACATATAGAGTTTTCTATGCTGTTGACTGTACTTCAATTTTAAAGATTTTTTTATAACAAAACATATGTAATATATATTTAAAACAAAAATGAACCTTATAGTTTGCGTAAATTACACACACACACACACACACACACACAATTTAATTAATTGTTTTCTTTTTTTTTTTAATATTGTGATTCTCATTCATTTCATTCATGTCTATATAAATATTAGATTGTATAAATTTGTCGTTCTTAGAGCAGATGAATGAATGAACAAGAATTTGATTAACTTCTTTGTTCCGGAAAGAAAGCCACTTCTGCCACTATAAAGAGTGAAGCTAAGTAAAAAAACTTGTTATTTATATATGTATATATGTTGTTATTTATATATGTATATATGTCATATATTATTATTATGTACAACGAATATATGTAAATCGTTTCGTTCTTTTTATAAAAAATATATATAATTTCAATATATGTTAGTGTGGAATGACAAATAATTTATTTGGGTTATGGACAGGAAGTGTTTTACATTTTGTTTCATATCTATAAATTGTAAGCCATATGCTGTACTGTCATAACCTAAGCTAACTTCTAGATCATTCTACGCATAATATTTGATAATGACGATATCGGTATTCGGTCAGAATTTCTTAAAAAAAAAAAATTTGCTTTTGCGAAATCTTTTTTTTTTTTTTACAGTTCCTTTGAACAAATTTAAATTACTCTTAATAGCTTCTTAAGTCATGGAATGTAATATAACAGTGAAACGATTGCTACAGCGAAACATTATTTAATATATATATATATATATATATATATACTTTTTTTTTTATTATTATTTTAACACCATTTAATAGGATTTGTGTGTAATTTGAAGTTTTGTTATTACTATTAGCTTAGAATCGTGTAAAGTTAAATAAAATATATAAGGGATGATACTCTTTTATTTATTGTGCCTGTTGTGTATTTTATTGTTTTTTTTTTTTTAATTTTGTATACGCATTTGCGATTTGACTGTCGTTGAAACGGTTAGCTTCAAGTTTTGGTGGCGCTAGTGTGCCTTTTAGAGAGAGAGCTAGTCTGGAGTGATAAGGGCTCTGCCTATCTTGCCATGTTTGTGATACAGGATATATATATATATATATATATATATATATATATATATATATATATATATATATATATATATATATAATTTTAATTTAGTTGTATCAGTTCTCAAAGGAGAACGTGTCATTTAATGTCATTTGCGAATAAGATTTGTTTGGCACTAGCGATTTGCAATGCCTGCCTTTATATATATACAGATAGCTAGAGAGGTAGAGACCTAACCTAACTAAGATAAATATCTACAGATCTAATGCGTTACTGTTGTTTACGCAACGTAAGTAAGGTAAGTTTAGGGGCGTTGGTAGTGGGTTCGATACGAGCCAAGTACGACAAAGGCAAGTGTCGCCTTTCTCCGCCTGCCCAGTTAGATAAAGGTCGTTGACCGCTTATCATTGATCATGCTATATTAATATTTTGAATATTAACGGTTTTTTGATAATTTATAAAAGTAAGTTAGTAAGTAAGAAACGAAGTGTATGTAAGTGTATGTAGTTAGAGAAACAAAATATAAAAGTTAAAAAAAAATACAACAGTAAACTCGATATACTATGATACAAATATGAATATATTAATAATAAAATTTAAATCAAAGGTACCAACATATACACATATATACTTACTACTAACATTATATACACTGATAGAGCAGTGCGGGCTATTTGTAGCATGCAAGCGCGGGAATCTTTGCGAGAAGTTTTTAATATAGCGGCTGTTCTTACGGTTGCGTCACAATACATATACAATAATATATTGCTTAATAATATATTTTTTACGTACGTACGTACGTAAAAAATATTCAGAAATTGTATGATTTCCAGTAGTTTTACTTTACCAGTAAAACAAAACGATATTGTCATGTAGACCTAACCATTTCATGGGTACGACCGGTATTCGTTTTTTGCATTTTTATACATATTTATTATGAAAAGTGTTTTGTCCTGATTGTTTATATTGAATTTACAATTTGACATGAACTTTTGCTTGAAATCTTTACGCGCGATATTTTTTTAAATGGGTGACGTAAATATTATAAAAGGGCACGAGGTCAGGTATAACGGTTCAATGGTCACCAGTACTATAGATTGAAGTCGTATAAAAAAGAAGGAGTCATAGCGATGCGCCCTATACCTGTAAAGATTTTTACAATTCTCTAGTGTCAAGTTGACGCTTCACCGACACAGAAATAATGCGCTGGAACTAGATAAATTGTATTATAGATAATTCACAAATATTAAGGATTTATTTAAATTTAATTGATTTTTGTTAGCGGATTACTATAGTAACGACGGAGCGAGAATTTTAGTGTTTGCATCTTCTGAAGCAAAAAATATTTTGAAAGAATGTGAGGACGGACTATTTTGAGTGATGGCACCTTCGGCGCCATTTCAAAACCATTCTTACAGCTCTATACCATTCGTTTCTAAAATACAAACACGTACAACGTACGTACACGTACAACACGTACACGTACACGTAAAATACATACGTTTCTACAAATATAATACCTGTGATATATGCTTTCCTATAAGACTGTCCACACATATATAACACTACAGCAATTAATAAAAAGCCAAATACCCGAATGGGACCCCAAACAATTTAAAACTAAATATCAAGGGTAGCTTGCCAAAACATAACCATAACCATAAGCCATTTCTGAGATTAGCTCAGACAAATATTATAAATTGTGGTGGATTCCATTATTGCCGCTACAGATATTAAAATAATATATTAAAAATTAATTTAAATTATAGAAAAGTTAATTGAATTTCACAGGAACACAGGAAAGCCACCACAACGTGTCGTTTAATAATAAATAATAATTACTTTCTTGCTGGATTTTCTCAGCCTAATTGTATTACCATACCATCACCATTGGAAACCATCTCACAAATTATCTTAGGAACAGTGATAAGCACGGTATAAATACAAGTAGTACAAGTAAGCTGATGATACCTAGTTCCCGCCTTCATAAGGTAAATAAATAGTTTATTTATGTCCCAAGGTATACGCAGGTATAATAAAATTCCACAAATACTTACAGACTCACCCTTCGAGCAATTTATAGTCAAGATAAAAAATATATAATTAGGGAAAGTATATTATTCAATCCAAGAATATTATACGGATGTTAGTATGTGTGTGTGGAGTTAAGTACTGTTGATGCTCATTCGGGAGGCTCACCACAGTTGTAAATATATTGTAAATTTACATTAAAAAGAGCAACTGTTGTGTTTCTCGCCAGCTCTTCTCAGCAGAACTGCTGTCCGAGCTGGTGGTAGCTTCTAGCAGGACTGATAATACTGACACTTATGTTAATTGACGATTCGGAAGTGATTGTTATATATATATATATATATATATATATATATATATATATATATATATATATATATATTATATATATATATATAATATATATATATTATATATATATATATATATATCAAGATATATTCCATAAATCTTACAAGGTGATAGAAAATATCATATTAATATTAATAATTTGCAATTCTAATGAGATTCTTATTTGAGTATTTATACTTTAACTTGGCATATATTCTGTAATTACACTTATTTGATGCTCAATTGTTTTTATAGTAATTTTTCAATACTTTATTCTAACTGAACATCTCTTAAATAACACCCTGACGTATTGAAATGCTTAAATAATATATATATATATATATATATATATATATATATATATATATATATATATATATATATATATATATATATATATATATATATAGATATATATATATATATATATATATATATATATATAACAAATGGTATTTGTGAGTGTATAATACTGAATTTCATTGGAAGAATATCGTTTTATCGTTTTAATTGATTTTTTTGTATTATATTACAAAGAAATCAATTATATTTCCATTGACTTTTTGTCTATGTTATTTGTAGTTTTTTTTTTTTTAAATACTATTGTTTTTTTATTTAGTTAGATAAAAAAAAATACAGTTATTATTCATTTATAAGTAATTTTGATCTCTCAGAATTTAATTGCGCCTTTGAAAATGTAAATAAAAATGATATTCATACTTGAATTCATTGTTTTTGAACAAAAGATCTTAATTTTTCAAATTAGCCAATCATATTTATTTAACTTATGTGAAGATGACATTTAACTTTATATAGATTTTTGCCACAGATAATAAATGAAAGGTAGAGGTAAAATGATACACAATTGTAACTTTATTTCTAAATTTACTTCCAGATAAAGTGATTACAACTAGTAACATTAGACATTGAGACGTACGGAATAAAATACAAGACATAAATACTACACACAGATAATATATAATGAAATTATATTATAATATAAGTTTAAATTTTGTAAATCCACTCCATGAGCTCGTCCAGGTCCGAGATGTTGGACTCCTCGGTGAAGTTGGGAAAAGTAGCGAATTCCACCTTGTTACGGCAAGAGTCGAACAAGAAAGGCTCGACTGGATTGTCAAATAAGCTGAGCGAGCTTGGGTCATTAATGTGGACAGAAAAGTATATCTTGTAAATCGTCATATGTCTCTCAAGGAACTTTTGTACGGATTTCAAATCCACCGAGGAGTTGTCGTCGCGGTTGTTGCAATATATTAGTATGGGAACGTTGTTCTCTACGATCGTAGGATCGCTTAAAATCAGGTCCAGATATCGACTTATATTGTATCTTTCTTCTTCGATGGTCTTCAAATCAATTAGAAAGATAATGCCTTTGGTCCATGCTCTGTAGTACTTGAAGTAGACGTATTTAAGCCGCAATTTGCCTGGAGTGTCAACAACTCTCCATCGGCTACCCAATAATACGTATTTGTCGATCGTCTCGCTGGGGCTGGTGCCAGGTTGTCGGTAGCGGGAGTGAGCCAGTCTGTTGAAGACTGTGGTCTTCCCAGAAGCTCGTATGCCAAGTAGCAAAATAGTCTCCCGTCTTGTGTGACACACCGAGTAGTAGAAGATCATATAAAGAATAAAAGAAGCTATAATAGCCCCCACGAATACTTGGAAATAGGGGTCAGTAATGAAATCCACATTATTATCATCACTCATTTTGGATGTTTTCAATAGAAATGATAAGATGTTCAACTAGAAGCTTTCCACAGCTTAATTTCTCTCAGCAGTAGTAGTGTCACGGACAAAGCGTCCAACTCGGATAGCAGCCAGGTGAAGACTGGTCCCGGAAGCTCTGCTCGATTGATCGCTTGTATTTTTTGAAACAAGAGCTTGCCGTCCCGCGCTTTATTCAGTTGTACTTGTTGCACATTTTATCGATATTTATTATCTGTATCGATAGATAAAATAGTTATCTCTTCAAATTATGAGGAACCTAATGCGTTTATAATAATAAATGCGTTTATAAAAGCTTATTAAATAATGAAATAATATAATAAAATTATATTTTAAAGTAATTATTTATTAAATTATACATAATTTTTAAAATTTCTCAATAATGATATGTATAGTAAATATATATGTATATATATATATATATATATATATATATATATATATATATATATATATATATATATATATATATATATATATATATATATATATATATATATATATATATATATATACATATTCAGTAATACTAGTAAACAAAACCATTTACATTATTGAATCGAAAATTATTTGAATAATTTGTAAATAATCGAACAATAAATTGTGAATAATCGAACTTTGACGTTACTAGTCGCTTAATTTGGGCGGAGTTTAAGCTACTGCATGCGCACAATATCGATTTATCTCCCTCCAGCATCCCGCTAGTTCTAGGAACTATATCGCGTGATTTAGTCATATAGCATATATATTTAGTGCTCAGGTGAATCTAGGACATTCGAGAACGTCCTTCAACAGTAAATCAATAGTGCAGTCGCGCTGACCTATGCCTAGAAGCCGTAGCTTGCAATACTTTTAAAAAAAAATTGCGCGCTTATAAACTGTTTTCTGAACTTTTAAACTTTTTAAATTATATTAGTTATTTTTTTTTATTTTATTGTTAAACAATTCGAATAAAAATGTTCATAGTTTATATTTATGGACTGTGCAGCGGAAGTTTGTGTTGGAAGTTGGAAATTAGGTCGTTCAGGTACACCGTACATTGGAGTGACATTTTGAAAGGAGATAGCTGTTTCCGGTTTGGATTTTATAAATTTGTTGGAACAAATAATTTTTGTTTTTTCTTAAATTTTAAACATGATATATTGAAACATAGTTTATTTATTTATTTAGTATGAAGCCAACGATGTATACTACAATAAATTCTATAGCAAAATATATTTCAAGAAAAAAAAATATATTTTTAAATTAAAAAAAAAAATCTAGAGACGATTAATATCGAAGCCTCCTTTATTATTTGATAATAACACAATATTTATGTTATTATGCGAGGCCTTGTCCAGGTTACTCCTAGAAGAACTTTCACCGAAAGCTTTCTTATCTGGCTACTAGCTTTATACCTCGCTGCCTTTTTAACAAATGTATACTATAAATGCTTCCATTTAGGAATTTGTGTAAAAGACAAAGCTCAAGTAGGTCTGCTATTAGATAAAGAAAGTATATTATAAAAACTTTGATGCTGAGAATAGAACTAGTAGCTATGATAGCTAGATTGTGGGCTTTTTGAATTCTTATATAGTTCGTAAAATGAAAGCTTACAAGCTTTGCTTTTTTTATTTAATTTCAGCTAGCGACTATAATGTAGCATTTGAAATAATTCATATTTAAGTTATGAAATACAAAATTAAGATGGTCGTTATCTTCTTGTAGGCTTAAAGAGTCAATGATGCTATCAATATATGTTTATATATATATATATACTATAATATATATATATATATATATATATATATATATATATATATATATATATATATATATATATATATATATATATATATATATATATATATATATATATATATGTATGTAGGTGTAAAATAAAACGACTTTTGTAAATAAAATCTTTAAAACACTTATTAGTAAATGGAACTAATATTAATTTAACAACAGTGACTGTTATAGGACCATTCTTCTAACTTATTATAATAATATTGCAATTAAATTAAAGCAACTACAATAGTTTTAAAGATATATTGTTAATCCGTCTCATATATATATATATATATATATATATATATATATATATATATATATATATATATATATATATATATATATATATATATATATATATATATTATATGTACATAGATAGATCGTAGTGTCCTAGTTCTTTAGTTCTGAGAACGGAGTGTTGAAACACTACGTTTTTTGGTATCTGCTAGATATGCTTGGAACTAAAGAAATCATATTAATTACACTTACATGATCTAGTTTATATTGTATCTATGTATATATAAAATTAATTATAATAACAAAAATATTCCATTATTCGTCTAAAATATGTACAATTTAAAAAAAAAAACCAAATTGAAAAAAAATATACAATTATATATACATTTGTTTTTATTGTTTTATATCATACAATTTATACCAAAAAACTGGATTAAGCGACATACCTTCGCACAGACGAGTACCCTAAAATTGTGATGTTTAAAAACCCACTTAACCCCAAACTTAATTTGTTAAATCTTGGCGTCGAGTTCAAGATATGTCACAAGTAATAATTAAATCGTTTTGAATATAAAATTCAGTAAGAAATACTAGTATCCCGTACTTAGTGGACAGAGAAACTCTCCACTCTCTGCTCGATGTGTGTAAGTTGGATTTGCAACCACAACCAAAGTGTCTGGAGTCAGACGCTGTCCGTGTCTAGAGCCAGTCAGTTATTAAATTTTTAATTTACATACAAAACTGTTAAGCTCTCTTATAGAAAAACATAACAGTACATCGTGGTAGTTTATATTTACTTAAAATATCTTTATTTTCTCTGGCCTAGTATATTTTTTTATTTTGAGTATGAATTTAGCGTAAATACTGAGCTGAAAATGGCCAGTTACTTATATGAGGATAATGGCTAAAATTAAGTTTACAAAAAACATGTTAAAATTTTATTCATAAAAGGACCATTCTTCATATAAATAAAATATTTGTTTACTTAAAAAATCTAAAATTCTCAATTTTAAGGCCTTAAGTAACGAGGAGCGTCTTAACAGTAGCGTGCTTGCTTTCATCATATTGCAATATGCAGTAGAACACAACAGAAATTATTACTTTTGAAAAAAGGTTACAAAGAATTGAATACTCACCAAAAATAAATCTACTGACATCCTTATAAACAAATCGTACTTAAAATTAAGCATCTAGCTTCTTGACTAATAACAAATTAAGGTACAAAAAATCAATATATATATATATATATATATATATATATATATATATATATATATATATATATATATATATATATATATATATAATTATATTGACTTTAAAATTAATTTCACTATTACAAAACAACAAAAAACTAAAATCAATCCCAATAAAAAATTTCAAATTCATAACGTTCATTCATAATAATAAAAATCTCAAAAAAAAAAAATGTAAATATAAAAAAATATATCACCTCCTTAATGATAATCAAAAAAAAAAATACCTTACACAAATAATAACATATACAAGATGGTCATACTAAAAGATTTGCACCATACGCCCTTATAGCTGCGAAAAGTCATTCACATTTTGATTTTTACATTTTTTGCGGGAATTTCTCCGCCCATGAAGAGAGGAAGGCAGAAAGAATCTAGTGTTAAAACTGGTGGCGGTGGCGGTGGTGGCGGTGGCGGTGGTGGCGGTGTTATAAAAAAATAAATAATGATTAGTACTCCGAATGGGGATCGAGCCGAGACTAGTTCAGTCCGGTTGCCACCAGTTACACACAACCTCTCCAAAATGGGTAAATAGTGAAGATCGTATTACTTTTGCCTATACTATACACGAGAATTATATGGGAAAAAAAATACCAGCACTAGAGATACCACCACCAATTTTAACCATTAAATCAAAATGTGAATACACGAGTTAGTTTGTTACACGACACCATACCGAATACAACATTTATTAGGAAGTACTGGTATGAGGATAGTCATATCTTTACAGTCACTTCAAGAAGTCAGTAAATGCTTTTTATTATAGCATATATGATATGATTTATTTAATTTCTTTTTTAGAATTTAAATATATTTTGTCTGTATGTATATAACCACAGACAAAACACTTGACAGATAAAACACATATTATAAAAAAAAAAGAAACACTTATCACCTTACCCTAGAAACGACCAAAGATTTTAATTTCTTTCTAAGAAAACACGGAGCAAGGTTTTTTTTTCATTTTTCCCATTTTTTTTCTTACAATAGACATACACACAGTAATTGTATTACATTTATTGAAAATAAATTCGAAGTTCCAGAGACACCTTTCAAGGTCAATTGAAAATTGACATCCAAAAATGTGCTTCTAAAGAAAAAAAAATATCATATGTAATTAAGTCTTGCAAAAAAGCACATACATATATATATATATATATATATATATATATATATATATATATATATATATATATATATAATATATATATATATATATATATATATATATATATATATATATATATATATATATATATATATTTTCTTTAGAAACACAGATATTTAAAATTATCTATATAAGATAAGTTCAAAAAACACAGTTACACGTGTTAGAAGTTAAATCGTTTCATGATTACAGCACAATATTTACAATACATTAAAACTACACATCAACCTTAAAATTGGCATATAAAGAGCAAAAATAATAATTACATAACTCTATTGAAAGCTTGAGCTCAAACTTTCTCATTTAAATCGTGACCCCAATTTTTTTCTATACATTTATTAAATCTTATATGTACGTACGTACGTATGTATTTATATACATAAATGTAAAATTTTACCCAATTCTTAAGAATTATTCCAATCCGAGCTTTTTGTAAAGGCTATATTGAAAATGTATACACATGTAGAAGTTGACGATATAAAATGTCCACAAAAAGGAAAGAGTACTTGCAAAGCTCGTCCTTCAAAGTTAGTTAGACTAATATGCAAGCAGATAGTTTAAGTTAAAACATTGATATGGAATCAAAGAACAACTACCTTATTAACTACTTATTAATAATAACAATTTTAAAAGCTAGTAAAAACACACTTGAACATGTCTAGAATAAATAACAATCAAATGTTGTAGGTTTTATTAATGTATAAGGGTTTCATATTTTAGAGGATTCGTGAGGCATTATCTCGAGGCTCTTTCCTGTCTCTAATATTTTTTTTTAATTAATAAATATCTACCAAACTTTGTGAACTCTAAAATATACATTTTGAAATAATCCTTACAGAAAGTTATATTTATCTTTTGTTGTATGTTATTTTCAATTTAATCCAGATTAACTAAAATCAACTCACATTTAAATAATAAATTTAATTTTATATCCTACAATATATGTATATACTTAAAATATAAATTAGTTTAGATGGCTCATAGCTTTTATAATCAATACAAATTTATTTGGACAACAATTTAACCAGCATTTAGCTGAGCATTTTCTTCGGAGGGATGTTTATGAAACATGTGAGTATGAAATAAAACTATTTTTAGTTTAAAACTAGAAATAGTTTCATTTAGCAACCGCGAATACCAAAGATTATATTATATGTGAACGATATCAGGATTGTCAGGGATTGTATACTGACAGAACTGACATACCCTGATACATGTTGATTATCAGAAATAATCTACCTCTACTATCGAATAATATGATTTATAGATAAAAAAATAATATTTAAATACACAAGTATAATATAATGTAAACATACAAATATATAAACAAAAAACAAAACTAAGTAAAATCTCATCCATAAACTCCCACAACAAAACTCGTCCAGAAAACGTTTATCTAACAAAAGTTTAAGTCAAACAAATTGACATATTTCAAACAAAAAACAAACCAAAATTTAGAGAAAATCGGAACTTAAAGAAAATTCCACAACTATGGGAGCGGCCACGGCAATCCTGAAAAGTTTACGGGTCCGCCTAAACCTGCATCTGCTTCTAGAAGACTCATTATAACCGCCATGGCTGCTTCACCATTGCCATCTAATCCCAGAGGGGGTAGAGGGGGGGATGTGGAGGGAGGACTGGAGGATAACCCATTCGATTCCATGGGCGGGGAGTTTTCTCCTCCAGCTGAGCTGAGGGGAACATTGTTGCGGACGTGATTGTTATAATTGGGCATATCTACGCCAAGGATGTTGTCGACGAGGGATACCTGGAAAGAAGTTTAGAAAGTTAGTTTGAAATTATAGAAATATAGATATTTTAAAATAATCCCGCTGTTAAATGATTATTATATAGCAAATGAAAATATTATAATAAAATTCTATAGAAAATCTCAAAACCACATGCAGAAATAAATTTTCGAGCATTTTTCATTGGAAAACTTCCGGTAAAAATTATGAAAAATGCTATATTACCCAATATTTTGATATATTTACGTTGTTATTTAGTTATTAAAACTTACAACACAATTAAAGAAGAGCGCAACAAACGCTTTTTACCTGTTGGTTAAAAACAGCATCCTGCAACAAGTCTGCGGGTAAGTCCGGAGAGAATTCCGGCGACGATCGCCTCAAAGCTTCTTCAGCTATTGTTGAACCAATTTTATGTGAACCGATTTGGGAATCAATGAGCCGTTGTATTTCGATGTCCGCACCTGAAATTGCACTATCGCGTAGAGTCCCGCCTTCAGACCAAATTACGCTGGGAGGGGATTCTTCTTTTTTTGTTCTTTTTTTTAGGTCATGCTTTTTGGTCGGATCCCATATACTAATATATCGTATGTGTAATCAGATTGAAATAATTAAATATAAACAACAATTTTTCAAGAATTGTATCAGTTTTGAATAATTTTGTACACAATATGTACGAGAGGTTATTATCAATTTTTTTTTTATTTCTAGCTAATTTGACTTCAGCCGTAAATCGAATCCGCTGTCAATATAAAATATATTATTTTTTTTAAATATTTAAAATCAAGTCTCTATGAGATCCTCATATGAGGTAGGCATAAAGCAGGTGAGGCTGTGGGAACCTTCACTCCTCCTCCCTTTCCCGCCTAAACTCCAGATAATGCGTGTTTAATAATTCCTCCAGAACAAAACACCGCGTTTACAGTCAGCTACCATAATGGCAATTAAGAATGCTATTTTATTGCATATTAAAAATATGCTAAACTAACTATCACTGAAATCCCTAAAAATATGGAAAATCCCCAAAAATATTTTAATTTTTTTAAGTATTTTGCTAACCTTCTAGTGTGGATTAACACGTTAATAATATTTTATCAATAATTTAGATATAAATAACAAACAATCAGGTATCAAAATTATATGGTCAAGTCAAGGTAAGTAATGATGTCGCATATAATTATGTTTAAGTCGCATTGTCGCAACTTTCCTTTATTTCAATTACAGACACCTTAGTGGTGTTAGGATACGAACGATGGTCTCGACTTCAAATCCAAATTGGCGTATGGCGTATTTTATCTACTATAGTTCTTTTCCTAGTCTGATAAATTATCATAGAGCATAATTTGACAATGAAGTGACATATCTAGAATAATATCTAGATCTTATGTGATTTGTATTCTCACTTACAATTCATGAAAAAGGTATATAGGATAGCGTCCTACATCCAAAAACGCCAAATTCACTCAACTCTCCTAAAAAACCTTAGCGATGATAGCTTATAGCTTATAGTTATTATCCTTAAATCGTGGAACACAATTTATTATACAATTCCACCAGTAACAGTCAATTATATCTCCACAATATCTTGAATATCCATGGCAAGTGGAAAATAAACACCATATCCATACGTACTTTGCTTATACATATCGAACTGTTGACAGTCGTCCAGCGGCGGCTGCGTCTGATCATCTGTTACCACTGTGTTATTAGCGACGAGACACTCCACGTCTTTCGTCCAGGGATTCCTGTAACGAAAGTTTTTTTTTTAAATTCTATGTATAATACGAGAAATAGTATAACTAGAGTTTACGACATTCATTTTTTTTTAATTTAATGGCGATAAAAATAAAATGGTAATAAAATTGCCTACACATAATAAAATTAACGCCTGAAAAACTGTTGATACTGAAATACGATTCTGGCTTAAAACCGTACGTACATTTAGTGAGAATTACTCAAAGAGTAGCTTTACCTAACCGCATGATTTATCTAAAAAAAAAACGAAAATGCTGTGTTTCAGAAATTTTTATAATGAAACTACTTTTAAATTTTCAAAATTCGGATAACGTCGTGAAATCATAAGCTCATGGGCATATGGAAAAAAAATAAATAAATAAATGTTAAAATAGTAAATAAGAAAAAAGAATTATATACGATATTCAACAATATTTTCCTCAAATCCCCTTTTACTTACCTAAAAGGCTTGAAATGTGTTTCCATCCGAACATACGAACCGTCTTTCCGTCTGAAGCAGTATGGCGGCGTGCGGAGAGGAGCCCTCCGTAAGAGAGCCGCCTTGTGAGTCCTCGCGACTGCACCCAGCTCCGGTGCACTAACGTACTCGTAGAGACTTGTGCCTAGCAACTCTTGGGGGAGGAAACCCAGGGCTAGAGTTACTCTGAAAATTAATATATATAAAATAATAATAGAGCAATATTTTAAAGAACGACTAAAATCAATCACGTAATTTTATTTATGTAAAAATTAGTATAATTTGCTAAATACAATATAGTTTGTATACAGAGCATGACATATATGTATGTAAGTAAAAGTTCTTAATTTTTTTTTACTATTTACTAAAGTCCTATGACTGCTGTTATTTTAAAATTATATATTTGGAATTGTTTGAAGTATGGCGAGTTTTGGACAAAAAATGCAATACAAAATGCGAATTGTTATTTATCAAATAAACACTCTTTAAGGAGAATCGATCTGTGTCGATCTTACATACGTTTTATTTACATGATTTTTAATATTACACCTTCTTCTAATATAACGCTTTCTTTTAAATATATATATTTCAATACAATCTCACTTATCAATATATACATATACCGGATTGATACTCCGTATTATAATCGGGAATCCGTGTAAGTAACTAAAATTCAAAAAAGAAACTTTTAAATCGTCAATTACATAAATACGAGTATGTCAGTGTTTTCAGTCCGACAAGAAGGTACCACCAGATCAAAATTTGGTGCGACAGCAGTTGCTCGTTTATAATATAATTTAATTTAACAATAACATCAAGTTAACCAAATTAAACAGAATAACACACACCAAATTAAACAGTATCCTTGGATAGAATGCTCAGCTTATCCTAATAATACATTTTTGAATTGACTTAAAACTTCTCAAGTGGCAACTATGAAACCGCTCGTTGAATTTTACTATAGCTCTACATACGTATAGTTCGTGATTAAATATAAATATTTACCTCTGATCAACAAACACGAACTTTCCATCAGTCGCATGCCTGGATATGTATTGTATGTTCCGCGTATACACGGCCGGTGCCTGCGGCGCGATGTCAGTGAGCGCTCTACCGACAGCAACTAGACATGACATGTTGAGAGCGTCGTCCTCGACACCAGTGTCTGTTGCGTCTGACGTGTCAGCGGGCGCCCAGGACTTTAGGTAACCTGGATTTTTGGATGCAATGGGGAAAGGAAATTTAGATTACATCATAATATTGATTGTTTAAAGGGAATAATATGGGAGTGAGATTTTTAGGTCTCTCTTTACATACTAATAATATATTAAATATTGTGGAGATTATTTTTTTTCAAATTTCATAATTAGATACCGTAATCTTGGCCTCCGCGATCAAATTAAATAACTAAGGTTGTTGTAAATTCTTTGGTTTTCGCGATGTTTATACATATTAAATAACACAGTTTAACCGGTCTACCCGTGACCACGGTCTACTGAAAAGTATTCGAAGCGTCTGGTTTCCAAAAAAAAAAAAAATGATAATATACGCGACTGATCCGGTAAAACTGTTTTATTTAATAAAATTGTTGTATATTTCATACATTCTAAGTAAACCGATAAACGACAATTCAACACACAAGTAATGCTACAATTTAAACAAGTAGTGTCTGCCATTAGCGCGTTCAGCCTAGCCACAACTTCTCTCTAACATATTAGTATATTTTTTTATAAATACAAAACAAGAACCTTCATACAATATAACTATATGATTACTACTATTATATTTATAGCACAAATGTAAGCTAAGTTCTGCTCAAGACATTTCAACAGACAGACAAGCACATATTCAATGTATGTTGAAATTCACCTGTAAACTGCACAACACAATATTTCTTCTCGTTCGCCTGTTTCTTTCTTTGTTTAGCATTTGGCTCAGTCTCCTCCTTAACTTCGCCTGTAGTTTGATTGCCATTAACGACAGGCACCCTACATTTAATGCGGCAGAAGAAAGATCTGCGGGCCCCAGGGCAGAGCCTTGAAGCACCCGTCACTACATCCGTTTTAACTGGTAGCATTGCTGGAAATATATAAAAAATGTGAAAATAGAAAAAAAAATAATTGACAGACAGCGAAGACAGATGAGGTGTTCCCATCAGGATTTCTCTTTTAATGTGGGCAACGGTTCTATATCGTAAAATGCAGAAAGCTGTAGAATTTTGTAAAGAAATATGTTGTTTCTCAGATGCATCCAGACTAAGGTCGAAGATGGTTATCGTTATTTAACATAAAATGTCCTAATAGGCGAACGCTAGAGAACCAAGCGTGTCTATCAACAAGCGTGTAATTTCCTCTGGGGTGGAGGAACGACCCACAATCTCAGCCTCCGAGAGAAGATTCACAAATGAAAAGCGTTACAAAGAAACTTTGTCTAAATATACATTTTCTTACAAAAATTCCTGAATTTCCATATTTATTTCAACTTTATACATCTGATTAATATTAGGCCACAGTTTTAGGTAAAACAGGTTTTCTATTTATTATAACATAACATAAAATATAACACTTGAGGAAAATAATTGGGCAATTTTGACGCAATGTGTCATCCGTTAGCATCACGCTAACAGAAGCCCATTTATATAAGATTAGAGTGGTGTAGAGTGGTCCAGACGGAGAATATGAAATTAATTCATTCCTCAAACGGGAATCGAACCCACATCATATCCTAGAATCTTGATGTACCTACTGTACTATAATATTAAACCTAAATAATAATTTTTTTTTATATAAAACAATAATTGAATCATGATTATTGGCTTGGAACTACGTTCATGCGTGAATTTTTTGTTATATATGAAGACTCTTAATCGTATAAGACGGATAACCAAGCTACTGGGAAGTACCAAAATTCAATAATTATATAAAAAATAATAGTTTATATTAGATAAAGAGTCCATATATATACTTAAATTGCTAAAAAAGACCTACTCTTAGCATCAATCAGTCTCTCGCGCGGGCTAAGATCGGACGACGACAGTTGTTCTTTTACTTTGGCCACGTCTTTCGGATGCAGGATGTCGAATAAACTTTGACCGAGAAGTTCTGACTGCAAGTAAAGAAAGCATTTTTTTAATTAACAATCGTAACAGCGTTATTTGCGTTCGTATAAAGGTTTCTGGTTCAAATCCAGATTCAGGACATAATTATATTTAAACTATGTAAACGGTTATTTTTATTTCGTAGATATAGAAGTATATGAATATATACGTAAGCTATTCAAGTCGCATTATGGCAGCAAAAATTCACAACACAAATCGCAACGAGAACAAAAACTAATATTTAACAATTATTGATATTAAGTATGAATTAAAGTCAAGATTTGATTCTGTATTTGTAGAATATGAATTATACTCAATTTCTCCTCTCTCTCTCTCTCTTTATCTCTCACTATTTAGGAAAACTTATATAACAAAAAGCTCTAATAATAATGTAAGTAAAACATTTGTTATATGTAATAACAATTGCCAGTGCTGGCTAGTATGCTTTGAGTTTAAATATTAAAAAAATAGCATTTATTTTTATAAAATTCATTTTGCACACATATCAATCATATCGCGCATAAAAAATCGCAAAGCAACGTATTACTAACAGCACAAAAAAATATAATATTCAAGTCGTCCTGGCGCAGTGGGATAGTGTCTGACTGTAAATTAGGTTAGTGGGTTCAATTCTTTCTTTAAGTAATTTTCATTTCATTGATTTCCCCGCTCTGGATAGCCAATCGTCGGCGTTTAGCTATTCAACGTACATTGTTTTAAACTTGGCCGTAAAGTAGAGTACAGAGTGTCCCCACACTAGGTTACCTCAGTGTTTATGCGGGATGCTGTGATCCTGTTAGTTCCCTAATTTCTCCATAGATTCTATGACAATTTAAAATCAGCATAATCTGTACGAGAATAATACTAAAAAAAAACAATCAACCTAGAAAACTAGACTTACTTGATCATAATGCAGTAGCTTATTGACTGAAGCGCTAACATAAAGTAACCTCCCGCGGTCGCAACCCACGACCATTAAGAAGCAATCGCGAGCCGCTTGTAGAACTAAGCCGTTCAACTCTCTTTCGGACAGGAATGAGGGCCTAGGCCTGACAGTGAGGGGGCCTGCAGAAAGGGCTCCACGGATAGAACGTAAATGCTGTACTGCCATTCGGAGCACCGTCAGCTTATCCAGTTTCCTGGCCATCGCCCCGCACATTGGCACGATCGCGCTGAGTTCAGATATATAGGTGTTCATTTTATCACGTCTACGTTTTTCAATCTCGCTGTGGTTCTGTCTGTAATGTAGGACGATTCGTTTTAATGCGAGTTACGAGGGAGTGCTAGCTTCCTGTAGGCAATTCGACAATTTCATATAAATTGACGTTTCAAACTCGCTCGTAATGGCTATGAGAATAAAAATATAATTTAGAATATTTTGATTTTGATTATATCGCTAAGTTCAGTCTACACGAAATGCGAAGTAAGTGAAGGTCGAACCAACGACTACCGCTCTTGCAGTCAGTTGCTATTGCCCCACGAGGGCCTTCACGACGAATCTTATAATAATAAAAAAATAAAAAAAATATATACGTTCAGAGAACAATAAAAGGATACTCTATTTAGCTTTTTAACCCACACATATAACACTAAGACATATAGTAAACTTATTATTAAATTAAAACTAAATAAAAATTACTTTAAATTCATAATCAATCTAAATTTACATCTTTTAAGTTGATTTAAATTTGTAAGGCTTATTCGATTTTTTATCATTTAAATGTATTACTTTAGCAGACTACTCCAACCAACGCAGTTAAGCATTTATTTATTTATTATTTATTTATTTATTTATTTATTTATTGTGATCCACAAGTGATGATAAAATTAAATATCAAGAAAAAAGTATAAAACAAAAAAAAATTGAAAACTAAATGCACCATCTTTTAAAGGGGATACAGCATGCTATATAACAAAATATATTAAGATAACAATTTTAATTCACATTTCAATTTAAAATATTACAAGATTTGTGATGACAAATCAATTGACATTCAATTTATTGATTAGCCATTAATTTTTTTTTTGATCCGCCGAATCCGCTGTTTTTTTAATGCCGTAAGTGTTTCAAATCATGTACAGAGAAGAACGGAGTATTTTAACACTGGACTCTCTTTAGATACTCTATACGTGCCACATAAAGCAAAGTAAAGAAAATAATTTATACACATACGTACATAACATCCATCACATATAAGCGCTATTGAGTAAAATTTATTATAAACACATATTTTTCTTTAGAAATAAGTCTCGCTAATAACAGGTTAAGCAGAGAGAATGTAGTGTCAATACAATAAAAAGTATAATTGTTATTTTATATAGAATAGTGAGCTTTGCCCAACAATGGGTGCTCAGTTATAAGCTTTAACATTCATATATATATATACCGTTCACTACTTTCCATCTATGTAGAATTACCACTAGAGAAAATTTACAAAGAAAATTTAAAGAGAAATTTTAACGTGACCTTTCCCTAAACGGTATTTGAACTTACAATCAAGCGGTATTACAGCGTACTAAAATATATATTTATAGGTAATGAATATGTATGTGTACTTTGAATTGCATGCTGTTGTTAGTTACATGTACTGACCATATATAGTCGCAGTTAAAAGTAACCTACAATATACAAAAATCCAATAAAATCTAAACTTTTTCACGAATTAAGCTTAAGTTTCAAAATTTTATGTGTCTATCATTTTAAAATATGGTATTTCTTACAAGCTGTCAACCTCCCTCGTGGGATTGGGGTTCACTTATGCTATATAAAGAATCTATCATAAAAAAATTAACTTATATCTCTTCCTTCGTATACGTGAAACGAGTAAAAATTAAAAAAAAAAAATTGGCCCTCAAGTAAAAAACTAGAACATACTTCTTGTCCGGTAGCGTGCGGCTAGAGCGCGCATCCTCGCTGCCATCGTCATCGTATGCACTGCCAGTACCACTGAAAAAAATAAAATTACAAGAAAAAACATAGTAATAAGATATTTGACTACCGAGATATTTACAGAATAATTAATTACAGTACAGAAAGCAAAAAAAGTAAATAATAAAATAGCCTAATGTCCACATATATTGTTTCACGTACAATACCCACTTGTACCGCAGGAATAACTTTACCTAACAGGTATAGTACAGAAATATAATTAATATATATATATATATATATATATATATATATATATATATATATATATATATATATATATATATATATATATATATATATATATATATAGTAATATTATAATATTAATATATAAAGTAATATTAGTTGTATTCTCTATCTATTTTTCTTAAAACTAACGCGTTTACTTGTAATTGAATAATTGTAGTACTAGTAAATGTAAGATATGTAATCTTCAGTCTATTCCTCAACATTTCAGTACTAACTATTTAAACAATGAGCGGTTCAGGATATATATTTATATATATAAATATATGTATATATATATATATATATATATATATATATATATATATATATATATATATATATATATATATATATATATATATATATATATATATTTTTTTTTTTTTTTTCTCTATTTTTCTTTTTTTTTTTTCGTATAGTCTGTATATTATAAAATGAAAAATCGGTTTACAAGAATCGTGTATTACCAATATCATTATCTAAATCCGCTTTATAATTGGTTTATAAACTATAACTTGGTATATCAATACTTAGGGGTAATGTGCTTTGACTGAAACTGTGTCGTTTTTATTTGTAATCGTTTCGTGTATAATAGACATTTTTTTTAAAAGAATATAGGGTAAAATCACTACGGATATCTACATTTCTTCTTATTCACGCTGTATCCCGCATAGTGAACCGGGAGAACCTAGTGATAAAACACACCTTCCCTCCAAATTCCGCCTAATTTTAAAAATATTGCAATTTGAGAGACATATCTCAACGTAAGGCAGTTTGTCCATAATATAATGTAATGTTTCTTCACTATATTGATTGTAGTCTATTTAAAGGATTTGTTACCTTATAAAACTAAAAATTATGTTTAAAAAATAATATTTAAGGTTTAAAATTGTATTGTATTATAATCGTAAATCTATATGAATGTATAACAAAAATAATTTATATTTCTTTTATATATATATATATATATATATATATATATATATATATATATATATATATATATATATATATATATCATAAAAAAAAACTATATTCTAGTTTTTCCTTGAAAGTAAAATTACAATCGATTATTTTGTTTAACACTCACTATAATTCTAAAAAAAAGAGGCGAAAAAAAAAGACTAGACAGGCTAGATACTAAGTTGGACCAAGTGCCAGTGCGACTATGGGCTACGTTTTGTTACATATCTATTGGTAAAATGAAAATGAAAATTTACAACTTAAACAATGAACACTTTCCAAGCATTCAGAAAATAAATAAATGTATATAAAAATAATAAATTTTCCCAAAAATTGCAGCTTTTGTATGAAAAAAGGGGAACTTTCCAATGACGATTGTTTAGGTGAAGACCTTGGCAAGACCCTTTATCACCAGTTAACTCTTTCGTCGGGTAATTGCCGCCCGACTTTAAAGGACTTTTGAGAGAAAAATTATTTATAGTAAATTTTAAGTAATCTTGGCACAAATATTATGTTTATATTTAATTGACCGTGACAATGGATTCAAATACTGCTATTTTTAAATAAAAACGTTCAGTATTTATATAATTAATTTCATTGGTCTGATTGTGTACCACCCAGAATCTATATACGTAAAATGGGACATATGTATGTGAGAAATCAAAAAAAACATCTAAATATTTAAAAGTTTTAAAAAAGTCAGAAACTTGTTCTGAACGCTAAGCTCCCACCGTCCCTGCTCCATGAGAGGTGAGAGATTATACAGGTAGAAGCTATGAAAAAGAAATCGTTTAATAACCACATTATTGGTTTTGTCCAAGTAAAATCTAATTCAATATAAAACTATTTAAATTCTCTTATAATATAATAATATAATTCTCTCATGTACATATTAATACACAGGTAGCGCTATCGCCGTGAGCGTGGTCGAAAAACTTCAACATTTGCTAGGTTTCTGAAACAATACGTTGTTTGGATCTCACAGTTTGTGTTATGAAAGTCTACTTCTAAGGCGTACTGCTTGATTAGTTTATATTTAAATTTTATGGGTTACCATGAGAATCACTAGTAGCGTCAATGGTTATTTTTAATTATTATATATAGCTATAGCTTATATATATTTATATTATATGTAGCTTTTATAAAATTATTTTAAAGATGATGATAGAATTCAATGCCTTGTTGTGCCTGTCCAAAGAGGATGCGGAAATAAACAATTTAAATTTTATATATATATATATATATATATATATATATATATATATATATATATATATATATATATATATATATATATATATATATATATATATATATATATATATATATATATATATATTAAAGTGTTTAAAAATATCTTTAATATATTGTTTATTTAACTTTCTAATTTTTTTAGGTTACCTGTAACAAATTATATTACAAGATTTAAGAAGCTTAATTTCAATATTTACCAAGTCTCTTATTATTATATAACTCAACACTTATATATACACATATAATAATTAAGTCTGGTGGGTACCATCGAGGTCTTCTTGGTACGATCAGTAAACATGTAGATAGTAGTATAATTTGTCTATCTGTGATATATTCAATCCGGGCTTGTTTGACCTCTATACAGGATAACGTCTAGATAAAAAAAATCAGGTCAGATGAGATCAGCTAGTAATGCTGATTCTAGACAGAGTATGGAAAATGGAATATATTATAATTAATTACATAATACTCACTAAGTAGATGCCTTTCTTTTCTTAGTCGCACTGGCAGCCTCGTGCACGGGGGCGGGCGGGCATGACAGTGGCACATCACAGCTCGCTACGTCATAACCGTCTGAGCTAAAATTGAAATGCTTGTAATGATATACTTTACCTACAACTGAGATTCGTTGACAAAATTAATAAAACATTTAGTGTGTTACAACAACTAAATATTTTGAGATCTTGGTTGGGTTTTGGATAAAATTAAGTGAGAGAAAAGATGGCGATTTCAAAATAATTACAAAACGGTAGACTCACCTATGTGAATTAATAATAAGAAATTCGCGTAAAAAATGTATTTCTTGCAGTAAATTCGCGTCAGCGTGCAGCGTTTACTTATTTGCTTACAGTGCAATGTAATATACTTCAATGCTTAAAAAACAATACGCACATTGTATACTAATATAAATTAAATAAAATGTACAACAAGACAGCCTTATTGCTTGAAACAACCTCTTCCATGGAAATTAATCTCTTATGTTGTATGAAATATGAAGATGGGCGATGCAATAAATAAGCCGTTTCCATAATTAGACAACATATAAAAACAAATAAATAACATATATACTTAAATAAAATAAATATATAAATATAACATAAAACCCCAAAGTACTCTTTTAAAAATATGTAGACCTGGCACGTCTGATCTTAACTGATAAAGAATTTAATAATGGGTCAGCTTTAATAGGCTTTAGGAGAAATGTGCTCAGTCGCTTGTGAACAAGACGCTCTAGCACTTTTGATTAAAATGGAAGATCAAATAAGGCGATATTCGGAATAGGTAGAATATTAGTGTATATTCTATAGAAATAGATAATATTATAAAATTCTACACTCTATTTCCCATGATTTTATGAAAGCATGTCCAAATACACTAGTACGCCAGTGCTATACAACGCGACGTAGGTACTACAAGTGATGATATTTTCGACGACAACAAAGGCACGGACGCCAAAGGTCTGTAGTGAAGAAACAAAAGAGAAAAAAAGTGTACCTATTGTTATTCTTCTTCTTTCTCTTTTTGACATATCGAAAAGTAAATTAAATTAAAAAAAAAAACATACCAGACAAACAGTCCAATCTAAACGTCCATGTTCAATCACTGATGTGTCTATGGCATTGAATTTGTGAGAATCGATTAATTTGTCCCTAGGTCAATTTAATTGTAGTTAAATTCGTTGTCAACTGGTTAGTGGCAACACTAAGTCTAATAACACCATAATTCAAAAAATATAATTAAATTGATCAAGGAAATTTAGGTCCACAAAAGTAGTAAAAAGCCAAACAGGAACCAGATCATAAAATTTAAAAAAAAATCTATGATCTATTCTTTGTATTTAGGAATTTCACAAGGGGTTCTAACATTTCTTGGGATTGGTCACGTGGTGCGCGTGTGGTACTGCAAGCAGAACGGCAAAAAAATCCCAAAAAAAGGGTCGAAATGAAATAAACAAATTAAATCAACACGATTTATGATAAGCATTACTTACAAGGGGCTCTTCCGTTTTCTGGCGTTGAGTGTCACGTGGTGCGCGTGCGGCGCCATGAGCATGGAGCGGGCGTCGCAGGGCGGGACGACCTCCGCGCCCGTCGTCAGCTCGTAGACGGGCGCGTGCGGGCCCGTGCTCGACCGGCAAAAGGAATTTCAAATTAGGCGGCATTACATACATATGCTTAATTCTGTTTTGTGATGGCCGTTACTTATTCCGTTCTGGTAAGACAGTATGCAGCGTGGTGACGTCACTATGCAGAGTGTTACTTTTCTAGCGGTGGTGGAGTAAGGATGTTGAAATATCTAATATTTTTCTTTTAACACGTTAAAATATACATATATACACATACATATACTTATTTTTCTGTCGTTATGTATTTTAGAAGATATTTCCATTTTGACATACGGGTAAGTCAAACATGGTCAGATATAATCTAGCTTACATATAAAATATTAAATAGAATTTATTTTTAAAATAAAATACAGTAGGCATCGATCACCAACGCTATAGCTAGCTCTTTTATTCAGAGCCAACTTTCTAAAGCTTAAATAGCACAGATGATACTTTACGCAGAATATTAAATACCCGCATATAATATATACCATATAATTTTATTAAATACTTTCAAACGATTTTCATATTTTCAACAAGTCATTCAAACTAAATAAATAAATATAAATAAATAATATAAATAATAAATATAAATAAATAATAATAATTAAATTAACGATGAAACGGTTGTGTTTAGTCATCAAGGAATATAAATGGAGTTTGTATAAAGACTCACAGTCACTGGTATTGTAAAGCCAAGCCATCTTTTGATATTCGATTTAACCTGATTGAAATCCGTTCGCTTAGTCATTAGACTGGTCAGAGTTATCATCACTACGTTTCCTCTGGCTACCCGACCAAATACAAAAGGCGTCTAAAGAAAACCATGATATGATACAATGACGGGGCCATCGCAAAGTAGTAGAAAGCGGAGAGCGGAGTGTCTTGTTACGGAATTCGCTCCGCGATATCCACCGTACGCGGTTTAAAGCGTTAAGCTAAACATATATGAACATACAATATAATACAATACAATACAATACTGCTATCAAGCGACGCAAACAATAATGTCTATACCTAATGTATGTGCACACCTTACGCGGAAATACCGACGCAATATTACATTCGAGATCTATAGAACATGTAAATAAATGCAATAATACTTCTATCCGACTATATTAATAATACAGAACCCATTATACGATTAAAATATTTGCTAAATATATAAATGTATACTATATCTTACCTAAACAGAATGTATTGTGTTTTGCACTTTTTAAACTATAATAGCTATACCACAACGAAACACCCACATATTCATAATATAAATTATACTCATATATATATAATACAACAATTTGTTTATATTCATATATATATTAAATTTATATTTTTCTTGAGAAATATAAGACTTTTTAATAAATCTATGGATACTGTTAGAGCATACGTCGCGCTTGCGCACGCGCAACCTTGACTTTGAAACCTCGCGCACTTGACAGCGTCAGCGTAATTACAATAATAAATAACAGGGCGATGAATAAAAAAAAATGCGTTTAAATAAAATTCTAATATAGAAACAATAATTAAATATTATCTGAGAGTCTTAAGTGATTATTTTTTAAATTTATGTCATTATTTTAGCTATATTAGATATCGTAGAGTTCTTCATTTCACTCTTTATCCCGGAAAGACAAAGTTTATATATATATATATATATATATATATATATATATATATATATATATATATATATATATATATATATATATATATATATATATATATATATAAACTTTACATACAAGATGTTATATCTTATTCAAAGTTAACGCATTGATCTTATGTTAAGTGATTTTTTGTCTCACAAAGAAAAATACCTTTTAAAATGAATTAAGGTGATAATTAAACTGAAATATAAGCTCTTATCACTATAATTAAATAAATATACCTTTTTTACTATATAATATAATAAATCTGAAGAGTTTGTTTTTTCGGACGCGTTAATCTCAAGAACTAGTGGTTTGACTTGGCTATTTCTATTCGACAACGAGGACGAAGCCGAAGACAAAAACTAGTGTAGTCATATAGGTAAAGTCTTAAGTCATGATTAAATTAAATACGGAATGTATTAAATAATTATATATAAAAAAAAAAACTAAGTGACAATTGAAGTCACCATCATTGTGTTCTATCGGACACTATATACCTAACAGTACATGCATACAAACATACATATACAAGGCAAATGTATTCCAATAGACGGCAATATTCCATTGCATGGCAATATAACGAGTTCACGATCGAGGTATTTCGTAATACACTATAAATAGTAAATACTTTGTTAAAGTCTGCGTTAGCATATACTGAAGAGATAATAATAGAGCAAATATATACATCTTTGTGTATTTAAGCATATTTTAAAACTTTATACCCAGTCTAAGGAAAAATATATTGATAAACGTATAAAATTCGAACCCGCACTTGTACGGAACCTTCCAAGATCTTAGCCATTTAAGCCATACGTTCTTATTTAGTTACATCAAAACACTTTACCCGCTTATTGCAAATATTTAATTCCTTTAAATAACATTATATAGAGATGTTAATACTATAAATATTTAAAAAAGAAGGTAAGGGTAGAAACATAACTGCTTATAACCTTCTTTTGAATTACTCGGAGATGTGTGTGAGCAGGAAGTCGTAATGGGTTCAATCCTCATTTGGTAAACATTTACACAAAACCTTAATGCTTAGCACCGTAGTCCTTCATGCGAAAGTTTTAAGCTGGTGGAATGGCATTGGATTTTAGAGTTTCAGCTTATTTAGAAACAGTGCGAGTGGATTACTGGAGCTCATTTCTACTTTGTGCAATCAGGTTAAACTTTATATAAAGTTTTTTTTTCTCTCCAGCTTCTCGCATTATCCCGCACATAGAGGCTTATACATAGACTACGGTCTTCTCTTTCCGCCCATGGTGAGTTAAGTGGCGGAACTCAACGATTTCGAAGGTGCAAGTTAATGCTGATAGTTCTATTCAAGGAATGTACAGCGACACCGGTTAAGAACGGAACAGGCCAACCAAGTAGTAAAGTACTCTGTCCACGAGATACCTCAGGCTATGGCCGTCACCGGAAACGGAACTAAACCCACAACCACGTATATAAAGTGTTATCTCACTGCGCCACCTGCTGCGCCGCCACGCCACAGTACTCGTTCTTAGAATAAAGCAAAAACACATTTAATATAAATATGAATATAAAATTAGGTATGTAATAAATTTAATAGTTTATTAGTCTAGTCATGGTACCAACCATGTTTATGAATGCCGAATTAAGTCTCACTATAATAATATATTACTAGTTTAGTAAAGTATTTTTATTTTATTGTTTTATAAAAGAAAAAAAATCGTATATTATTTATTATAATATATAATTCACTTTGGTACTGTGAAGTGACTGTCAGTTACACATCAACACTTAACTAAGAAAAAAGGAGCAACAACGAGATCAAAACTTTGTATTCAAACTTTATTTATAATGTTTCAAGAAAGTATTCATTTATTCAAGGCAAAATCGAATCGCCACAATCGAGCAAATCCGCGGACGGAATGCCGTCCGCGGCTTATGTATATATTATATATATTGTGATGTTAGTCGTTAGTTATTATATTTGATACGTTAAATTATTATTACCTTTTTACTTGAATTTTTTATATTCTATAAAAACAGGTAGGAACAGTTTATATTTATTTATTTAGATAATATTAGCATGAAGCTAAAACTATTGCAATAAACTTATTGTACCGAGATATAGTTGTCACCAAATCGGATACAATTCGCGCAGGTTGCGCAGGCGTATATAGGAAACTTGAATATCGTATTTGTTTTAGTTGGCCCCATTTTTTATTGAACAAATCACGAATAAGCGTGACCACACGAGTAAAATATCTTTGATATGTATGTATGTGTAAAGAAAATAATTCAATTTAATAATTACAGGCCCTCCTTTCCCCCTCTAATTACTATCTGTCCTACAACGGCGTTTTGGTCCTGGATGCGGATTTACGTAAACAATACACCGACGGCAAGCGCATTTGACGTGCTAATTCGTGACGTATCTGTTCAAATCACGATCAAACTATAGTAATTCTTTAATTGGCATACAAAACAAATAGGATTCACTATATAGCTCCAATAATATGGTGCTTCAATGTTTGAAGTATACCAAAATCTATAGGATTAAGTTATTCTAAAAATATATCCTAGCAAAATAATGAGGTCCCCTTGGCGCAGCGGGACAGCGCCAGGTTACAAGCGCGGGACGTGGATTCGACGCAATCTCTAGGAAATTAATTATTGGCTTTTTTTCTCGCTTCAGTGTGACAATTGCGACGTTTATCTCCGCCAATCCATAAAAAAAGTCTCCATTTAGGGCGGATCTTGACGCTAGGTTCTACATACCTTCTCTATTATATATAGAATAAAGCACGAAGCAGAGTAACAGATGAACTGCTTTATTCGTCATTATTGCTCCGCTAAATTTCCAACGAGTGAGATTTCAAGTTTACAACAGCACAAGTGTAAATCACGAATGTGTCATACATCTGAATTGTATGTAAATAAAGGTATCGATTTTAAATAAAATCTGATAAAATTTCAACAGAAGCGATATAGAGATCGTGTAAATGTCGCCGTTGACGCTCATTGGTATACCACTATGAATAATGTAAGAGAGGTGTCGCTAAGCGTGGATAAGCATGTGACACTGCGTTTGGTCCATACCACAGTAAGAATAGGTTATGAAATAATAAACGCTTAATATGCAAAAATTGAGTAAACAAAAATATATACGCGGGCAGGTATGATAAATTTAAATAAATTATCATGTTATTAGAGATCTTTGGTTTTCGCGATTATTACAGAGATATTTTTTATATAGATGTAGAAGAGAATTTGTTGAATATATATATATATATATATATATATATATATATATATATATATATATATATATATATATATATATATATATATATATATATATATATATAATATATATATATATATATATATATATTATATATATATATATATATATATATATATTATATATATATATATATATATATA